>VZSV01000086.1:3186052-3270166 GCA_013398735.1 Nothocercus julius
TGCGGAGGCGCTGTCCGGGGGCCGCCCTTCCCGGCAGGCCGCAAGCGCCCGCGCCGGCAGGCACCCCACTGGGCCATCACCCCGCCGCCGTCGTCAGCCTTGTGCCAGCGGGCCTGCCCGGCCTTGCAGGTGTTTTTATCATCTTAATTAAGCTCTGCAAAACCAGGAGCTGTTAAGGCAGGATTCACGCCTTTGGTATTCGCCCTGGGCTCCTGCGGGGATATCCGCGGCGCTGGGGCGCTTGGGTGCCGCCCCGCCGCTGGCGGGGCACCGGCAGGCGCGTGCCGGGGGGCGCCCGTGGCCTCCTGGGGGCCGGATCCCGCGTGCTTCCACAGGCGAGCACGCTTGGCCATCCTGGAGCCAGATGGAGGGCTGGGCTCTGGGGACAGGGGCCGTAGCTCCCACGTGTGTTGCAGCTGCTAAAGAGGGAGAGCCAGGCCGGAAGGGGGCCATTTTGCAGCACCGCTGAAGCTGCTGACCGAGTTTTAGCGCCGTCTCCGGCGCTTCCTGCCAAAGACAGCGCGAGGTCGCCCTGAGCTCGTCGCGGGTGGCCGGCGTGTCCCGGGCGAAGCGTGAAGGAGCCACGCGGAGGGCAGGCTTCCCGTGCCTGGTGCTCCTGCTCGGAGCTGGCTCCCCTCCGCGCAAAATGGGTTGACTGTGCTGGCGACAGAGGGGCGGTTTCAGCATCCTGCCCTCTGGCAACTCCTCTGTACATTGAAGACTAAGGGCTTCTCTTCCGCTTTCCTTTTAGAAGGCAAAAATCCCAAAGCACCAACATTTCAGTGCTGGCTGCCTGAATGAGCTTCGAATTCGCAAGGTCACAGAAACCGACATCCCATGCACGTCCACAAAGGCTTTGGACATCGACCGTGTGCTGCGGTTTCTCCCTTGCCTCCCCAAAGACAGCGTGCGAGCCGTCGCAAGGCTGCAGCGCACGGTCCTGTGAGGAAGGTGAAGGACACGTCTGCGGGGCTGGTTCCTGGCTAACGGACCCAGCTCTGGTCACCCACGTGTGGGAGGACATTTGGAGGGGCCCCTGCAGCTGACATTGGTGGGGTTGCTCCATCTCTCTGCTACCTTCGCTGGGGTCACAATTTAACCCCATGTATTTTCAAGCTGCCTCAAGAGCGGTGTGACAACGCACCTTGGCACCGACCCCAAATATGTCATCTTCATCCCCACGCAGCTGAGGGTCTGTTTAGCCTCCCAGGGTCTTTCTGGATGTTTTGTTTGATTTTTATTACTGGTGAAGGATTTATATTATATTTAATGTGGTGATTTGGCTTTTAATTGTTTTCTTTTCTAGGAAATGACTTCAAGCTTTTGTTGTTCTAGAAGTTAAAACAATTCCTTTCCCATTGTGTTTCCTCTCTTCCTCAAAAAAAAAAAAAAAAAAAATCTTGTCTGTAGAATACTGGTGTCTGTACCCGAATTTTTAATTGCTTGTAGAATCTTGTTGTCTATCTGCATATGTGTGTGTCAGATGTTTTATACAAGAATCAGAAGAGTATTTAAAGGGGTAAAAAAAGATAAAAGAAAGTGGAGTATAATAAAAACTATAGCTGAAGGGTTTTGAGCACTATCTCGATATTGAGACAAGTTACGTCACCTGTGCAAACATCAGATATACTCTTAACAGCTCCACTGACATTATTCTTATGAGCAATGTTGTTACTACCACTGTAGCAAGAGTGAGCTCAGGGCCATGGAAGCAGAAGGGCTCAGGGTCACCTTTTACAACACACACTATGGGGAGGCCTAACCCTAGACCAGAAAAAATAAACAAGCACTTACACAGAAGGGAGGAAGGAGCATTTTCAGTAGTTGCATTTTTGGACAAAGTGTTTTTGGTAGGGAATGTTTTAGAAAATTCTCTGTTGTCCCTTCACACATGATGCCTGGATCTTGTTTATGTTGTCAGGTGTCTCAAAACCAGGGCTTAGCTAAGTGCTTCTATGCTCTACCTCCATATGTCAAGAGAGAATTCTACCCATTTCTCTCTGAAAATAACCCTAAACACAGTGTTGCAACTGGCATATGAAATTGGGCTGGTTCCTAGGGAAAAAAAAAAAAAAAAAAAAAAAGAGAGGTTTAACTATAAAGCTTTCCCCTAGATAGAAATGTCCTGTAACTATGACAGAGGTCTGCCTTTCCCATGGAAGAGGGAAGAGAATGAGGCCAACCTGGCCTTCAGCTGCAGCCAACCCCTGAAAAATAGCATACAATCTTACTCTTTTCCATGGAACCATGAAAATATAACTGCTTAGTCTAAGGCAGTTGTTCAGGTCCTGTCTGCAGTAAAGAGGAGAGAGGCAGACATCTCAGGGAGCAGGTCTCATCCTAAGGATAGTATTGAAAAGAAAGAGTTGTTCTTCTCTGGAGGCTCTTACTCTCTCCACCAGCAACAGGCAAAGACCAGTCTGACTCAACGTGGTCCATATAAACAGGTTGGCAGAGCTCAGTCTGACCATAGGGGGATATTTCTGTAAACAAATTAAAGAAAAAAAGCCAACCTCCTTTCCCAGGAAGCCACCCACTTTTTGCATGCAAGCTGCTCCATTGTCTGGAAGCGTTCCAGACATAGTGCAAAAAAGTTTCTGGATGGGCTGCAAATGAATTCAGCAGCAGATCATGTGTTTCCCTTAGCTGCATGTACTAATTGCAAATAAAGTTAACAGATGATGTTTGCTATTTAAAGTAGTTTATAAAACACTACAGGAATTATTTATAGCTTCTCTGCTGTGCACACATGGAAATTTGATTCGAGATTCAAACAACAAAAAAAAAGGTCTCCAGCAAAAGTTAAACCCTTTCTTGTGAAAGTGTCATAAGCTAACATCAAGGTCAAGACTTATGTCACTTCAGTTTGTGCAAAGAAGGTGGTGGCTTGCCAGCTCATCCGAGAGAAGAATCTCATCAGTATTCAACAGAAAGCTTGAAAAATGAGCTTATGCTCCTATTGTTCTATATGGGTTGAATCCTGAGATTGTTGTGCTGTTTTACCTCCCCTGCAATTGACAGTACCTCTATAGCTTGCCCCTAGCTGAGGGTCCATTTTAAAAAAGGCAAGAAGTGCACCTAATTTAAATGTGTGACCATTTTACAAATTAACTTGCAAATATAATCCCTATACTCTTCAGTAAGCTCTATATCTCTCTTTTTAGGTAGTCCCAACATCATATTTAGTGGCCTAAATGAAAGGAGATAGACACCTTCTAATGAGGAAACTAAATTACCTATGTATGTTCAAGTATGTATATGGGTGTGGATATCATTTTATGGCCAAAATATTGACTGGAGTGTCACAGGAACAGACTGCATTATTAGTCTAGCAGGAGTCAAAAGACTGCTGAACAAACTCTGTACTGGAGAACTTCTTTGCAAAATACAAAAATAAAGTAGTGCTTCTACCAGCAACTCCATGGTTACTTCCATGGCATCTACCAACACTTGTGAAATTGATGCCAGCTAAGCACCATCACCAAGATCAGACTCAGAAAGGTCTAGTGCTATTGAAAGTAAAGCTGGTTTGCTTTTCTACTCCATTCCAGCTGTGAGCACTGGTGACCTACTTGCAGATGAGAGGTGAGGTGACTATAAGGCCTTGAGATGATAGGCTGGGGGGAGTAACAGGCATTTCCAAAGGCAGAAGCATCTATTAGATACAAAGCTTTCCTTAGGCGTAAGGTATTCTGCACATATAAGTGCCAGAAAATCCCTGACATTTCAAGAAATTATGTACTCATTGTTCACCTGAACAACGAGTCCTAGGGAGTCTGAACATCCAGAAAGAAGACAGGCACTTCCAGAGTTCATGGAACAACCATATCACCATGCCATTTTTTTTTTTTCAGAGTCAAATACCACTTGGTTTGAACGGAGGGTTGCTTCACTTTGCATGTAGAAACATAGCTTGTATTTTCCTTAAGTCCTCTCTAGATTTGTACCAAGCTGAATAATTGAGGGATCAAGTGGGAGCTAGCCAAACAACTCTTGACTTCTTACAAAGGTGGACAATGCAACACTTATTTTCTTGCATTCCTTCAGAGAATTCTGTCCAACAGGAAGGGTCTAAAGGCCCAGTGAAGTCCTTGAGATACTGTTTTTGTTTCAAAGACTTAATACACTTCTTTTTTTTTTCTTGTACTTTGTGCAGCTGAAGGGCTTGGCATGAGTACAGTTGTGTGAGGTACAGAGGATACCGCTCAAAGGGAAAGTCTGTCTCTCTCCAGGGGGTCAATAGCAAGTAATGGCAGCATCTTAGCATGAAAAGAGTAAAAGGTGAAAATCTTAGTAGTTGCCAAGGATGCAAAGACTGCCTCAGATACTTCAGGGCACTGAAGTGAAACCTTATTTTTAAAAACAATTTTGTTTTTTTACCGCAAATTCAAAGACTCCTTCCAGTGCTTCCTCCCACACCCCAAACCCTATCCCTTTCCCATATGCTTTTCCCCTCAACTACCACCTCCTTGGGTCTCATCTTCACTCCAGGAACCCAGGAGGACTAAGACCTGAGCTGTGAGCCCAGCCACCCCTACAAGCAACTAAGCCTGCACCATGGCTGCATGGGAAGAAAATGCTAAGGTAGCACCTTTGAACACTGGTATTGAGGCAGTGAGGGCAGAGAAGTGACAGGCAGGGCAAAGAAAATTCTGGAGCTTTCAGAAGTGTTCTCTGATGTTTTTAGATCTTTCAGATCATCTGCAAAGATCAGCAGGCAAAGACACATCTCCCCCCTCCTTCACTCCTGCAGAGAGAGTCCTGTTCCTATGCAGACAAGACCTTCTGCATCTTTCCCACTAAAAAGTATCATCTCCCCCTTCCCATTTTGCTGCCCAAAGCCACTGGCTTCTTGAGGTTGTCACTCTGTCTGAGCGATGACAAAAACAAGATGAACCAGGGCATCCTGTTTGTCTCAGGTACTCCTCGCCAAAACTGCTTCCTCTGCTGTTTCTCTCCCATTCCCTGACTTGCAGAAATCCCTTCTCCCTTCCCATCCATTTCCTCACTAATCTGAAGCAACCACAACTCTTGCAGACCTTAGCAGTGATCCCAGGTCACAGTGTTTGGCTCTGAAACACGTATCAAAGCTTGACTCTTACTAAATGGGCCATGAACTGTCTGGAAGTAGCAGAACATTTCTGCAAGAAACCTCCCACAAGAGGAATTGGTGCTAACACAGATCCTTGAAAAGCCTTCTTTTGATTAGAGTGTGCAGAAACTTGGATTGGATTTTGGACTGGATTATTTGGACTGGATTTGACTTCTAAGCAAAGAATACACAACACCCAGATACTGAAGACTGTTGAAGGCTGCTGATGTAGAAGAGGTTGAAAACATCATCACCACAGCATAATTATTTGTAACACTGGCCAATTTAAATGCTCAGCACAATACAATTTTAAACAATGCGTGATGAAAATTAATTTCCAGGTCTGTTTAGAGGCTGATAACATTCCTGGTTACATTGCTAGTCCCATTGGTGTGCTTATTCTCAAGTAATCATATTAGAGGCAGATGTCTTACAAGAATATGACTCCGCTAACCATTAAGAGATGCTAAGCTCCTTTGTGTTCTAGAGCAAATTTCCATGGGATTACACTGGGCAGAATAATTTAAGATTAAAAAAACAATAACAATCCTGAAATCATTTAATGGTCTATTTCTTTAATCTTCCTTATATACCTCAGGTGGAAGAATCCAATCTAATCTGGGGGAGGGAAGCTCTCTCCTGAGAGGTAAATGGGCATGAAATGCCAGCTCACATCCGTTTGCTGTGGGACTGGGATGCTCAGTGGTTGTTGGTATCTTTGCAAATCTCCCTCTTAGGTAAAATTACTCTCTCCCATTCTCCTGCCAAAAAGCAGTAGTTGTTTCAGGGTTTGGGGGTTTTCTTCTTTTCCTAAATGAGAATATACAGATATTCTCATCACTTTAGAGATGCTTTCAAAACCCAGGTGCAGAGCTTTGGCAACTGCAACCTCCCCAGAGCACTTCATAGCACATAAATCTTGCTCCCGGTTAATCAAACAATGTTATAACGAGCCAGAGAACCCATGAGAATGTAGCACACTACCCCTCCCCTCCCATTTAAGAGATTGCTGATCTTTTTTCGGAGGTAGAGGGGTTTTTGTTGTTCTTTTCTGTTTTTTGCTTTTTTTTTTTCTTTAAAAATCACTGTCTCTGGTAAGGATGCTGACTTTATTGGACATAAGGGTTTTCTGTGCAAAGAACCTTTTCTTTCTTTTTTACTTTTTTATTTTTTTTTCTTTCAGAACTTGCCCTATTTTGCTACCATGTGGCTCTGGACCAGGCCCTCTAATTCATAACTTTGCAACTATTTACCCATTCTTCTGGATTTAACCTTAGATTCATTCTTCAACAAGGCTAGAACTGCAATGTAGTCGTGGTCAGGGACAATCACACCGTTTCTCTTGGCCAAAGGCTGAGCTGGGCATGTGGTTCCCTTCCGCGCACTGAAGCAGAGCAAAATGCAGCGTGGTGTAAATGGGACAGCTAAACTACTCTTCTGCTCCAGTGGTCCCTCCAGGTTGTGTGTCATGGGTTAACCCATGGTGCACTGACTTTTGCTAGGACCAGAGCCACCCTTTTTCCACCAAAGGCCTCTCAGAACAACACCCCTCTTTTCCTCAAGTTAACAGTGCAGGTGTAAGACGAGTTCATAACCCAAGCTGCATAGACAGAAACTGAGCCCTGTAGATCCAGTGGAGAATCTGTAGATCCAGTGGACTGTCTCCAACCTGCTAGAAAATCAGGGTTAACCATTGAAATTGGGATTGGGTTTAGAGGTTTGTTCAGACTCTTGCTTAACTGAAGTCCATGCTTTAATCCATGATAGCATCTTGTTTGTCTTAATGAAGTTATCCAGAGTTCTTCACTGAAAAGGCATGTGCCAACACAAGATTTTCCTTTCTGCCTTCAGGCAGAGATGAAGAGGATTGCCTGCAGCCTGAAAATTTGTTTCCTTAAGGAAATAGGAAGCAGAGAACTTATTCTTTTATAGTAATGTTTTATATCAGGCACCATTGAATTTCAAGGGGTAAAAATGATCCCTGACCCTGCTGCTGTGTCTAGGTTTTCCTAATCTTTTTTTTTTTTTTTTTCTCTAGTCTGCTGGCTCCAAGGTCAGTCTGTTGCACTTCTGCCTTAGTCTGTTTTAACTCTGGTCTCTTAGTGCTGATTTTTGTGTGCAAGACATGGAAGCCACACCCCAGTGTATGCTACTCCCAGGCATTAACAGCCTTGTGCTAAATAAACACACAAGGATACTTCTGCATCTGGTTTTATTGGCAGCAGAAAGAGACATTATATGTCTCTGGAAATCTGATAAAGCACTGACATACAAATCCTGGATTGCAGACATTGCCAGTTTAGCTCCATTGGACTAAATTTGCTACAATGCTTAAGGCTGAGAATATGATTTCTTTTCCTAAGCACTTTAAAGCAGACAAATTTAAATTAGCATTTGGCAAAATCTACAAATTTCTACCAGTAGATAATAACCCCTAAAATCCAATTTCCATGTCTGACATGCTACCATAGGGTAAGGGCTTTTCATTCATCCTACTTTAACTAACTATGCATCTTCACATAGGTCCTAGCATAAATCTTGATTAAGATTTTAGATTCTGAAAGTAATACAAATAAGTTAACAAAATATTACAGTTGGATTTATTTCTACGATATTTTAGATTATTTAGGCACATTATACATATTTGTTTAGCCTGCAGCTTGTAAAGGACGTTCAGCTAGTGTCAGTTATGGTAAAAACTGCCAGTGATAGGAACTACTGCTTGACTGCAGGTAGGAGACACAGCTGACAAGGGGGAAGAAGGGGAACACCCTTGAGTTACACACAAGTGTGATTTAATACTTGGAACAGGAGAATCTTGCTAAAGAAAAGGACTGTCAGATTATGTCTCTGTTACTAGCTGGGTGTCCCCTTCTCTGCAGAGAGGATTGAAATGTGTCTGGTGCCTTATTTAGAGGCTCTGAAATGTGCACCATTCTTGCACGCTCCTTGGCAGCCGGGAAAGCAACTCCCTGCAGCTCAGGGTCCCAGCCCATAACACTCCCTTCCCAGCCCCATGGTTGTCCCCATTTAAAACAAGTTGGGTCAGAAGGGTGTTTTGTGGTGTGTGCACAGCTCTGGCCTCACGACGCTCCTGCAAGGTGCTGCATTGGGAACCCGAGGTGCCCTGCAGCTGGTGGATGTAGTCTCAGTGTATGTATATCATAGGCTGTGCTATCACAGCAGGGAAGAAGAACTTCATATGGTTCTGGCAGTATTTTTCACCATAGATAAGGGAAGTGAGCGAGGTTTAAGGAGACATGGAGCTGGGATGGACTTCAAAGCAAAGTCTACAGAAGAACAAGAAACAGAGTTGGGTTGCGGACTGATTGCACAGGAAAACCCGGAGGGACTGTGGTCAGTAGACCACCAACGATCGCAGAGATGGAGATTTTCCCAAGAGTGCTGAAGGAAGATGAAAAAGACTGGACTCAAAGGGAAAACAAAGAGTTAAACTTTGGCTATGGCTACAAAGGAGTCCCCGTTAGGAAAACTCCGATATCAGTACCTTCATGGCCTGGAGAACTCTGCACGATCTTTTAACAGGGGAACAAAACTGTCCACATATATGGTCCACATCCTTGCTGCTTTTAAAAACAGCAAGTGTGACAGTTCTGACAAGCGACTTGCCTCCCAACTACTCAAACAGAGCCTTCACCTTTTTAGCAAACAGGGCAGTCTAATACAGCAGAGATAGAGAAATCCAGTACTTAAATTCTCAATTCAGTGTGTTTAAAGAGACCTCATCAAATTATATCAGAATGAAGTATCCTGCAAGGAATATTTTTATTAAAGCACACGAAATTCCATTATTAATGCTATAATACACAGTGCATGTATATGGGATGCATTTAAGGAAAATGTTATCTATACATTAAAAACTCACTCAAAGTGTTATGGAAAAAGAATGTAGACTGATAACATTGACACAAGCAAAGCTGTGAGTACTTAACTGTTTATCTTTGCTTAAGTGTCCTCTTAGAAACACACATCTTCATGTGCAACTTCATTTACAGGCTTTAGGTATGAATAAAATTTGTTCCCCAGCTCTTTCTATCATTTGATTATTGCAGATATTAGACTGGAATCTTTTCTTAATTAATTGATTGAAGTGGACATGTCTGTGTCAATCTGGACCTCTTCTGAAGAAATGTTGGCACACTTACCTGTACTTTGTCATAATTAATCAAGTTCTATGCTTTGCCTTAGTGAAAGTGTAGAAAGTGTAGTGGTTTTTGGATCTGTGTTGTATTTAAAAGGTTTCTGAATGTCCTTTGTAGTCAGGTCCTAGAGATCAATTTCATTGCTCAACAATTGTATACAATTTAGCTTTGTTTAATAGCAAAATACATGTTACGTATGTGCATAACAAGAATTTGAGGTCAAAATTCTTCTGTCTAGGCTACACAATGGGGACAGAACATAGAAACGTACCATAACCAGTTGTTTGGGTGTAACTACATGATAAATTAGCTTTGGTGGTAAAACTAGCTTAAGATGTTCCAGTGGAATGGAGAAACTTCAGACACTCTGAAAATGTAATTTTCCATTAAAATATGTATGTTCTTCAGAAAGGGATTCCTGTTAAAACAACTTTTCAGTGACTGATACTGTGGTAAGGGGTAATGTAGATCTTTCATGTGCTCTGTGGCTCAGTGAAGAATTTTGCCAGGTTAGATCGGCTGAGAGCACAATGTATTCACAAGAGAAAGATGAAAATAGCCACAGCATGTAATTGTCGTTCTAGAGTTTCGTGGATTTGACAAGTTGCATCAGCACCACTTAAGAAACAGGGAGGGTTACTGGAGTTGAGTGTTAAGTACATGACCCTGAACCGCGTATATGTCACAGGAATATGGCCAATTTGGGAACCTATGTATTTTCATAAGCAAGTCTCCTGTCTTTGTTTATAGATATGATTGAAGTGCGTCTACCAATATGTTAAGGCACTTCTCCGCCCCCGTCTCTTTTCCTTTTCTTTAGATAAGAACATAGAACAGATTATTCTCAGCTTACAGGAAATGACAGTGATATTAATCACTGATTAATCTGGATCTCTAACAAAGACTCTGCTACTTTTGAATATTCGTATTGTTATGGTGTTAGGAATTGCTAATAATGACATTAACGAATTGCCAAATGCTAATAACAAATTGCCGTTCTTCCAGCTCAGCATCTCTGAGTCCTTTATAGCCACTAAGAAAGTAAACCCTAGTGTTTCATCTGAAGTGCTGCTCCTGTTTTCCAGATAGAAAGAAGAGGCAGAGAGACATGAAACGACTTGGCTAGATCACACAGGAAGGCAGGGAAGAAACAGGAAAGGAACGCAGGTCTTCTTGATCCTGGCACAGGGAGGTTACTTTGTTTCTTATAAACAAAATAATTCACATACCTGACAAACAAACAAACAAAAAGATGTATCAAGGTGATTAATGTATGTATGTGAACATGTACATGTATATAATACATTTATATTGTATGTGAGATACTGGATATGCATCTCTTTCAGTCTTGGCTAGAAAGAGCTATTGTATTGTTGGCTGAACAAATTTATGCAAATCAGTCACTGGTGAAATTAATAACATTTACAATATTCTTCAGGCAAATTAAATGCTCATAGAACTGTTTGTCCTGGAGCTCTGACCTGGAAAACAGGTTGTGATGGAAAAATGTGTTTTAACAGAGGGTAAAAGTGCGTAAGAGGGAATCAGCTATTGTCTAGCTCCGCATGGCCACAGGAAGGCCGTCATTGCCTTAGACTCCAGAATCAGCCTTTTAGCCAGGACCGTCTTTGCACTGCTGGTAGTCACTTCTGAAGGGTTTTGCGCTATGAGGCTGTGGAGAGAGTGAGAGCTGCCTCAAGGGGGATTAGCCAAATTCATGGACAAAGCGAACAAGCAAGGTTGTGCCCTCTAATGTCATAAGTTAGAGCATGGAGAAATCCATTTACCAGAAAAACAACAACAACAACAAGAACAAAACAAAAAAAAAAAAAAAAGGAGAAAACAAACAAAAAAAAAGATGGTCAAATACTGGAACAGGACACCCAGAGAGGCTCTGGAATCACCAGTCTTTGGAGTTGTTCAAGACTGGATTGGTCAGGTACCTGAGCAAGCTAATCTAATCCGTCCTACTTTGAGCTGGACTGGATGACTTTGGAGGTCCATTCCATCCTAACCTGTCTCTGATTGTGTGACTGCGGGTGCAGGAGAGTAAGAGGGGAGTAGATTGCAGAAAGCAATCAGGCAATATTTCTTTTTGCCACAGTCAGAAACAAAGCCCAGGGTTAGATATACCCCAGACCTCACTCAGTCCAAGAGGGTATTAATCACCTGTGATTCTTCCACCAAAGCATTCCCTGAAGCAGCCCAGAGAAGCTATCTGGAAATACAGACATCATCGTGGAACCAAAAGCAGCAGTAAGCACCAATATCCTCCCCCAAACATCACCAGGATGCCAGATAAGATGGCAGGGCAGTGGGAATTGCTGTATCAGAGAAGGATACTAAGATCAAGGTGTGCACAGAGGGATGCTGGAACCAGCTTGCAGTGAATACTTCATCTGCTGCTTCAACTTGCTCCCAAAGCACTTCCTGCTGGTTAATGGAATCCCGGCATGAAGGACACAGTGGCAACATGGCCAGCCAGGCCAGGGACAGATTATCAAAAAACCTGTTTGCCCTTCTCAGCAGAGGGCTGTAAGCCGTCCTTTCTTGTGACTCCTCCTCATTTGGGAGAAGTGTCTTATTTTTTTTTCTTTCATCCCTTTCTGCCTATCCCCTTGTACTTTCTCCCTTTCTACATGCCAATGGCCAGCATGAATAAGACATTTTATCACCTATCCCTTCCCAATTCTCTATTTGGAAGGTGACTGTGAGGAAACCATCCTGAGCTCTCATATCCATGCTGCATTCCTGTTGTGCTGTCCTCGGGCTGCTGTGGCATCAGTACCTTCTTACTATGTATCCTTTGACTGGGATAATCTCTTACCCCTTGGCCTTTCAAAATCCTTCCAGGATCATGGTCTCTCCATGGCTTTGAGACCTTGCAGACCATCTTTCCCAGCCCCCGTCAACGCCAAGTCTCCTTTCAAGTCTTTGAAGCCTTTTAATGACACGTTTTCCTAGAAGCAAAGTTTTCACATTGGGATGTTCAGTGTTGAGAGTGAATAGGTTCATAGGGCTTTTTCTTATAATTATGACCTCTTCCATTTGCTTTCGCACCTCTTTCATCTCCTCCTCCTATAGCTATCTTTCTCCATACACATCTGGTCTTGCGGGCAGACAGATTTGCTCTCCACTTTCACCTAATCTTGCTCAGACTGTAGTCTTCGGGATTCCCATTATAGTCCCAGGCCTCATGACTTTTAAGCCTCCTATCTTGGCTCTTCTGTGTGGGGATTTTCCAGTCCCAGCTCATTGAAACAAACACTGTCAGACTGGTTTCCTCAAGGTGCAAGTTCACAATGCTCTCACTAAAATGAGATTTAATATTACTCTTGGCCTGGGAAATAGCTGGCCCAAACCTGCCACCAAATGGTGGATTCAATGATCATGATGTACCAATTTTCTAATATTAATCACTTAGGCTATACCTGAATGAGGCCTTCACATGGCCACCCCTACCTACAGGCTACTTTAGGTTGTCTTTGGCTGAGCATCAAGTGAACATTCACTCAAAAAAAAAAGCTTTTTCTTCAAGCTAGACCCACATGCCTCAGTCCAAAAGAGTGCAGAATGCACCAAGCTTAAGCAGTTTTTGGTCCCTGCACAACAAATGCCTTGCTCTGGGTATTACGTCAAATGTTGTTTATATAAAGAGGCAATTAGAACATGAGACATATTAATGGGAAAGAAGACAGTGAATTTCAAGTGTCCATATTAGAACAGGGAGACTGTTCTAATGTTTTATGCTTCTTCCTGCCCTGACATATTTCAAACACTCACCTCTTGTTTGCTGAACACTCTGAACAATATATGTGTAGTTACAGATTGATTTCATAAATCACCTACAGAACAAGATGGTCTTTCAGAGCAGAAAGGACAATTTTGAGGAAGTTTATTTTTAAACAGCAATATTTATTCATTTAGTACTTCAGACAGAAAAAAAAAAATCCAAAAACCACCTGGAAAACTTTGACACTATATGCATTTTTGTATGTGTGAGTGTGTGTATATATGTACATATACATATATATATACAGATAAATGACATAAACTAAAATGGATATGACTGAACTTCACAAGATGGGAAAACTCGAAAGTTTGAATTTTGTGTTAGATGAATGTACCTTTTCCAGTTAAATAGGAACAAACTGGATAAGCAATAAGTGAGGGCAAATTTCTCATACAGAGGCTGTACTGAAATAGCTGCATTGGCAAAGACCCCAGTTATAAGTTTATATATACTAAAAACAGGAGCTCCACATCTGATACCATTGCACTGTGTCTCCAGGTAGTATAAGCATGGTCAGCAAAGGAAATCTTAGAAAGTCCTCCCAAAAATTGAAGTTTTGCCTCAGGAGGATTTCCAGAATTTATCTTTCTGAGTGCGACTGAAACCCCAAAATATCAAAATTATTATAAGGAAAAATTTTTGAAAGCAAACAAACAAGGGTTAGGGCTGATTGGTTTTAATTTGATCTATTGATTTGATTAATTTTGATTTTTCAATGTTTGCACTTTATAATGTATTATAGGGAGATTTTTCTTATAACCTATGATAATAGTAGAATATCAAAGTGAAAAGACGCTTTGTGGCAAAAAAAATTCAAATTACTTCATCCTCAGAAAGGTAGAGTATTTTGTTTCAATACTGACAAGACTTTTTTTGATTGATTTTGTGAATCACTAGAACCAATTATTCCAATTCTCTCCCTAGCCCAGTTTTCAACATTAAAAAATTAAGAGATTAGAAAATATCAGCATATCTGATGACCAATATGAATCCTACTTGGAAGTTAGGTACAATCTTTTTTTAATCAGAGAAGGCAATGTATGAGCTTGCCAAAGGATATGACAGATTCTGTGATATTTCAGTTCTGCAAATTAAGATCAGATTTTTTTTTTGAAAGATATACCTGTCTCATCAATAAAATTGTGAGTGTGCATGCAGCAACTGTGAAGTGAAATTCCATAAACTTTGCAAAAGATCAGAAAGCTTTTGGGCTGATCTTTTCTAGTCAGCCTCTACATGAGAAACTTGCCCTCACTCACTGCTTATCTAGTCTGTTCCTGTTTAGCTCCATATCTCCCCATTAGCTGGAAACAGTACATTTATCCAAAATATTATTCAAACTTGGGAGTTTTCTTCAATCAGATTCATTTTTACTTTGTGTCTTTTAGACACTTTGTGTCTTTGTATCTATATAGATATTCATATGTATATGCACATACATACACACACTCACACATACACAAATACATATCATGGTGAAAAGGTAGGATTTTCTGTTCACTCTTTAATTCAGTAGACGGGGATATGTACACCACCTAATAGAAGCTGTCATATCTATTACCCTATCTGACAAACAGCTTTTCTGTTTCAGAAAATCTCCCTAACAGATATAGCAAACCCTGCCTACATGCTGTATTTTTATTTACTCAGGTATGTTATTTGTATACATTTCTATGGGATAAACTTAATTACCCTTGGCATGATAACTCTAGAATTTGCAAGCTGGGCCACCAGGCATAGGAAGGGTTCAGTGGTTGGAGTATTAAGTAGCTTCAGCTTTCAAAGGTTCTTGTCAGCTCCTACTATGCCCACAGGCCATCTTGGGGCAGTGACGTCCTCTCACTTCCCACCAGCCTGTGTGTCTATGCAAGTGATAAATCATCACCTGCATGTTTGGTTTCTGTCGTGAAGCGAAAGAGATTATCATCACTGCTCTCTTCTAAACAGCAATGGAGAGGCCCCCCTCCACTTCCATGGCCTCGTTAGTGTTTGATCACCTGCCCCATTTGAGCTAAATGTACCCTTCCTGGGAGCACCGTGTGACATCTCCTAGCCATGCTGGGGGTTCACTGTGCACAGTGCAATTGCCAAGAACGGGCTGTCCAGGCCAGCCTCACTGTCCCCAAAGTCCCTGTGACCGCACCTGCTCCCATGCTACGAAGCTATCTGGACACTTGCCCATATCTAGAGCATTGCCCTGCTAACCAAAAATGACTGTTGTGTTCTCCTTTTTCTGTATGTGGATCTAAGTCAACGGACCTGGATCTTAGAAAAAGATGAAGTAGGCATCCTCTGCTCTTGGTGTGCACATGTACCTGTTGTTATAAAGAGGTCCCAACTAGCAGTGATTCTACTCGGAAAAGGTTTGTTCCAAAGCAGGTCTCCCACAACCCAGCGAACACAAAGAAGAAATGATGTTTTTTGGCATCCATCTTGTTCCACAGTTGATCATAGTCGATCAAGAGCAAAAAAAGCTAAACAAAACCAACTGAGGCTGCTGTCTTTCCAAACAAAAAGAGAGAGAAGGAGATGTTTCTAACATTAGCCCATCACATCTGCCTTCAGCTCCTCCCCAGTCATTGTTAGCTGCTGGTTGGGTTCTGAGCTTTTAAACTGGATCCAGTTGTGGTCTTCTTTCAGGCTGCCAAGATTTAGTACTCTAAATAATGTACAGTTTGGGCAGAATTTTCATGCTGAAACCTCATAAGGAATTCAGTTGCTGCACTTGGTATTTCTCTCAGCCCTTTTTGTGCACCCTGCATGGTCTCCAATCACAAAAGCCAAGCATAAAACAGAGTCAGTACTGAGGAGGGGGAATCAGAGAGGAGAGTTCATACTTGCTCCCAGAAATAGCAGCCTGCTGAATAACAAACAGCTTCTGTCCTGGTTTTGTACAAAGTCTGCACAGAGCTGTACCTTGGAGCTCACTTCTGCAAAAAGTTAAGCCACTTCCTTTGTGATTTCTTGCACCAATATCATGTTCATCCCTGCCTTTAGGACTCTTTCCAGGCATGATGTACCATGACCTGGGTGCAGCAATGCCAGCAGGAAGTTTGGATGAAGAGAATTCAAGACACTTGGGGAAAAAAGTCTATTTCTATACCAAAACGCCTGTGTAGCTGCCCAAACCTCCACCACAGACAGAGCCCTGGCCCTCACTTCTTAGCTTGCACCAGGCAAAGGGATTTCCCAAGGCTGCAGTGTTTCTGAGTCACTGCCTGCTGTGGTCTGCACCAAGGGAAACACTTGTGTCCTGAGCAATCTCCCTGCATCCCTTCTTGCTCCTGTCATAATTCACTAGAGGCTGATGCCAGGAGCAAATTATTGCCTGTCACCAGCTGAGCTATGCTGCCAAGTGGGCAGTGGATTGGAGAGGAGCCCTTCCACCCATTCCCTACCTGGTGCCCAGGCAGGTGCTCCCTGCCCTCACCAAAAGGACATTTTATATGCTCCTAGGGATTTCGCAGGCCTCTTCTAGGAGAGAGATCTCATTGAAATCCGGGCCCAGAAAAAAAAGTGAGAGGAGGCAAAGACCAATCAGGAAAGAAGAGCTATGAAAACAGGACTAAGAGACGCTAAAAGAGTAAGTCCGTGGCATTCAGACGTGTTGCACTTGTACAGTTCCAGCCTTCGTAGGCCTTGGACATCATGGTCATGGACATCATGGGGAGGGGATGGATGCATGTCCAAGGATAGACTGTTTTCAAGCAGTTTCTAGACAGGTATAAACATGATTTCCTGCAGCACTGTTTGGTACATAAGCCTCCTCACTCAAGCGTGGCTGAATACTCTGTCTGATACAAGGAAAAATTCTAAGATATGTATTTTATTTATGAGCTGTCCTAATGGAGGAATCCTTTGTGTATATGAGATGGGGAGGGAATTAGATGCCTCATAAGAGCTCCTCATTTGAATGGCTGAGGACTGGGTTTATATAAGTGTGCAGGAATAACTTAAAAGTTACACAGTCTTGGCTATGTAAAATGAGCAGTAAAAGCAAAGGTAAGTGATTACTGTTTGGTACCTTGACAGATCTTGCAGTTTTCCAATTCTCTGCTTCTTTAGAGACAACGAGAAGACAGCAAAATTATGTGGAACAGGAGATTTTCAGGATCTCTGCTGTTCTGCGCCATTCTCAGAAGATGTGAAGATCAGTAGAAGAGGAAATGCCAGACACTTTCAAAATTAAGAGAGCACAAGAACAAAAACGGCAGTCATGGACAGGACAGCATGATGCTTAGGAAAGCAGAACATATTAGCCAAGAAAAAGGTCTGAACAAACTGAGATCCAGACTTTCTCCAATATGGATCCCACACAGTCTACTATGAAGTGGTTGATAAAGATATTTACACTTCTTAACTGAGAGGGGGAAAAATTTTGCTCACATAAGATGTTTTACTGCCACTTCTTACAACAGTTGTCAGTCACTTCATATTCTAAATTTGTGTACTACCTACAACTGGCAAAATTCTAAAGACCTGTGCTTGATCTGCCTATGTATCACGTCTGCGTTATTTCTTGAAAAGCTCAGCCAAAACAGTTCAGTCCCTTTCAAGAATGTTTCTAGGGAAAATATCTTGTTAAACACAGACTTGATGGCTTTCACGTATGCAAGTTCTGTCATGATCATGAGCTAAAGAAAGGACTTGGAATTTGGACTGGCACTACCCTTCATACAAGAAGAGTGTCTTAGCTCTCTTTGTAATAATCCAGCTGAATGAAGTCAAGCAACAACTCTTGGAAATATTTCTATTTGCACATAACAGAGGCTTCTTAGTCTTCTGGAAAGCTTCCATGTGCACCAACCCTGGGCTGAGTAGGATGTTCCCAGCATTTGCAGTTTTACAGATAATTTGTGCTATTCCAGACCATGGCATTCCAACTGACCGCAGGGAATTCATCTTGCTTGGCCTTTTGCCTCCCTTATCTGCTGGACACAGGTGGCAGAAAGGAGGGAGCACCTGACTTCAGTGCCTGGGTGTCGAGAGCTGTGTCTGGAAGGGGATAGGGAAGGGAACAGAAGAAGGATCTTACCACTTTGGTTATCAGATTCATCTTGACCAGGTTGTGACCTACTGGTTGTGATTCTTACAAACAGATAAGAATACCTTTCTAGCAATATGTGGCACGCTTACTTCTTGGGCTAGCACCTATATCCATGTAGCCCTCAGTAATTTCTTCTGTTGTGAGCTGGCATTGAATCCATGAAAACTTCTGGCCTTTCCAATACCCCATGGCAATGACTGATGGGAAGAAGTATATGACTAAAGAGCGTGAGGAGGAGACTGACACCGGGCACTGGGTAGAGAGAGAAGAGGGAACCCTTGTGACAGGGGGTTGGAGGACGTTTGTTCTGGCTGGGCAACGATGCTCTTTCTAGAGCCTGACACAGTAGCTATGTGGGCAAGGGCTATGTGGGTAAGAGGCTATGAAATGACAGAAGGAGGCAAAAAGGCAAAGAAGACATATCAGAGAAAGATCCCTGGTACAAGGGAGAACATGATCCAATCAGCGAAGAAGAAGGCAATGAGACAACAAAGTAAGAAAAACACTGAGCCTGGGTGAAGTCTCCAAGAAGAATGAAATTGGGAGTCATTGTGGACTGGCTCAGGAAATAATGGAAAAGACATGCAAAGAGAAATCATCAGTGTGAGGAGCTGAGAGAAGTACAAATGGGAATGGCTGGGATAGGACAAGGAGCATGGAAACAGTGAGACCAGCTTGGAAAAATAGCCCACAACAAAAAATATGCCGCTCCAAAGTGAGTCATTTAAAGACAGTTTGGGTACACGTGCCCTGAAGTTTTCTGAATGCAGTGAATGATTATACTTGCTGGCATGGGCTGCTCCGCACAAGGCAGGTTACTATAGGAGTGTTTACACTAATGGCAAACAAAACTACCCGGTGCAAGTTACCCTGGGGACAAAACTCCCTGCTGAGCAATAGTGATGTTACAGCTTAGCCCATATTTGAGACTTTACTTAGGTTCTGCTCCTCAGGAGGTTTTGACAGAAAAAGGCTTTAGTGTTTAGGAAAAAAAAAGAGCCTGGCTTCCTGCTGATTTAAGTGTTAGAGCTGAACTGGGTTTCTGTCCATTCCATTCAACAAAGTCCAAAACAAAGAGATTTGGAGAGATGCATACTATTCATGAAGACAGATATAATTTGCCAAACTTTTTGACAAGCCAAACATAAATTTTTTTGAGGGGAGGGGAGGTTCATGCAAGGGGTTAAGAATGTTCAAAGGTCAAAAAAGATATCAGCTTTTTTTTTTTAAATTTTCCTTGTTTTAATATTTTGTTTGGAAACACTCTTTTTTCATTTGAGCCTCATCCTCTGGTCATAGTCCTCTACTTTGATTTTCTTCTTAAAGGTTTAGATAATTTAATAAAAATAAAAGCAGTATATATATTTTATATATATAGTATATATAATAAAAATAAATTAAGCTCTTTTCAGTAGATTTGCATTTTCTGGTTTTCCAAGACTGGTAAGTTTTCCTTCTCTTTTCCATCTCATCAAGAATTATGAATAAGGAATATTCTATATAACATAAGTGGCAAAAATTAAGCCAGACACAGTAGGCAGACCAGTGCGGAGCACTGCCTGGAGTTAGAAAAGATCATGTTCTTTAGAAGGGGAAGAAGCAATACATGTGCATGACACTACTGGGACAGGGTGTGCAGGAAGCCTCCGACGATCTAGTCCCTCCCTCCGTTGTGCACAGATCCGCCGTGTTAAGACTCTTTTCTGTTCCTGTGTAATATCCAGATACAGTCCACACCGGACTGGGGTTGCACACAAGTCATCTAGGAACAGTCTGTGGCACTGGCTGCTTTATATGTTCTTGCCTCCAGTAAATATCAAACGCATTTCCCAAGCAGTGTTTCTTCATTGAGTTACCTGGAGAAATGTTAGCCGTGACTTGGTCAAGGGAAGAAGTATCTGGCTGCCAATGCTGTGCCAGATGCAGGTTACCCGGGCTCTGTGACTACAGGGGCTAATTGCATCAACTTCCTTATTACAAAGACCTTCCTTCTCCCAGCAAGCAAACAGCCCAGTTTCATTTCCCCGTGAAATATCCCAGTCTCTGAGTCATCCTATCCACAGATTTCAGGGCAAAATTTAGCCCGTCATTTCCTGCTTTTTATTTGCAGAAAACAATGAGTGACGGATCTGCCAGCCAGGGCCTAATGCACAGTGGGGTTACTGCTGGAGCCAAACAAAGTCCACGGGGATATAGCCAAGGCTTCTCTCACTCTCGCATTCAAGAGCGATTCTTTCGTCCATATAACTGGGCATAGAAGAGGACAGAGATACACTTGGCCTTCTAGGGAGGCCTCTTACCTCTAATGGCACAGTTCTCCATTGGTTGCACTGCCATTGCAACCAGCTTAGGGTAAAACAATTCCTCTGGACTTCACTGGGACACGCTACTGCCTACAGGTTGCTTTTGTCTTCCACATGCTGCAATGTAGCTTCCAAGGCATTTCTACTGACAGGTTTGGTTTGTTTCAAAGGTGTTCTTTGTCTCTCCAGTTTTGCTCAGGAACTGCTTACAAAATCCCCAATCCCTTATTTTTTAGGGCAATGTTAAGAGTGCGGCAGGCACTAGGTACCACAAATCTGAGAGGAGAAAACTTGCTGTACCAAATGTTTCTTGTGTTGTATTCACTTGAAAGTTGGAGATGTTTTAGTATCCACAGGCATATGTCATACGATCTGCATTGGACACAGCATTGTTTGTCCATACTGTTCCAGCCACAGGGATAAAAAAAGAAGTTTGCTTTCCATCATTACCATAACGTTTTGCAAGTTCTATCAACACCCTGCATCTTGCAAGAATAACAATTGTCTCCTCTTTAGAAGGAGCCACAAGAAAATGTGCTTTGGAATTAGACTCCAAAGTAATTGCCTTTTGACGGACTGATTGCTGAAGTCAAATTCCAGAAGTCCAAGGTGCTTTTTTATTATTTTTATTTTTTCCCAAGCTCACTTTGACTTTCCAGTGAGTATATAAGCCATAGATTAAAATCTCTTTGAGTTGGGTAGTGGAGATTGTGGCTTCAGTAGCTACTCAGGGATTTTGCAGCTGTTCTCAGTAGAGATGTGCAATAAATGTGCACAGTAATGTACACGTATTTTCTTTCATAGTGGATGCTAATTTATGAGCTTGCTTAGAACATTAACACTTGGTTGGTTTATGCTGCACCTTTTTTTGTTACGCATAGACAGCATTTCCTGAACAGGGCAGCAACTGGATATGGGATTGCCTCAAATCCCCACAGAGTTCTGCTGCTCAGAAATTCCACCCTCATCTCCATCAGGTCTTTTGTCATAGAATATTATTAGTTCCTTCTAAATGACTATGATAGTAACTGAATATGAACTATATATATATTTTTTTGAATAATCAAGAGAAAAGGGGAAAAGAGAGAAGGTAATTGGAAGCTTATCCTGATGAGAAGCAGCAGGCTGACCATAGGATGCTTTTCTCCAAAACTCTTATAATGTGTAACACGTGCAGTTCTGAAAACAAAAAACAAAAATGAAAAAAAAATTTCCCCATTATATCTGGCTCAGTATTACTAACACAGGAAACCACTTATTTGTTTCAGGATGGAGGCCACATAAGGCAGATTTCTGACAGTCACCTTGCCCCTGCAACCTTCAGCTTTGCGAAGGTTGGAGACCCAAACAACCAGACTTCGTTCCACCTGATCTCCAAAGCCAGCTCCTTGGGACACCCAGAAAGAAGGAAGAAAGAAATGACTGAGTTTTCCATGTTTCCCCCAGCACAGCATAATATCCCCATAACGTCCCATGTAGTAGGTGGGCATCTTACCCACTGGGCTGCAAGATCAAGGTAGCAGGTAGTACCTGCTTCCCTAGCCTACCGCAATGCCAAAGACCCCTGAGATCCCCAAGGATTTCTTTTCCCCGAAGTATCCTTTTGCTTTTCTGTAAAAGAAGTCCTTAGGGAGTCCTAGATGAAAATGATTATTAGAGTTGACTAAAATATATATATATATATATGTATTTCAAAACTCCTTTGGTTTTCTGAAATTTCCCATAAATCCTCCCCCCTGTCACTCCCTAAAAATAAAAGCAGGTTATTTCAAATATGCTTTAGGTATGTGATTGTTTTGTCCTGGTTTCTAAAGGTACTTTCTACAATAGTTGGAGGCAAACACATGCCTGACTGCTTTGCTGCATAAATTCCCTAGTTCTGTGAATGTGGGGAACAGACAACCATGATAGTACAATACCAAGGGACCCATTCTTGGGCTTCAGTTTTAGAGCAGCCTTTCAGAGCTTCATTGCTAAACCCAGACAAATCTCTGGAAGTTGTTCTGACATGTATTATAACAATAAATAAATAATCACATGGCATATTATTACACCATCACAACTCTCTTTGCATGGGATACCAATGACTCTGGATAAAGCCAATTCTAATTACAGATAAAAGGTTTGATGCATGAAAAGAAGCTGGTATTTACACCCAATTATCTGAGGGAGGAGAGATAGGGATGCGTTTCCTTTTATCATTTTCATTAAATTTCTTTTGAAATTAAAAGACTCCTTGATTTTCTGAAGATGCAACAGTCTTTTCAACTTGCCGTCAGTGAGATATAGGTTGTTTTCCATGTTGTGTTTGTAAGTTCAGACACTGGCATTTCTTCCCCCTCCCTCCACTCTGTCAGAGCACATTGCATGGTACGTGTTCATTCAGTTATTTCCTTAATGTCTCTTTGCTGAATTTTAATGTCCTGGATTTGCATCTCTTATATTTCAAGTCTAAGGCCAGTCACCTTAGATTTGTTAAGCGTCTCTGCCTGAGCCTTTGCACATCACCTAAGGTAAATCACTTTGAATGAATGAAACCTTCATCCCTTTGGACCCAATCAAAACAGCTTAACAGCCTGTGGATAACCGGGGGTGATAATAGAGGCCCAGTGCATGATAACGGAGGGCAGCTGGCCCTACAAATGCCACATTAACCCAGGGGTTCACAGTGATGGAGTATGGGGAGGGAATAGGAAGCAGCCAGGTGGACGTGCTATCTGAAAGACAGCAGTTCTTATAGATGGCTAGAGCAGGAACTTATCAGGCCTCCAGGTGGCTCACAGACCAGAAGATCTGGTCTTTGTCACCTTTCTCCTTCTCCCTCTTGGGTGCTCTTGGGTACTTCATTTCTCCAACTGCAAATTGAGGATGATGTGTGTAAAGCTTTCTGAAATCCTGTGCAGGGAGGTGCCACAGAAGTGGAAAGTATTAGCTATCAGTATCCTTGTTAATATTCTGCTCAACTCTGAGTGAAGTCACATAATCCTGTGTTTGGGTCATCACTGTTTGTTGCTATGGAAATGTGTGTTATCAGATATTACAAATTCAGTGTCTGAGGACATCTGAGGAGGGGGAAAATCCTTTGTTTGAATAGACACTTGTCTAGGTATCAGGGAACTTTGCCAGATAGAAGAGATTTCACCTTTTTTTTATCTCTTGTTCACTGAAATTTGCTGCAGTGAGTCAGTACAAGCTCCCCCCATTCACTCCCTGAATGCCAGTATCTCTTACATGATGCACTATTCCAAAGTGACTGCACATGCTGGGTGAATTTCCTGCAGTCATATGTGAATGCATCTGGTAGGATCATTAACATTAGAGCAGAAGACAAATGCAAAGTATGTGCTTGACCATATGGGTGAACGTGAGCTGCTTAAGAGTGTGCACAGTAATGGAGATGGAAAGTCTTACGAGATAAGATCAGCATCCCCCCATCTCTTTGGTAAGGGATTAAGGCAGTTGGTCTTGCGGGAGTATTCATAGAGCGCAAGGCCAAAGGGGACTGTTAGGTCACCTAGACTGACCTCCTGCATGTTACAGGTCATGGTATTTCATCCAGTGATCCCTGAGAAGAGCTTTATAGCTTGAACTGAAGCTATAGCCAAGCTTCCATCTAGACCAAAGAGGTAGATGCTACCAGCTCCCTGCCTACTTTGTTCTAGGGAATAAACACTCTCACTGGTAAGGCACAAATCTTCTTTCTGATTTGAAGTCGTCTGAAGTCATCAGTCCAGACAGCAAACCAAGCTTGTTGCAGCAGAGTCAAGCCCAGAAATGGATGTGCGGGCCCAGTACAGCTTTCAGATCTGTGCCGGTGGGTTTACACACTATGAATATGCCTTGAGTGGGTCTCTGGACCAATTTCCCTGCAAATATATTCATTCATTGAGTTACCACTCACTTTTCCATAGTGAAAACAGAACAAGCTGTTTCTGTCATTCACTCCATGAAACACTGCTCATGTCTACAGTTCTCTCTTACCCCTCATCAACTCTTTCAACATTTTTAGATATATAGATGTCCATCTCACTATTATTCCACACATTAACTATAAAGAGATAAAATCCCCTCCTGGTATATATTCAGTATCGCTCTAATTTCTAGACCTAATGTGAGATTCCCTGAACAAAGGCTGCTGTAAGAGAAAACATGGTTCAGGATTTGATAATGTCTCTGAGGTAATCTGAGGTATTTCATGGCCACACTCTTATCTCACGCGTAAAGATGAAACATAAGCCACACCTTTATTTTCCTTTGGATCTCTGCATTGAGTGCATTCCTCATCCTTTACCAGTTTCTCATGGGGAATTTTCCATCATTTCATAGAAAGTTGATTACAAAATCAAGCCAGGGAAAAAGGTGCCTAAGCCCAAGCTCATCAGATTGACTTTTCTTAATTAGGTCTTAATATTCAGTTACGTAGAGACATCCTAAAAGCTCAGTAATACTTGGGGGGATCCAACCACTGGCAGGCAGGACTGATAAGCCCTGTTGTCTGAACATCATGCATACTATTTTTAGCAAGCAAACACCTGCACCCAGCACTAACAGGCGTCTCTTGCAGCGAGAAATGGCCAACTCACTTAAAATATGTATGTGTGTTTGTATGTGTGTGCATATGTATGCATGTATATATATATACACACACATCTGTACACATCTATATACATCTATGTGTGCCAAATATTTAATCTTGAATGGAAAGTTCTAGTGAAATACTTTACTCTTAAAGGAAGGAATATGCCTTATGGTAATTATATATTGTGCTCTATAAATTCCCTCTCTGCTGAGAAAGATGATACAGTTATTATATGTAAAAGTTTCAGATTTACTACTCACACAATGAAGATCAGACTGAACAGTGGCTAGGTAATTCTGCATCTCTACTAGCATGGTGATTTTACCATCAGAACTGAAACCACCAGTTATGGGGCTGAATCACAGACAGAACAGGATACATTATATTTTGAAGTCAGCAGATCCTGCAAAGCTCTGGTTACCCTCAATTAATATTAACATGCTCTAAGTGAGATGCAAAAATCAAGAAGACATCCAGAACTGCCTTGGGTTTTACTCCTAAGGAGCAGATCTTTTGTATGGCCATTTTTTGACACTTACCAGTTACCAGTTCCATGTATTACAGACTACTTTTTGCAGTAGACTTACTCCAGATTATCTAGGCACCTCCTTTTACAGACTGTTGGTATTCAGAGCAAGTATTGCAGACAGTCTAAGGAACAATGCTATGGGGTGAAAAAGCAGTATCCTTTCTCCCATGTGTGATGGGGGAATGCAGATGCTACATTTTTTTCCAGTTTGGTAAGTTGTTCTTCATGGACCTGAGCTCTTCTGTTTGCCGAAGCACAGACCACAATTCTGTCTTTGCAGGATGCTTTAGCATGCATTATACAGACTTAATTGTCAGGGCTGTTGCAGGTAAAAACCCCAAATAGGCACTTAATAACACATAACAACATGCCATATAATTTTAGAAATATTTAATATATCCAGATTCTGTATATGATAGCCAGAATACACACCACTCCTTAATAAAACTCTGTTTAATTAAAAAAGTTACAATTTTGTAGCTTTGCTTTATGCAGTTTCTTTATACTGGATTTCTGAGTATGTTTGTATCTTCCTTTTCCCCACCAGATTAACTTTTGATCACCTTGGCCACTTGCTACAAACATTTGGCAGAAGGGGAGGGCTCTGAGGTTTATTATATTCTTAAAAATTTTGTGAATTCTTGTCTCCACTTTAAGGGGAGAAAAACCTCATTAGTCTGCAAGGAAAAGTCTGCAAAATGGCTTCAACCAAAGCAGGCACAAAGGGTGTCTACAGAAGTTGCTATAATGGCCCAGCCACTGCAACATCTCATGTTTTATTAGGCACTAAAGTCTCCAGTCACAAGACAGAAAGCCCTGGGCAGCTCAGCTCTGCTTCTTTGGCTGTTCTTGGAACTACTTGTTTAAAGAGCTCTCTGGGTACACATCAGATGCCAACACAAGAAGCTCAGCCTGCGGCCCACAATTTATGAACCACATCAACAAGACACGCTTTTCCACTTAGCCTTTTCCTTGATGAACTGCAGCCAGTTTGAGTTGAATACATAGTTTCTGCAGACCCATGCTGACATTGCTGAGCTTTCAGTGATCACTCATCGTGCATTAGCTGATTTTTACAATCATGAATTCCAGTGACTGCCAGAGACTGAGCAGAATAAAGCAAGGGACCACCAAGTGCTAGAGAGTTGCATCAGTGAACTGCCCCATGTATTTTTAGGTACTTCTGGTCTGTTCTAATGTGTTCCTCTAGTCTGCTCTCTGCTTGTGTAGAGACTAGAGGTGATTTTCTAGCAACGAATATATATATATATATCTATATGGTATTGTGCTTCCTATCTTTGGATTTAAATGATGCCAGGTGAAACTTGAGGGTCTTATCGGAAGAAAACAAAAATAGTGGTGAAATGAAGCGAGGATCATGGAAAGCAGTACTGACTGTGTGGAAGAATGTCACGTGTTTCCTATAGATCACCTGAGTGCAAATTACCTGGCTGTTCCAGCATGTCTCAGTTCACATACATTTCAGCCTGGACCTCTATGACTGCACTGAATGACGACCTCTGGTTCCCAGTGACATTTTACCTCTATCCTAGTCCATTCAGTTTCCACCCTCCAGTTCCAGTTGTCATTTCCTGGATTATTTTCTACTTAGAAACACTTTCCCACCTCACCCCCATGTGTATCCCCTGACATGACCATGGTCCTTCTCCATCCTCAAACTCCAAACTCCAGCCCTTTCTCCCACATTCTCCTCCCTGCTTGAGAAGAGAGCTGTAGCAGGAGACTCCTTTCCCAGCTCCGTGCCGCGATGACATGAGCTGTGTGTTCTCCGAGCCTCTTCCTTCCGTGCTCTTTTCTTAGGCTGGTCTCCCTTCTCCGACTCCCCCCTGCCGGCTCTCCTCCTCTCCAGGAAAAATCAGCGCCCGCCCTGCCTCCAGCCTCGGGACACCGACTTCCTCCTCCGCGAGCAGCCGCAGCGGCTTCCTCTGGCCGCCGCCGTCCCAGACACTCTGGCTCCACGGCACACCCTCCACGTGCACAAAAACACCCCGCCGGGGCTTTGCTTTCTTCTTCAGACGTTCAGCTCCACTGGAGCAGCCATGTCACTGAGGAAACACCTGTAGCGAGTGCTGCCCACCGTGCCACCGCAAGCACAGGCGCCCCGGCGAGTTCCGCCAGCACTAGTGCCTTTGGGGACTACTGGGGGCTGCAGCCGTCGTTCTTTTCTTCATGCGACTCTGTTTCCTGCTAGGGTGGCCCATGGTGCCTACAGGAGCATCCTGACAGGCCAAAGGGCGTTGCTTTTTTTTTGCTATCTGTGAACCTGATCTGTTGTTTTGTTAAAACGAATACGCCCTGTGGGATACAGAGGGCAGGAACCATTCCATGAGGCACAAGCCACAATTTTAAGTGGAGACACACACAGGCACCCTGCTTGGGTGGCAGGCTGCACAAGACATGAGAGACATGCACCTGGAGTTCGCACCCATGGACAATCCTGGCCCCAAGGGCTATGGAGAATGGGCAGATCAAGCCTCTTGCCAGAATGCTGGAGATGGATCTCTCCCCGTTGGGATCTCTGTTTGTTCAGCCACACTCCCAGGCACCGTGACTCACCCTGTGCTTGTGTAACGGAGGGCGAATCCCTCTCTGTGAGCTGTTCCTGTTGGAGCTTGCTTGAAGTTGGCCTTCTCTGCATGTGCAGCCGTCCTGAGGAGAGCTGCCTGCCACTACAAGGGCAATTCTTGGAGCAGTGGAAGTGCTGCTGTGCATGAACACCAGACTTTCCCTGGCATTGGTACCTGCCCTGTGCAGATGTCCATGTAATTGCCAGAAAAATGGATAACCAGGCTCCTAGCACAATTCTTAGACTTTGATCCCATGAGCTCTTAGCCAGCTGTGTGTTTTCAGGTCTCATGAATTCAGCAGGCCTGGAACAAGATGCAACTTGTCAGAGGCATCCAAAGAAAATCCAGATGTTGCAGGAAGTGCTGTCAGCCTGGCTCAATCTAGAACTAAATCACTGCTGGTAGGGGCCATAGTGTTGCTGGCATTCAGCTTCCCAAATGGAAGTCTACTCTTAACTTCCTGGGGACATGAAGTCACTAGAACCACCAGGACCTCTGATTGCCAGAGAGGGTGTTTGAGTGTCATTGGCCAAGCCCAGTTTTAATGTACTTAATTTTTGGCTGCAATTTCAACCAGAGAGCTTTTGTTGAATTTCTCCTTTCTAAGTGATTGTTGTGTAACAGCCTTGGCTTGGGAGAGTTGCTGTGTTCCAGTCCAAAGCAGCTGTGTTGCAGCAGCAGATTTTAGTGATCCATATTACTTAGATATAGTGTTTGTCATCTGTCTGGGCATCCTTCAGTCTGGGAGGAACTCTGTGACTATAATAAATTAAATGCCTTGACCTCTTTTAGGAATTTTACTGGGAAATCTGCAGAATTTTCTAGTAAGATGTAGGGTCAGTCAGCTTGTTCTCTTATTTCCATTTGCTTAAGCAACTACAGGTGCTCTGACAAATGCTATCTGGAAATCCTGGCACAAGCTCTCCATTTCAGACAAATCCCATGTCTACCTACAGGATGGGAGATTGTTCTAGGAAGCCAATATCCTCACGAAATGTTCCCCATGTAGTGTGGTGACAAGGAGGTTTTAATTCAATTTCTTCACAGGGCTGTGGAAAGAGGAGTGACATATACAATTAGGAAGGCAATCTTTCTTCTGTTATACAAGAATGCCTCATGGGGCAGGGCAGCAAAAGGATATAAAGATACCACAGAGAATAAAGGAATATTCTATGATTCTGGGATTCTATGAAGATCACTGAAATGAATCAGTGGCTGGAAAAATGAGCTTTGTGGTGGCAGGACCAGGATACCTTTTGCTTCTCAGAGAGCAGGCTGAGAAGTGACTTAATCCCTGCAGGTATGTGATTCCACCTAGAAGAAATCTGATGGAAGGCAACTAGAGACACTTTTTTAGCCTTGACAGAAAGACCAAATGACAGATAATCATCTCACTGATGAAGGCATAACATAATCAAGCACTGTTAAGTCTGGTGAATCCAGCCTTGCAGTAGGGAACCCAGTGCTGGAACTCCTCAGCTTCCACATCATTGTGATGAGAAAGGATGTTTTTCTGCATGATATGCTTTAATCCGTCTTCTGGGAAGACCCCTCAGTGAACATGTGCAAAAAGGCATAGTGGTGTGCAGGGAATTCTCCCCTCTGAATCTGCATCCCATTCTTCCTGTTCCTGGAGTGTAAGAAAAAGAAGGCCAGCTGCAATTGTTCTTAATATGGTTATCACTCAATATGGCTCTGTCTTACAAACTCCAATAATACAAGCTCAGGCTTCTGGACTTGAGGTGTGCCCCTACAGGATTCAGGAAGGAATTTATTTACCCAAAACACAGTAAATCACATGTATTTAAAAACATGTCTGTTCTTTCACCATGTTCTTCTGAAGGTTCAAGTTGCTCCCAATTCACAATATGACAGCAGAAGTGGCCAGCCTGAAAATTGAAGATGCACTTCTGTCTGTCTGATAGCAATCTGGATTTGCCTGTGTACCCTGCATGCTTTAAAAAGGCACATATGAATTGATTTCTCCAGAGATGAACAGTAGGATGTGTGCATACATACACAGAGGGCCGGGTGATTCAGCTAGGAGTTCCCAGAAGCAGCTGGTGAAAGGATGTAGCACTTACTGGAAATGCTCAGGTGTCATTTCCACAAAACAGAGCTTTCGCGTAGGCATTTGAGCTGGCAGGTTGCACTCTGTCACGCTCAGCAAATTAAGATGCAGAGACAGAAATGTGCTTTACCAGGTCTGCCTTGTGGACTCAGTTTGGTCAACCTGCCTCCCAAGGCAGGTGGGTGTCACTGCACATGCCCCTTTGAAAGCCAGCATTGGCCTTCTGCAGCAGCTGACGGCTAAGGGGACAACATTGTGGCAGAGGAAGGATTGTTTGCTGTGATGTGTTAGGGAAAGCTATAATACTGCCATTCATTCATCCTTTAAAGAGGAGGTCGCTATAGAGGGGTATCATCTCTGAAAGATCTGGGGGGATGTGCGCACAACCATATACATATACATAAACCCTATTCTGAAACTTTATAGTATGTAACAGCAAGAAAAGGCAAAAGAAACGAGGAACACAAAAGGATTTATTGTCAAGAACTATAGACTTACTGCCTGATACTGATTTTCTTAAAGTTATTTATAGTATTCAAAGGGCTATGCACAAATTTTTGTGTACCTCAAATCTTTAGTTTAGAAATTAACTAACATTCACTTTGAAAGCTCTCTGGGAACTACTAACAGCTACTAACCAGTATTTTACACACCATCACTCTGAGCTTTAATTCTGTGTAGAATTGCCAAATCCTGGTGAGTAGTGTGGTGGGCCATGTTTGAACAAAGTGTTAAGTGGGAGCGCAGAAAGAAGAGTGGTGCAATTGCACATGGTGGTGTGTGTGCAGTGTCATGCAAGGCTGGATCATGCTGCTGCTTGGATGCTTGCAAGGGGCACCTTGCCTTTCCTCAGGCCTGGTGGCACCACCGAGTGTGCAGATGCCATGTGGGGAGGGTGAGGGAAGGGTTATTGCTCCTCTCCCGTTTCCCAGCAGAGAAGCCACCACAGATGTTGGGCCACATTACAGGGAGCCTAGCCACAAGGGCCAGGGGTCCAGGTGCAGTGGCAGTGATCCGCTCTGCCCCACAGCTCTACTCCCAGAACACTCCTGGAGCCCCTCTCCTTGGGCTAACAGGGATGTTGGACCTGTCTTGGGACCAGGAGCAAATGCTCCAGTCAAGTTCCTTCATGATTTCATTTTAGGAAATGTTTTGTTGGGAGAGGATCCATTTAACCTCCATGAAGGAGTGACTGCTGGGAGACTAATCTGAACCTCTGAGGAAAGAGAGGAATCTCAGGGGGAAAGACATTAAGCAGATATGGATATCTGCAGGAGGGCCTTCAAAATTAGGGGGACAGGGTGGGGGAAATATGTGCCTGTTCTTTAAAATCTCACCTTAGATTTCCTCTGAGCTCTGCCTTGGTTAGAGTGTGTGGGTTTAAGAAGTGTTCTCAAGCTGACTGCATGCTCATGTATCTGCTGGGTATGCAACGTACGTCTGGGTGAGCTCCCTCTCCACATCTAATTCTTATCAATATCTGCGGTCCTTTTTACGCTTTTGTTTTTCCTGCTGCTCCCTTCTATCTCCTCTCCCACTGCAGCTGCGGAGCCTTCCTCATAATCCGTCTCCTGCTGTGCTCTCTGGCTGAAGTGGTTTGAGAGGGGAGGCAACCCCCCATGGGCAGTTACAGATGCTCAGTAGCTCCCGCCTCAGTCATTAGAACGACTGCTGATTTGTATCGCTTGCAGAGCACCACTTACAAGGAAAACATCTCACGTGTTCTCCTTGGCTCTTCTTTATTCCCAGTCACAGCAATTATGCTGTTGCTTTTTGGGCTTCATTTGTCTTGCACTGTTGTGTCTCAAGCGAGCTCTTATTAGCACTTCCTTCTCTGAAAAAGAGTGGCTGCAAAATAAGCCAAGGGTCATTTCCCTTCCCTTGAGACCAGGAGAACTCCTGGCTTTTAAGGCAGGCTCCATAAATTTTAAGCCTTAGAACCCTTTGTATTTTGCCTAGTAAAGGGTGGGGGTACTCCCAGGGAGAGTAAGGAAAATTAATTCCTTCTGATATGACAGTGCATTTCTCGAGCAAATGTTTGTATGACATCTGAGACAAAGCACAGCACAAACCACTGAAAAAAAAAAAAAAAAGCAATCATTACCTGATACCAACTGCATAAAATAAGTCAGAAGAAGAAGAGTAAGTAACCCTTTCTGCTTCTTGTGTCATCTTTACTTGCACACCATCCTGGAGGGCTGGGCATCAGCAGGTGGAGTTGCTAGATGTCAGCCAGCGCAGATACCCGTAAATACAACTATACTGTTCCAAGCCAGCAACAACAGATGTGCTACGTGTGACAAATGTAAATTATTAGACTCCAACGCTCATTGTAATATGAGTAGATATCTCCAGTGCTCACTGTAAGCTTGGGAGAAAGGATCCTTCCTAAAGTCAGAAGTTTGAAACTTACCCCACCTCTCTCAAAGAACTTACTGGGAGGGCTCTCCAACAATATCTCATGAGGGCTCTTTCACTCCTTCCCTGTAGCTGGTGTACTGAAAGAGTGTGTTAGGACAGTGGCCTATGGTGTCATTCTCCAGCAAGGATCAAATGAGCAACATCCCATGCACCAGCAACCCACAAAGTGGGGGCACATGGGATGGTCCAAGCACAGGAGCCACCCTTGAACTCAAGATGTATGTGGCATAGAAGCTGACTTCTGCCTGAAAATGTAAGCATTGCTCAAGCTACGGAGCAACCTCTGTGTAGAGGAAACCTGTGTGATCTCCTCTGGCACCTGGCAGGACTATGGGTAAAGATGTGCCACTGAGAAAGAGAGAGACGGCAGCAAATCAGAAGGGCATTTCTTGATTTCTGCACTACAGTTAAGAAATGGTTGTGCTTTTTGTCTTTCACGTGCCTCAACTCCCACCAGCTGCATGCACCCACCCACAGCATGTGTGCTGTGTTTTTATTACAGCTGTAGCCCCAGGTAGCATGGAATCAGGGCCAAGCATACATTAATAAAATTAGAAGAAATATCATCTGACGGGTCTGGACGGTGCTGTGGGCAGAGCATATTTGGCAAGACTCTGCTTCCTTCGCAATCCAGCCCAGAGACATTCCCTGATCCTATCTGAACACGGACTGAACTCGTAAAACGAGTCCCAGCTTGTGAATTGTGAGTCAGGGATGTCTTAAACTCTGCTTCAGCATCCAACACCAACAAGTTCTTTTTATCTCGTTCATACTGCTTAAATAAATGGAGCAAGCCCTCATGTTATGAGGGCTGTATGATATAGGTTTGTTCTTTTTCACACCCTCTAGCCTTTGTCCCTTTGTATCTGGGCAATTTTGACCCACTATTCTCCTTTTCTCTGCTTCAACTAGTGGGACACTGTGTTGCATTGCTCACAAATACTGGCTTGAAACCTGCATGTTTTCCATGTGGCCATGTTTATTTTCCTTACAAGTCCCACAAGACCATGTTAACATCAGCAGGTTTCTCTGTGCAGCAGCATTGAAGGGTGCCTGTCTACTCAAAATCAAATAAACTTTCCAATTTCTTGAGATCCCACAAAAGAGAGCATCCTTCACAGTCCAAGACATTTCTTCATCTGTCTGCCAGGACAGGTAGGAGTCTGGGAATACTGGGCATCTCTGGATCATATTTGAGAAAGATTAAGTAGAAATGTTGTATTTGGAAACCATTCGTTAAGACACAGGGATATAAATCATCTCATAGAGCTGACTTACATTCTTCTCTTTCAGAAAATCCCTCCTAGCAGCAATACTATTGAATTTGTGTGAGCCATCCTCGTCTAGGTTTCTGGAACTCAGTCAGGAAGCTCAGACAAAAATGCACAAAGGAATAATGACTGCAAACCTGCATTTTCCTTGTTAATAGAAAATGTCGATTACTAAAATAGGAAGCAGAGGAATTCAAGACAGGCGTCTGTAGTATAGAGCATCAAAAGCATCCCGCTTTGTTCAAAGCACATACAGAGATGAAAGTATGACATAAAGGGAATAAAGGATGTTCCTGATGCTTTCATTGTCTTGATTTTCATACTTCAAAAATGGGCAAAAGTCAGAGAGAGCTGGACAGCAATAAACAAATTGTAGCACTATATTGTGAGAGAGAGCCATGCTCTCCTAAATTGTGGATGTATCAGGAGGTACCATGTACCAAGAAATATACTTTCAGATCTAAATTTCTAAGAAGGGAACAGAAGAATAAGACTTGAAGACAAAATAAAGGCAGCCTGGAACTCTTCTTCATCTTAATGCATTTTACTCCTCTTCCACAATACAGGACAGTGAAGTCCATGTTACTTTTCTCATAACTGACTCTTCCTTTCATTTCCTAGTATCACTCATTGCTCTTCATGTGTCAGTACTGCCTACTAGCAGAACAATGCACAGGCCTTTAACAAACACCACCATTCCTTCTCTCATGGGTTTAGGATTAATTATATTGGCGATATCATTCAGGGCCTTAAATACAATGGTTTTAAAGCTATTTTTACTTGCAAGTACTCTAGCCAGACCTTTGATATTTCATTTGGGCTCAGGGCACAGTAGAGAACATATTAAAATGAGCAAGAGCTGGTGGTTTTGCTCTAAGTGTTACCAGAAGTCAGGGTGAGACCCATAGGAGAAAGGGAAGGGGATTGCCAAAGATTTCCGTTGGATACTCTTGCCGAGGTTTGTAAACTTGTACTGTAACAATCTTAATCCCTCCTCCTGCAGGGGAGTAAAATATCACTGAAATCTTCATGTTCCCCTGCAAACAGACGTTTTAATGGAGCCCTTTGTTTATTGTCTCTTTAATTCTTTGATTTTTCAGAAGAAATGTGGTCAGTTCTCTGGAGCCTGAAGGCTTGGGGAAGCCTTCCAGTCTCCCTTGGTTCTCTGCCTCCCATCCAGCATTTTGGCAGGCACAGCCTGTATCACTAGAAGGCTGCAGGGGCAGGGGGATCAGGTGCCGGAGACCATGACATGAGGGTTCTCCAAAGTCAGAGGGAAAGGAAGACAGCCGCATATATCGAGCTTAAAGGTGGTCCTGCACTGAAAGTCCTCTGGAGAGGCCTGAAGGACATCCCAGCTGCCTGGCACCCAAGGGCCACCTTGCAAATGTCTCACAGAGGGTTTGGGGGTTCCCTATGTGAGAGTGTATTTGCCAGCAGCTGGGGTTGCACAGGTACGTGGGACCTTGTGGCCTCCTCTAAGGCACTCTCTGGCTGTGCTCAGGAGCTTGCAGTGTAGAAGGGAAGTCTGGTCTTGAGAGCAGCCCCGAGAATACCCTGAACGGACAGGAGCAATGCTCCAAAGCAGCCGGGATTCAGGATGGTGGTCTGACCTGCTCCTTGCCTGCCCAGCAACACAGGAGCTGAGGAAACTGGGAAGAGAACAGCCCCAGGACAGCCCTTTCAGCCAGTCTGACCTGAGTTAGAAAAGCAGCTTCTCCATCTTGCTCCACATAAAAGCAAAATGAAAGGAGACTGTTCCCCTCCACTTCTACAGACTGTACAGGGAATGATCCACATCAAGCACAATCTGAAACCATCATGGGAACATGGCCTGGTAGATATGCTGCCAAATTTCTGTTTCAGCTAATGAATTTTACTTACCCTGTTACTGTATCTTTCAGCATTTGGGTAGATGCATTATTTTCTAGGTCTATTTCAAAGAAACTGTTTATTAGAGGTAGCCCAGCTTAAACCTATTGTCTCTAACATACGTAAAAAAAAAAAAAAAAAAAAAAAAAAAGAGAGTTTTTTTTAAGAAAGGAAAAGGAAATCATGCAGTAGACTTTTTAAAGGAAAAGATATTCTGAGAAGAGCAAAGGGGAAGAGGAAGAAAAGTGAAAGCAAATCACAAATGAATAAGCAGGGGAAGTACACAGGACAGAAGGGTGACAATGATGTTGAACTAGGAGGAATGTTGAAAGTTTCTGAACAGAGAAATTACCCTGTGGCACCTACAGAGATTAGCAATAAGACCAGGAAACAATGTAATGAAACTGAAATAATATGGACTACTGGAACCTGGAACTTAGGAGAAACTAACTCTGAAGGACACTCAGAAGCAGCCATGTAGCGAAAGTGTGGGAGGTGAAACCGGAGGAAAAATTTCCATTTGACTTTTGATGACTAGTCTGCCATCAAGGCCTGTGCCAGTCTCAGTGGGCATGACACTAACCAACCTGGTTTAGATACACTAAGGTATCTGTTATTTTTTTTTGACATCCTATTGCCAATCACTGTAAAATCAGAGGCCTCAAAGAAGACCAGCAACATGATCAGATTACTTTGTGTGGGACTGATTTGTGAAGATTAACTGATGCTTAGATATAAGCTGGAGAAGATATAACAAAATAGCAGACATGAGTCTACATGTATCTGAAGGATGTAGGCAGGCTCTGAGAAATGTATGTGCAGAGAGAGAAAATAGGACGTGACAGGAAGAGGGGAAAATTCCCTGCTATATTAAGAGTAGATAAGACTTATATGTAGTATCTTAGAAGCACTAACAGAAAATTCTCTTGCATGGGATCTTTCTAGTAGCAGAAAATGTTCTGTAGATACATCCTTGCTTGGACAGGGTGAAAGATAATGGTTGACAGCTCAGAGTTCTTAGAGTAAATGCTTCTTGATGAAATGTGTATTTTAAAAATGAATTAATTTCTGTCATGGCTGAAGCAGGAAGTGGCTGAAGAATTCATCACCTCATTCAGTTCTCTTTTCCTTTAAAAAGACTATGAAACAAAAGCAATGAAACAAAAGCAAAGAAGCTGAGGCCTCAAAGTTAGCAAAATCATTAAAGAAACAGTAAAGAAATATTGAGAGGAATGCATTCAAATCAGCACAGAGGGCCAGATGGTATATACTCAAGGGTATTAAAGGAATTAGCTGAAAAACTCTTAGACCCATTATCCATTATATTCAACTGCTCCTGAAGAATTGAGGAAGCCCCTGATGACTGGCAAAGGGAAAACCTCATGCTTCTTTTCCAAAAGGGGAATTACAGATCAATTAACTTAGCATCCTTTCCAAGTGAAACTTGGTCTCTAATAATCAGAAACTATTAGTAGATGTTCTGCAGGAGGAACAAGATGGAAATGCATTACGCACAAAGACACATCATATTAAGAAGAGCAGTTGCACCCAACTGATGGACTGTGCAGCCAGATTATACCCCTAGTGTTGATTGGAGGAGGAAAACTGCAAGAAGTGCATCTTAAGGGTGGGGGGAAGGCAGAATAAACAGCTGCTTTGTCTTCATGTGAGAATATACACCACAGTGGGTGATGCTGGTGAGAGCAGAAGGGACCTATAGTCCCTTGAGTCAGTAAATTTGCTCTTAAGAGTCTCACTCATTGAGAAGACACCTGGTTGTACAGAGAGCTCCTACAGTGGGTATTAAATATCTTCATTTCAATAACTAATTTTACCCAGTTTTCTAAGACATCATATTCCTGTAGATCCTGACCCATCCCCAAAAAATTCAGTGCAGACTCAGCTGACTTTTACAGTGGTTGGGCTTAGAACAAATTGAAAAAAAAAAGATATAGGGTAGATACAGGAGAAAAACAATGAAAGAGATTAAAATCTGCCCCTACAATAGAAAGTGAAGTATGCTTCTAAATATTGCCATGCTCAGTTGTGTTCCTCAGGGACTTCTTCTAGGTTGGACATTATATTCATCTGTAGCAGAGCAGTGGAAGAAGTAGAAAAAAGCATCAGTTGAATTCAAAGATAACACCCAGCTGGAGTGAGAATTGCAAATAATTTATTAGAACCACCATCCTAAAGGGATTTCAATAAGTGAAGAGAGAGACAAAGTGGGAATAGCAAGAAATTGAACAAACCTTAGTGCAAAAACATCCACAGGATAACAGCTCTCACTGAAGAGAGGTCAAAACAGTAAGCCAGAGGCTATGGAGAGCAGTAACTCAGAAAAGGCCCCTGAATGCAAATATTGATGGAAAACTACAACTGACAATTAATTTAAAAAAAAAAATACATTCACTTTTGAAGTGCTAATAGGAATACCACTTGGGGCAGGGCCTAGTAAGAAGAGTGGAGGCAAATGGGTAATGCTATAGATTACCTGGTACAGACAACAGCATGGAAGGAATGACCTATTTACTAGCAAGATCAAAGGAAATAAAGATAAGTATAGCTTGGGAAAAAAGGAGGCTTCAGGGTATAGCCAGATAGAGACAAACCTTCCAATGAAAGAATGCTGTTGAGTGGGAGGGAGAAGCAAGGCTCATTAGCTTACAATAGTAGGGCTACAAATGCAGGACTATACTCAAATCTTCAGAAAGAGAGTTATAATCTGATGACTTGACTAGGCCTCTAGTAAGACAGGCTCAGAAGTGTCCGCTATCTGGAAGAATATAAATCATATAATCCACTTTATAATCCTGTCTTGATTCTCCACTCAAACGAAATGACCAGTCAATGGTCTCTGAGCTCACAACATAATTACAGATAATAATCAGCAAAGTTGCTTGCGCCGGTAGAGGTGAAAATGAAAGAAAATCAACAGAGCTTAAATGCCAGGAAGAGTGTCATGGTGAGTGGAAGGAAAGCTGCTGCAGAAAGTGGTGGAAAATTGCAGCTTCAGGGGGTTAGATCAGGCAGGTGTGCACAGATGGGGATGGGACAAGACAAACCTTTGCGCCAGGCACAGAAAGGGGCAGAAACTGTCACAAGGAGAAGCACAATCCAAGCAGAAGGATTGCAAATGTCCTTTGCAGCAGTCATTTATTCCCTGGAGAACAGTCAACATGGGGCAGAAGAGAAACAGATTTCACCTCCTCTTGGATGTTCCTGTGGCAGCACCATGATTCTCCAAAGTGGAGAATCAATCCTGCGTTGCCAGGATTCAAAGACTGATCTTGTTGGTTCCCAACTTCATCTAGGCTCTCATTACAGACAGGAGATTAATGCTATGCTTCAATCCTAATTTTGTTTGTCATCTTGCACTGCCACATCTGGCAAAAGGTGCAATGACCTGTTGGGAAACTCAGCCATGCCTTTACATAGCAGTTTGACCACACATTCCACCAGTGTCCCTGTACCACTGTGCTGACTGCCCACCAACTTCCAGTTGGGATTCACAGTGCGGGCTATGATCCAAAAAGCACAAAACGTACATGGCCCAGCTAGCCAGTGCACCATGCTCTTCTGTGCCTTAGCATTCATTATCTCTGCGTCTTTATAAGCGTGGGGCTTTCACGAGCCGACAGCAGGATGTGTCTGTAGCAGGCTCTCTGCTCTTGAGTTTGCACCCAGTGGAGACACACCTCGTTCTTATCTGATTTTCATCAGAAAGTGGCAGTCTCTTCACCTCTTTACTCAAGCTGCGTGGCCAACAGTGGGCTAAGGAATCCTGGCAATCCTTCTTGGAGGAAAGCCTTTTGTTACATGTAATCTAAGAGCATGAAATCCTCCTACGTGCTGGGAGGGTGACAGAACATTATAATCATACAGCATCACTTGAGTGCCCGTAACAGTGGCTGTAGCAATGCTAACGGAAGTGCTGCAGGAAGGGAATGAGAAATTCACTCCCACCACTTGACTCATGTGGGTTGCTGCTTAGATACAGGTTGAAGCAGCCGCTGAAGTCATGGGTGTCTGTGGGCTGTCGAGTTCCTAACTCGATGTTTTATGGGGCCATGCCTATCAAAATATTTGGGATCTGCTCATCTCTGGTTACTGTACCAGCTTCAGAGGTATGTTTTGGCTGCTCAGAAGCCACAGTAAGGCAACATCTTGCTGAAATACTGGCTGTGAATTAGCTGCATTTTGAGCATGGTTAAAAGGGAAAGCTTATGCATATATAGTAACTATGAGTTACTTTAACAGGCACCCGAAGGTTACAGGATTAATATTCTGGCTGGACAATATAGTGCTTACATAAGTATTGTCTCAGAGAAACAACTGTTAGTTCTCTCTGTTCTAAATGGATTTTTCAGATATGTGAACAATTCGCAGGTTTGGAGCTAATAAGCAAGGACCCAAAAATGAATATTATATTTTTAAAGGAAAAGTTACACTGTCTAATCTTCAAATTGCACTCAAATTTGGTTTTGTTAAGTGAGAGGAAGTACTGTTTTGTGGTTAAAACAGTAGACCGAGAAGTCTAGGGTCAGTTCCCAATTCTAGCCTAGACTTCCTGAGCCTGAATTACTTAATCCTCCTGCCCTTATGTCCATTAGTTCCTTATCAGGAGATAAGGATAAATACTACTTTTCTTTACTTTTCTTTGATTTTATCTTAAAAAAAAAAAAAAAAAAAAAAAAGAAAAAGAGAGATGGGAGAAGACTTCCTTAATATAAAGAAGTGGGACTCTTGATCTTGCCTGAGAATTCTGCTAAAATAAGCATCATTCTTATTTATTTCAGTTTGATATCTGTCTCACTCTCCTGCTCTATTCTCTTACACAGAGCGAGGCAAATACAGAAAAAGAGAATACTACATAGCAAAACTAACTAGAGACTACATGAATAAGTCTCTCTGATTTAAAGCATCTATATATGTTTAGGTGTGGGCAAGGATTAAGAGGCTGGATGTTTTACAGAGAGGCCAAGACTTGCAATGGAAATTTATTGTGATGCCAAGGTGGTAGACTGACTGTTTCGTTTCAGGGAAGGGCTCCTGGAACTAGTTATTACTCCCTGTATGCCTATGCCATGAATTGGCAGCATGTATGTATAAAATTAATGCAAGTATTTGATCAGACTAGGCACAAATTACCATGAAAGTCTATTTTAATGCACAATATAATACCCATTTAACATTTTACAAGCAAGAGTAAAAGTTTAAGGTATAGTGTTTTCCAAACCATGGTGAGTCAATGGCAGGCTATTTAAAGTTTCCTATTCAGGTGAGCTGTTATCCCCTGGTCTTCTGTCAAATTTATAATCTTCCTTCCTGCCTTTAATTGTCTTCGCTTTCCTGAGGAAATCAAAACACAATGGTATACAGCACTCATTTTGTTGTACAAAATGCATATGATTTGCCTTTTAACTTTAATCTTTTTTACCCGCCTAAGGCTGAGCACAGTGCTCCTACTAGCCTGAGTCAGTGATGTGATGGCAGTGAGCAGACTCTGTTGTCCCAGTTGACTTTCTTTGGCTTGTTCTCCGCAGTCACTCAAGACACTCGGGGCCACATCCAGGCCTTAATTCACCTCAAGCTGTCTCAGATGACTGAAAGTCAGGAGCCTAATCTATGTTAGGCACCTTAGTCTTTGAAGAAACAACTCAGCAGGGCAATTCTGCACTTGGCGCATCCTCAGTCGTTCTAAAAGCATGAGGAATATCTGGTATTGCCAACCAGGCAAGGCTTTTAACCCTTCTCATTAGAGAATTTCTTATAGGGTGACAATCTGTTAAGGGAAAAAAAAAACAAACACATCAAAGGTGCATGAGAGGGTTCACGGAACTGCCTTGCACCCTTGAAATTCAGGAGCTGACCATGAGCAAACCCCTCATGCCCACTGCTCTGCATGGTGTCCCAGTCTGCCACAGGTCTCTAAGTCAAGCTCTGCGTCAGGGAAGAGAAGCAGCACTTGCTCTCAGTCAGTGATCAGCGTCTGCTAACCAGGGGCAAGAACAGTATCTCTGCTGAGGAACAGGAACTTTTGGCACTCTTGAGGATCACCAGTTCATGCAATTAAAAGGAAATGATCTGAAGGTAACCAAGGTCCTTTCATTCATATCAACCCACAATGTCATAAACAGCTTTCAAGTCTGTAAAGAGAAGCCTAAAGTACAAATAAAGTTTAAAACTTCAGGTACAGGTTCTTTGTTTGCCCACACTTCATATGAAGGAATTTATTTTAACAAATCACACAAAAGAGGAGGTCTTGATGCTTCGTAAACCAGCAGTTCCTCGATAACATTACTGATGTACCTCATTCAATTTAAAGTTGTACATTTTGCTTTCTAACAGCTGTAGGTGATCTGGCACAAAACATAGCAAAATCCATGGGCTTTAGATCAATTTTGTGAGGAGCTTCAGATCAATTCTGTGAGCTTGTTGAGTAGGGATGCCAAGTATGACAAAACATATGACTTTCAACAAAGCTAGGGAAGCCAGGTAAGACACTGAACTCCTTTCACTGGAGAGACCTCCATTGACATAACACCTTTTAACTTTATGCTCCATCTGAATTTATCCATGTGACTAACTTAATCCTGCTTCATAGACTCTGTAACAAGAACAGGTTCATATTTTCTAGCAAAAATCACAGTTTACCTTGCACTTAGAGATGATGCCAGTCATTACAGTAAGACTCTCTGCAGCTACAATAAAGAAGTAGCAGGATGAAAGGGAAATAGAGTTGGAAATATTGATTTTTTTTTAAGTAGCCAAATGCTGAATCACTACAAAATGCTCTTAAACCTGCTGCCAAGGAAGAGTGAGGAAACAGACGTTTTCCCATGGCTGTCTGTGTCATCTATCATAGCGTTTGTTCTACAAAGACTGTCACTGATATATCTGATCATCAACAAAATTGCAGATCAAACTCTCATGGAAGCAACTCTTGCTTTTAAAGGCAAGACAAACTGGCTGTACAAAGTTCTCAAGGTTATTTTTATGCCCTTTTGAGGTTACTTTGCTGAATCAGGAGGGACTTAACACTTTCAGTACTTGACGCACAAGGTAGATTGGATAATCTGCAATGAACAAGCTATTTGACAAACATAACTTCTGTGATGACAGAATACCTATTTCTTCAATTTTTTTAGGTAATCAGGAAGATCTCTACACTTTTTATAGATTCTTTATGAATATTTAGCACTTGAGCTGCAAAAGAAATTACTGCTAGTTGGAGCATTTTTGATGGCTAATTTAATATTTCTTTTCCTAAAAACACACAGGTGACAATATATCATTCACTTTCCACTCATTTGCCCTGAAAACATCATGAAAGCAAGTGCAAAGTAAAGCACAAGGACAGAGCAGTAAGATTTAAATTATAATTACTCTATGTCAGATGCAGATTCAAATGAATACACTGCCTCCCACATAATAAGAAGATATGTTTTCTAAATATCCTACCCAGGAACATATTCCTGGACTGTATGCAGCTCCCATATGCCGTTTTTAACCATCAGGCGAGTATTTCCAATTGGTTTCAACATCTTACGCTGTGGCCAGCTGATGTAAACTGGCACAGCTCCAATAGTACCACTTGAAATATGTCAGTCCATACCAGCTAGGAATGCAGTTCAGTTCTACTTCAAAATATACTTAATATCTTTTTAATACTTTCCTGAACAATGCTAGCAAAGTCACATGTTTTATCTCAGTTTCTGTCCTCTTAAAACATGTGGATAAAAGTTAACATCTTGGGGAAGATGAAAGAGAAGAGGATCAGTCTTCTCACTCAGTCTTTAAGGCATATATCCTTCACAAAGTCATGGAGGAAAGTACTGAGTTTCTATACAAGGACATAGTTTACCATTTTTAAGTGTTTCTGAAGACAAAGCTAAATTAAAAGCAATTAAACAAACACTTTTGGCCTCAGAACTGCAGCTGCTTAAATTATTCACTGTAAACATACAACCCAATTGATTTTATACTCTTGTTGTTGTGATTTTTTTTGAATGAAATGATCCTGATTTGCTGCCTGTTCAAAGTACGGTTTTGCCTATTAAATGGCTTTCAAACGTTCACCTTGGGCTGTGTAAGGATATTACTTACATGCTGACATAACTCCTCTCCTTGAAGTGTCGGTCTAACTATACCAAGAAGAAGTACACTCATACTGCTCTCTTATCGCCATGTAAAGTACTTTTCTAGTTGGTCATTGTGTTGGTAGAGCTTTGTATTTCTCTGAAGTAGACGTGTGCTGGCGGTCCCTTGTGCAGTCTCTCCCTCACCTCTACACCTTGATGTCCCCTCTGGTACATTGTGGGATGCCTCTCCAAGACTATGGAATTTTGAGGATGTGGGAGCCACCATCTCTGAAGTGTCTACTCCCATTGTGGATACAGTTTTGTTCGGTTAGGCATCTTTGGGATGGAGGCAAGTACTACCGTGAATGAAACTGGGTGTGTCACCAGGGCTGCTGAGGGGACTGCAAGCTGGCTGAAGAGGAGGCTGAAACCGAGCCATCCTGACTCCCATCAATGTGCTGCAGTGGGAGCCCTGGGCCAGCTCCAGCAAAATCACCTGTCGTGGCAGGTTGCCCTGGAGCAAGGCAGCACAGCTTAACATTGCAGTGATACACTGCAGGTTATATCCTCATGTGCCTCCACTCTTGGAATTGCACAGGAGATTTCAGATTACTTTGACAGGACAGCACAACTGAGCTGTATGGGAGCTGTTCCTCTATAATCTGGAGCATATCTGGATCCATATCTGTCCTTTAGCCCCACAGTCAGTCATAGACTGTGCTACAGAGAACTGCCCAGCTGAGTTGCGGCTTAATGTATTTATTCAGTTAACAGTAAATGTGCCTAAAAAGTGGCTAGTGAATAAAGTTAGGATGACTGAAGAAGAATATAACACAATTGTGGGCCTGATGAAGCTGAAGGAGGACAAAGAGGGGTGCTGTCAAATGCGAAAGGAGATGCACACAACTAAAGGTACCTTTTGCTACAAGTGTGGTCATTGTAGGAAGACTCTCGTTTGGTCTGACTACAGTGGACGTCCAAGGGTGTCAGGGCACAGACTTTGCTACTAAAACTCTTCTCCACAGCAGTTGAAAGATGCCTACACACAAGGTCATACTCTTCTTAACTCTTCCATTACATATTCCTCTGATAGAAGCTACCACATAGAGACCTTCTGGTAAGTTTTGGGGAGATTGTCATGTTCTGAGGGGCTTAAGCACATGACTTTGATGTGAGAGTAACACTGATTGTCAAGTGAAGTTCAGTGTTTCACAAGGCCTAATCTGAACTGCTATCCCTGCCAATAACACTGGTATCCCTAGTCTTGAACACTGATGAAACATCAGGCATTCTCTGCATATAATCAAGCTTATCAAGCTATGAGATAGTTGATCTTGATCATTTTCTGACTAAAATCAGTTCCATTGTGTTGAAGCCTTTGACAATTCTGCCAATTTATGGTAGGTGGGCACCTCTCCCTGGCCAACGGTCATCACAGTATGTTATGCACAACAACTGGCATATTTTCAGCATTTTTTGTTGTTGTTATTGCTTGTGTTTCTCTTAATGGAAGTCCTAAGTAACTCAATTAGTAATTCACATTTTAATGAGCTCCTTATTATGGGGTTAATAACATGCATTGTTTTGTGTGGTTCTAACCATTAGCAGCTTGATGTTGAATGATTTTAATTTGTTGTGATGCACACCTGTTGATTCAGTGCCTCAAAAAGGAAACAGCTTAGTGCAGACTTGATCAGGGACGAATTTGGGATGTACCTCTGAGGACCTAAATGAAGGCAGCAACCCTCCCAGTGCCTGCCCTCTTTCAGTTAGCCTTATTAAGACTTTCCCTGGACTCAGCAGGATGCATTTTTCCAGTATGGTGCTCCACAAAGTTGGCTGCCGTTGTGGTAATTGGTGGCACGTTATCGTAACCCGACGGGCTGTTTTCAAAGCATCTCCCTAGGTGTCCAGCTCGAGGAGGGAATTGATACTGGCACCTTGAAAAAAAAAAAGGAGAGAAATCTGAAAAGGAACCTGAATGGGAGGAGGAGGAGGAACCGTTCCCAGGGTTTTCACACATAACTTCTGTTGCTATGGCAATCACTCTGTCTGTCTGTACTTGTTCAGAGAAACAGCTTCACCGGGAGCTTCACATTCGGGTAATTTTAATAGTTTTATTTTGAGAGTGTGGGAGAAAAGCAGTGGGGATATTTCAAAAAAAATCGTATGCGGTGTGGCAGAGAGAGAAGAGTAATTCACAAATGTGTATTAGCCTGGTCTCTGATCTTGGAAGGTTGTGACATAATCTGTGGCATGTATGTGTGCAGCACGTGACACAATGACAATGACCTGAGCTTCTGTTGGAGGCTCTAGGCCGAACCGTGATACAAATAAGGAAAAAGGTTTGGGTCAAGGAGGTGAGAACTCAAAAGTCACACCATCTAACATATGGAGGATCTATGAAATGTGCCTGGTATGCAAAAATCCCTTTTATGTGCTCTCAAACTATCAGGATGGGAGAGTGTTGAATCACAGTTACTGTCCCTGGTAAAACACCATCTCATCCACAAATTGCTTATAACACTAATAGAAACATGACACAGAAAAGAATCTGTGGGAAGAGTGAATCACTGGAAATGACATACTTATATAGCAGCTCTCCGCATCGTATTAGGGCAGCTCTGTTTTCACAGAGTCCGATCCTAGAGGTCCTGCTGCACTCTAGACCTTGAGGATGTACTCAGCCTTAAAGTTTTGCTTAATCACGGCCTTCCCAAATGAAAACATGGTCAAAGAGTCCCCTCCAACCTTGTACCAGATGGTTTGCTTCCCTTGCACCTCAAAGCAGGCTCAATTTCAGTTGTTAGATGCTTCACAGATCTTAGATGCTAACAGAACAAGAGAGATGCAGTGTAAAGTCTAGCCTGCTAGTAAGCAATCTTTATTTTATAGAGAAGATATTTTCACCAGGGTAGAACTGAAGAAAAGTTTTCTACCTTCCCGCACCCTTTTTACCTTGTTATTTCAGGTAGCTCTGATCCTTTGTGATGAGAAGTTCCTGCAATAATGCACCCTGAGGTGTTGGTTTTTAAGCTTTTCCAACGAACAAGATGTGTCCTGCTTAGAGAAGCACACTCGCCAGCATGCCGTTTGCCAAGTGCTAGACCTCAGACACTGAGAATTGACTAAACCTTCATTAAAAAAAAAAAAAAAAAAAAAAAAAAAGGATCTTGGCACAGCGTGTATCAAAACAGAGATAATGCCAGTTGCGTGTTAGCTTTTCAACAGGCATGTATTTTGCTGTTTAGAGCTGCTATTAGTGGGATGTGCTCTACTCTCTGGTGCCAAAGAGGTTAATGTAACTGTCACTACAAGCATTTGAGTTAGGCAACACATATCTCAGTTTAAATCATGCTTCAAATGTGGACTTAGCGAATTGAAAACATTTAGGATTTCAATCCACACTTCCTTTTTCATGTCAAGGCTTCTTTCAGCCTCTCTGAATACTTTTTAATGACTTTTAAAAGAAACTGAATCATGTGGACGGAGTGCTTGATACAATTTCCAGCATGCAGAGCGGCGCAAGCTCGGTGACACGCACGTTATGCCTAGTGAGCCTTGCTTTGAGAGTGGAGAGGGTGGCAGTGCCTGTGGCCTTTTCTAGAGCCCTCTCTGCCATCAGAGGTCCAGGGAAACCTCTTCTCTATTCCCCTGCACCTTCTGGGCAGCTATAGATATTTCCTGGTCCCTGTTGCCCTGAAGTCTCCTTTATGTGGAAGAAACGTAAGGTGTCTCCTTGTGTTCTGGGCGCTGGCTTGTGTAACGCAGGTCAGGAGAGGAGCATCTGATCAACAGAAAGCCCTAGCAGAAAGTCCCACGCAGGATAAACACCACGCGACGCAGGAAATGGCTTGTTCTGTTGGGCCACAAGGCTCCTTGGTTTCTCCTGGTTTGAATTATGTCAATCTTCCACACTTTTAGCAGCAGATTTTTCTCCAGCATTTTAATTGTTCCACCTAAATAAGCAGACTCCTAATGTGATTGCCTCCCCACTACAAGAGTGAGAAGTAATAGAGTCTATCTGAAGTGAACTGCTGGCAATCATGTTTCTTTTGAGAAAAATCTCACTTTTTCCAGAGGGCTCCCCCAGCCTGGAAGCCTGGAGATAAGGAAGCCAAGATAAAGCCTGCACTGCGAAGCTGTTTGCATTGGAAGAGACAATAAAGTTGATAGTAAATGCTGAGTGCATGAGACTGAATGGATGGATGGAAAATTACTGAGATATTATATGCTGCTTTATCTTGGGAACTCAGCAGGCAAATGTGATTTCTAGCCAGCGTGATATGATACTAGCTGAGCTGCATCCTAAGATACATGAGAGAACCGCAGGCCTCTCCTATGTGCCAGTCTGCTGCTCCTCTCACGGGTCTTTTCAAAGTAGTTCATTATAAAGAGCGGGTGGTCTGGAGACCAGCGCGTATTTCAGGGACCACCAGGCAGTTTGGACTTGTGTCCCACCTGTGTCACCCTCAAGAAAGTGCAAACTTGTTTCTTACCTTGCTTTGATTTTATCTAAGTATTTTTGGGGTTCTGAGCCCCACCCTGTGTTTTGGTCTGTCTGTGCTAATTTATTTTTTTAAATGGGCTAACAGTGCTTCCCTTCCCACACACATTGTGTATCTACACGTTGTGTAGATAAATACATAATGCTTGAGGGTGTAAATCACATGCATTTCTGATAGTGTAAAGCGGAGGCCTGTATTGGGCGTTCGCTGGGGTAGCATATCAAGAGGCTGTTCTTCTTTTAAAACACAACCAAGCAAATGAAAACATAAACAAAATATTTCCTAATTCTCTCCTGGTCATAATGGCTGTCAGAGAAAGTTTCTGTGGGAGCACTGATCGGATCAAATGGAAGAACAAGGAGACTTTCTTTGCCATGTTCCTCGTTCAACCTGTGTGCTGCTGTGTTGCATCAGAAACTTCCTTTATGGTCGAGGAGATTTTTGTTTTCAAGATATGTAAAAATGGAAGACTGATGACATAGCTAAGCTGGAATTAGGGTGGAGCATTTGCCATTCCTTTACATTTTTCCTTTCTTTTCCTCCGCCCCTCCATTTTGGCAAGGCCTAGCAGGGGCTGGAATACAGAAACAGAGAGACCAGGTAGCACGCAAGGAAGCAAAGTGAAAAGGAGGCATCTTGGACATACCTAGAAAAACTGCAGCCTGTGGGTCATCTATATGCAATAGCCAGGTCTTCTCCGAATTAGCCCCTCTCAGTGTGCCTGGCCTTCCAGATCTGAAATGGAGGGATGTTCTGCAACCAGTTGCATGACAACCTGCACCCCTTTCAAATTCCCTGGACATCCATGCCAGACACTGCAGGGAATATAGCTTTGTATTACTTTGCATGCAGTGTTTCCCCAGGAAAAATACCGGCCCTTTGGAAACAGAGGGTGAATAGGAAGAATGAAAATAAATGCATGGGCTACATTCATTCCTCTTCGATATAAAGCAGCTGAGATTACCAGGGATTAATTTATCCCGTTGTCTTTGGGACTTCCAATGTGAATAACAATCCTGGCACAGAAAGGCAGAGCCTTTCAAGATACAGGCAGAGGGGTTTTCAGATTTGAGCTGAGGAACTTCAGGTTGGGGTTCCCAGTTTAACTCTGGGCTCTGAGCAAAGGGCCCTCTTTTCCAGGATGCATTGAGCTGTCATCTGAAAAATGGAGAAAATTTAGTCTCCAACGGGATCCCAACTCTCTCATTGCTTTGACTGATGATAGCTGAGCTTTCCTGCCCTGTGTGCCATTTCTTCATGAGCTTGGAATTTGACAGGACTTAAAAAAAAAAACAAAATTGATACAGATGTGCATTCCACGCATCATTCCCACATTAACTGACAGGGCTAAGATTAGCCTGGATTTACACCCACAGCAGTAGGTCAGCCCAGATGTGAAAACTGAGCCCAGAACCCAGGAGCCAGGCTGCACTCCTCCGACATCCCTGCTTCTTCTCCCTGTTGGAACAAGCCAGGGTAAAGGAGATGGGGGAAACGGTCTGGGAGAAACGCCGCTGCCACGCTGTGCTCTGCAGCAGCACCCCTTGTCTCAGCTTCCCCCCTCCCCGGGCAGGCCACGCGTCTTCTCGGGGCTATGTTTAACCACAAAACGAAGTTGCTGCCTTGGCCAGTGCAAATGCAGATGCTGCCACCTCCACCGTCTGTCTGTGACCGCTGCTCTGCGCACCTTTAGCACCCCAAACTGGGCAGCCCCTTCCTTTATAGTCTGGCTGAGCACACACGGTGCTCTCCCAAGGCTTCCCTGTCCCCTGCCACTTGTGAGCTCAAAGGTGTTAATGAATAGTTACACTGTCGGCTCAGATTGACCGAGCTCTCATATTCCTAGGCCTTTCCTACGTTACACTCTCCAGCGGTGTCCCATTTTAAAAGCACATGCAATATTACTTTTCCAAGCCAATCTGACCCCTGCCTGCCCCCACCCTCTCTTCTGGCCCCAGCAGCGAGGGCTGGAGGAGGCTTTGGCAGGGAGAGGCTGCTCCTGTGGTTTGTCTGTAGGGAGGAGGCTGTCCTGCATTTTCACATCTCCGAGACTACCGGCAGTGCTGGGAGAGGGGCTTTTCGCCCTTCCTCTCACCGCCTAAGCTGGCCAATACCCAAAGCACAGCACTTGCTTTTGGGATAGCTTCTAGCTCTTCTCACACAGTGATTTCATGACCCATGTGATGGCGCTTCTCGTTACAGGCTGCCCTATATATTGACTCTATAAACAGAAAACCTTTCTATCAAGTATAGGATTGACGTTAAACATATAGCTTACTGAGATTACTGGGCCTAAATCTTAGGTGGCAAAAAAATAGGCAGGTCCAATAGGATCAGCCAGTGAAAGACAGAAAATATGGCTTGATGTGGCCAAGGCTGAAAATCTTCCCGGGCAGGAATTGTCTGCCACATTTTGCAGTACGTCCCTCTGCTAGTCAAACCTGAGTAAATGACTTGCACTAAATAATCCAGTCAGTGAACAAAGCCACATTTTTGCTCACAAAGTCAGCATGGAACCAAGAAGCACCTTCCTTCTGAGCCCCAAATCTGTGCTGGGACATGGACGATTCCCCTTCCCCTTTCTCCTTGGCCAAGCTCCCTGGGCAAAGCCACCTCCACAAGGCCAGAAAGGAGACGAGCACTGCCATGGAGTTCAAGTGCCCCATAGTCTAGACATAGCCAAATTATCCAGGCGCAATGTCCAGTACTGACAGATTAATTTCCCATGACTCATGATATAATCATTTCTGTCGTAATTCGAGGTATGACTCCTATGTGTTGTGCTTCTAGGATTCACCATTTGAAATCTGAGGAGAACTGCAGAGGTTTGACTGGATGTGTCGATCACAGGGTGTCTTCCAGGGATCTCATGGCCCAAGCATAAAAAGCACCTGGTTTTCAGCTACAAGTGTTTCCAGCGTAGAAGTGTGGTGGATTTTCTTTTTGCAGAAATTCTTGATGCTTGCTTTAAAATTCACTCCAACAAAATTGTTCACACTGGTGAACTTTTTGCTGGACTCTTTGCAGAAAGTGAATACAAACATGGAGCTAGGACACTGAGAGGGAGTGACACACAACGGTTTATTGGTTCATTTTGATTTAATCAAATGCTCACAGATACTACCTGGGATACCACCAGCAGTGTCTGGAAAATTTGCAGGAGTCTAGTAATGGAGATGGTAGAGGAAATCCTGTCATTCATTGTTTTTGTCTTACTGATGTCACTTTTATGTCCCTTTTATCCCTTGTCTCATACAAGTCTTCCAGAGGGAAAGTTGTGACTGACAGTTTTGGTCAGACAACCAGACATGACGTGCAAGAGGTCAATTCATTCTCTGTTTGTCAGAAAGGAAGAGATTTATTTGCTGTAGGTACATCCGGCTCTGACTTCTTTGCGATGCTCTTTTGTTTATGCAAACCAGTAGGCTGGGGGCACAGAGGTCAAGATCTACATTCCAAGTCGGAAATCAGTGCTCAGAAATAGCAGCCCTGGGAGTTCAAGAGATGAAGGTCCCTCCAGGCTCCATCTCAAATGTGCCCCATGGAAGGGAAAACAAAGAGGTGTTTTTTTTGTTTGTTTTTTTTTTTTTTTTTACATAAGAACGTATTTATGGTTTTAAATTGCACAGCCAAGCTTTATCACAAGGCAATCAAATGATTTCAGGATAGATACACACAGGAGATGATCGTGGGAGCTATTAACTACCCACATTTTTCGAATGGAAATTCCAAGCACTTTAGAACACATGGTGTTTTGAGAAATTTTGCCATACCAGCCTTTTTTGCAGAAATGTTTGGGGATTAGACTACCAGTCCCTATTTGCTAGGCACTATCTAACTGCTGAATAAATGCTAGTTTTGTGCCCAAAATACTGTAGTCTGTCAATAAATCTATTCAGATCGCTTTCTTCTCTTGATCTGTACTTATGTGGTAATGATTGCGGTTTCTTTATGAGCTGAAAACTATCGCTGCATGACATAGGACCTCTCTTTCTTTTCAAGGGACTTCTGCTACTTGTTTTCAGTCCTAGGTTCTTGTTTGTTTTTCTAACCCTCACTTTTTAAAAATGAAAGCGGTTGTTGTCTCAGGTAAAATTACTCCCTGCACTAACCCTGTTAATGACAGAGCTACGTATTTGCCTTGCACCGAGTTCGCAAAGCCCGTTGGTTTCCTTGTGCTGCCATCTACAGAGCAAGCAACAGGTAAAGCCTAGGGATTATTAACAGCCGGCTATTTCCCTATCTTCCTCTTCACATCCTGGTGATCGGTACCTTCTCCAGCTCAGTAGATAGCAGGGGTGGCAGCTGGGAAGGCTGTTTTTCCCTCCCAGGGCTGTCCTTGCAGCCATCGCTGTAGGGGTGGCTTTGCTGGAGGCTCATGTCGCAGTGTGGCAAGACAAGGGAGATTCAAATCTCCAGCCTTCTGAGCGGAGATCAAGGGCGAGCTCTCACCACCAGGAGCTTCTGGGTCACCCAGCAAGGGAATCCCTCCCTTCCTCACTCTCACTTCATACTTTCACCTTTGCCTACACCAGCCATCTGTGTGAAATTTTCTGTCTTAGATATGCACCAGACCTATGGGAGCAGTTATAAAGCAATAGCACTGTCAGGGTATGGGGATTCTGTTTATTTTAACTTGGTTGAAGGGTTGTGGACACAGTGGCAAGAACATCCGAATCCTATCTACACCAGTGTCACCGTTGCTGCTGTTGCAACAGCACTTCAGTGCCTATCTGCACCCTCAATAATTGGTGAGAATGATTCCTTGTACTCTGCTTTACCAATGGTGCTAAAAGGATCCTTCAGTCACAGAGTCAGAACCTGGACAATGGTCCTGCTTTCTCTGCTCTCTTTTTCAGATGCATTAGATTCTAAAATAATCATGTGGTGTCAGCAGCAACTTGTTTGGGGACATTTTTCTAAGCATCAGTGGTCCCAGCGTTGGCACACAGGAACTGGAACCTCTGTCATGGAGCTGCTGGGGGTTCTTGGCCATGGCCCTTCACCTCAGTGGCCTCCTGAGACAAGGCTGAGCTGTGCCATCCTCCTCTACTGGTCTGGGGTAATCCGAAATCTTTCTATCCCTTTCAGCAGGCAGGCATACAATGATGTAGGCATGTTTGCAGGCCTAGGGCCCAAGAGGTGGAGAAGAAAGCCCTTGAGATAATCAGACTGACAGGATCTCATTTACTTCTGGTGTAGACGCTGCAAAAACTTTCCTTTAACAAATCCTGGTGGTATTTAAACTGTGTCTGGAACCTCAAGTGCTAGATGGACCTTCTCTTTTAACAGAACTGAACAAAGCAGACTGGGAATGTATTGATTTATAATGTGCTAACATCTTTAAAAGTCTGAGCCAGCCTGAATGATCCAAGGGTCTCTGTATGAAACTCTATCCTTGGTGACTCCCTTGAGGTTAAAAATAAATGCTGCATTTCTGAATGTGGTTCAAGGGACTGAAGACAGAAAATCTGGATGCAAACTATAGCAACCAGCCTGCAGAGGGAATTGAAGTGCAGGAAAGTTTGTCATTGGGATAAGGCTGTTGACGGGTCCTTCCCTGAGGGAGCGAGAAGGAAGCGCTCCAGCACAATGGCCTTCTCCTTCCTGCTGTGTTTGCTCCCTTGGATGGCAGCGGGCAGGAAAGACCAAGGTCTGACTGATGGTTAGGGGTTCAGTTTGCAGACATGCAGCAGGGCATCGTAGTAAAGACATTTGTAGACATGGAGAAGCAAGGCTCTTGGGAGACTGCAGCAAACAGCCCATGATTTTTCCAGCCCAAAGGCAAAAAGGAGTTTTAATAAGCAGTGCCAGCCCAATCAGGGGTCCAGCTGCATCTGGAGAGCAACCAGACACCGCCGAGTTCAACAGGAACAAACTGCTCCTGAAAACAGTGTGAAGACTTCCTCCATGATGGAGATTCCTGGCCTTCTTCCACTCTCTCCTGCATAACGCAGCAGCCCCCAGCACCCACGTACCATGGCCTTGCACCAGTGCAGTGCAAGGAGCAGCAGGGCTGAGCTACAGCTCACAGCAGCGTTAGGAAACAGTCTGAATGCCAGCGTGTGCAAACCAGGCTCTGCCTGGGACGCCTGTAGCTCCCGGGACCGGCTGTGGGGCAGCGCCTTCACCCAGCAAATGGATGAGCTGAGCTTGCCAAAGCAGGTAAAGATATAACCTGCAGCTCCCTCAACGTGTTTGTGCAGCTCTTTGAATATATTTTGGAGAGGAAGGAGGGCAGTAGGCAATAGCTCGCATACCTGCACCGGGTTGTGCAAAATGTGGCGATGAGCACCCACTTGCCATGTTGCTGCATGTGCACTGGTTTATTACTCTCTGCCCCAACAGTGTAGACGCTGGTATTTTCAGGGTGGGGTTCAGAGTAGATTTCCATGATTTATTTCCCTTCTCTTTGCTGGAGTTTCTGGAACCTCTGAGGACGCTTTTGATACTGGCAAAGGGAATCATATTTTTGTTTCTTTACATATTTTTGTAGCTGAGGCTATTTCTTAAGTGTCTTTGTCTTTAGGGTCATTCTTTCATATCCACAAGGAAGAGATTATAAATCCTACACTGCTGAGATAAGGCCCGGGTGCTGTGTACTATGTCAGAAAATACCTTTAAATAGCTGCTTGGTTTTATTCCGAAGACTGACACCCAGGGCTCTGCAGAAGCCAGCACTGGCCAAGGACATACAGCCACCATGTGCATTCTGCTGAAAGCCTCCTTTGCACTGTGCAGACAGCCTGTTTCAGCCTCTCACATGGGATTAAAATTCATTACAGAAAAGCATCTAATGAGAAACAACAGCCAGCCCGACTCTCCAGACTCGGTTCCCAGGATTCTCACTCCACCCTGCAGAGCTCACCCGGTGCTTTGAACCCCCCGGTGCCGCCTGTGCCTCCCTCACTGCTTGGGGAGGCAGAAACCCACCTGCGGGCCCAGAGCTCCCTGCTGCCTGTGGGCGCCTCGCAAGAGGATGGGGGTAAGAGCAAGCGCTCCTCTCCCGCAGAGGACATTTGGATTTATTTTAAAAAACGTATGATTGACGTTAATAGCATGCACAACTACATGGAGGCTGCAAAAACCTGTAGGAAAAGCTGCTGTGAGAGGAAAAGCAGTTGCCTGCAGTAGGGGAAGCATCGTGTTAAGCTACTGCCCTCTGCTGATGCGCGGTCCTGATTAAGGCAGATAATCTGGGCGTGCATCCATTTCCTGCAAAGCTTCCAACTGGGAGATTTCCAGGGGCTGCTGAACCCATGGGCTGCTGGAATCTCCCATCCTGCCTTGCCTAAGGACTGGGAAGCTTCGCCCAGATTTTTGTTCACCCACAAAGCGAATGCTTCAGTTCAGATTGTCCTGAATGCTCACTGTCAACACAGGTAGCATACAAGGAAGTAACTGTTGTTTACCAAGATAAAATGTTGCAATTTAATAACTAATTATCTCTTATCATGTTGTGCTGGCCTAGCAGGAGCCAAAATGAATGCAGCACTACAGATAGGTGCTGCCTTGGTAGTCAAGAAGAGATCTCTGTGCTCCTCTGCAGAGCGTGGACAGATGGGATGGGGGGTTTTGGTTCCTCTGGGCCTCAGCATACATGTTACATACCCTACACATCATCCCCATCAGGCAAATATTAATATACTACTACCTTTTAAACAGACTAATTCTGGATTTGGTCCATGCCTCATTACACTCAACACTACTGATAGGTGTTCAAACACACTGAGAAAAACCAGGAGCGGAAGGTCAGTGGGAGAAGTAGCAGCACAAGGAATTCATGCTTGATGTACACCCAAAACAGACACATCTGCTCATGCCAAAGGGTCTTCAGGCCAGTCTCTGCATCAATCGCCACTAAGGTGGCACAAGGAAGCCATTTCTGGGAGAGCTGAAGCAGAACTGGTTAACTGGAAGGTCTAGACAAGTTTGACCACGGTATCAGAACCAAACAAATAGTCTGTGATGCACCTGAAGCACAACTTGCTTCACATAACCTTCCAGATATTTGTCCCTTTGATGGTGGGAAGCAGTTACGAGCCGTATCTGGATGCAGATTTTTCCCACTTGCAGCAGAGCTGGTTGGCATAGTGCAAATGCAATGTCATAAACTAAGTGGCAATTACACATCGCTTCCCGGCGGCAGCAGCTCACCAGACAGCTGCCCATACCAAACATTATAGCCCTTCTTCCCGGAATAGGCAAACAACACAGGCCACGAGTCCAGCTCCAGAACAATAAAGTTAATGCAATATCTCATATGGGCCAATGTTTATTAAGAGAATTTGTTTCCACTATGACTCTACTCTAAGCCCTAAATCCATTGCTATTGACAAAAAGCATTTCTGTGCTATTTAGAGTAGTCTAGAGTAGTTTCACCTTTTCTTCTCTTTCTTGAAAGAAATTTTTTAGGCATTTTAAAAGCCATGTTGAAAAAAATGTGTCAACCTCTAGAAGAATGGCCTATTAAATTAGTAAATGCTTTCATTGTGAAAGTTAGATAGCATATGTTTTTGTTGAGTTGTGTACAAATTCTTGAAATTAGACAAAATTTCATAAAATGAATGCAATACTTTAGCAATACTGGGTGAAATGTCTGCCTATTCATCTTTAGGGTAGTGTATGCTTGCTATCACAGTATCCTACACAAAGATCACAGACTGCATCTCACTCCTAAGAGTGGAGTTCACTACTACTGTCACTCCTGAGAGTGGAGTTCTTTTCACTCTGTCCTGGATACCAAAATATTTTCGCAGAAAATTAACAACAACAAAAAAAACACCCTATTTTAGTTAGCATATTAAATGTATTCTGTACAATGCTACTGTCAGAATTGTAACTGACTGCATAATGAAATACAATTTAGGATGTAAAAATGGCATTTTAATATGCTTCACTCCTGAAACATAATTTGACATGTCATGCTGGCTTACTGATAATGTGCATTTCTTACCGGGCAAACTAAGAGACAAATAGGCTTTCTATCCATAAAGTGTCAGGTCATACCTCATCAAGACTACTTTTTTCTATCCCATGCAGAAAAAAAAAAAAAGAAAAAAAGTTGTATTTTACAGTACTCACCTTAATTCAGAGAAGATAATTAGGTTTCTATGCTAGAGATCAAAATTACATCAGTCAGATGGCTGCTAGAGTAGGTAGTCACAGTCACACCACACCAGAAGCAAGTAGAAGTAACCTGACATTGCACAGCCTATATCTGGTTCAACTCTGCCATGGAGGGTGCTGCAATCTGGGGCTTGGTTTGGCTGAGGACTGATCCTGGAGTCAGGTAAAATAACAGAGCTTTCCCCAGGGTGTTTGCAAAATGTTTGGAGCTTCAGTTTTTAGCTTACAGTTTTAGACCAGCCTTCTCTTTTGGCTGAAAGATGGAGGAACAGCTTCTCAGATAGGTGCCTTAGAACAAAAAAATTCTGTTCACTGCCACACAGAGGAACCCACCAGAGACATCTTGGTGCAGCAGATGGAGATGATTGAGAGAACTGGGCTGCTGACTAAACACCTGTTTTCTTAAAATAGACTAACTTCTGGTTCGGGGCTCTACTGTGTTGAAAAGAGACGTTGGACACAATAGCAGACGTGGAGAGGAGCCTGGAGCCCTAACGCTGCTGCCGCCATCCACAGCAAGAGGCTGGGGGATGCGTTTTGCTCTCGCGTGGCAGGAGCCTCCAAAACCGGGGCTGTTCTGCACTGAAACGTGTCTCTTGGACACCTCGGCCACGCGGCCACCGGCCCAGGAGCTGACGGGCGCTCCGGCAGCAGCCCCAGGCGCCTGCGCGCCCGGCAGCCGCTCGGTGCCTCCCTCTCGGCCACACAGCAAATACTCCAGGAAGGGCCAGTGACAAGCCAGGACTTGCCTGACCCAAGAGCAGCCGCTATAAAACCTGAACCTCCAGCGAGCAAAATGAAGGGCGAGACGCCCTGTACCTGAGGTGCCAATGGCCTTCGCTGCTTGTGTTTCCAATGCAAAAATTTGCTTGCAGCTTTTCACTCCGATTGCTCCTTGACCAATTAGTGAGCTTCCTAACAGGATATCGTGCTACATTATCTTTATTTGCACAGTGCTTCAAATGCCGGAGGGCTGGCGGGGAGGCCGGGTGAAGCTGGACATTGATTTAAAGGAACCGTGGCCAATTTATCATCTGCTGCCTCAATTTCTGATTGCTTCACAGGCAATCTTCTGACCCCTCTTCTAGGATACAGAGCTTGGCCTCACAGAAATCCCCCCTCACCTCCATTTTTTTTTTATTTTGTCTCATTTCTGTTTTATTTTTTGATTTTTTTTTTTTTTTTTTAAATCTCATTCCCTCCTCCTAGACACTTCAGGCCAGGCTCATCCTAAAGGTTCAAGCGGAAGTCCTTCCCAGGCTCCAGAAGAAAAGCATCCACCCTTCTGGGAGCCACAGTGGTGGAGGAGACTTCTGCCAAGGCAAAAGAGCTTTTAAATCCCACCTGAGCATCTTGCCTGGGAAAAGTGAGTCTCTGAATCACCACAGCTCCTGCTTCCCTTTTACACAGCATCCCACTAAAAATGCTGGTTCTCACTGACCAAGCTGGGCAGGGTTGATATGGAGGACCATAAAGGCATAGGAGGCAGAAATACTATAGAAATAGTATAGAAACACTATTGTAACCAGTTCCCACCATTCAGCAGTATAAAACTGCCTGTTGTCAAGCGATAATTCTCCACTAACTGCTCGCAGGGCTGTGTGTCCACTGCTGTGCATCCACTGAGACGTCCTATCTGGCCCCAAGATGAGCCCACCTTGCCTCTAACTTACTCTAGCCACAAACAGACACTTTCAATAACTTATGCAATATTATACACCCCCCCTTTTGGAAACCGTGTGTTAACAGTTGGCTGCTTATTATCCTGATTGGTTTGCAGTGCATTTTGGCTCACGCGCAGAAGTTTAACAATTGTACAAAGAACTCAGTGTCACGTTAACTGCAGGTGAATGGTAACATTATATGAGACCAATGAAGGTATAACAGAGTACAGAGCCCCACAAAGGCTGTGGCTGTCAGGCCTAGGAGCTCTGGACTGGCTTAATGCAACTTCCCTATAACATCCTGGAGATGGAAGAAATAGAGGAGTGGCCTGGAGGCAGCTCACGCTCCTCTTCCAGGCACTCCATGGCGTGGGAAGCTCAGGGCCTCAGCCCATGTCCCCTGTGCAAACTTTTCTCTGACGCTTGGTGCACAGTGGGAGGATTTCTTCACTAGTGTGTGTCCTTGTCCACACTGCAATTCCTGAGACTTAGCAGTGGGTTATGAAATGACTGCAGATAAAGGAGGTCACCTTTGGGAAGAGGTATATTCCTCTTATAAAGGAAGTTATTGGTTTTAGGAAATGGGGTATTTCACCCCTCTGCAAGCCCAAATGTGCTTTTCCCTGTTAAGGCACTTTAATAGCAAAGGGGAATTGTTCTGTTCCATCTGCAGAGCAGCACCTTTGGACTTCTTTGTTAATGGGGTTGAGACTTCCCCATCCCCCAGTGATGACTGGAGTTGGAAGCCTGAGGAAAAATTCTTTATTCATGTGAAGACAACCCATCAGGTTCATTATGCTGCAGATTACATAGGCTGATGACAGAAAGAAATTAAATAAGCCTTTGTCTCATTACTTCCTTGTTTTTAATTGAATAATAGACAATTAATTTGATTGAGGCCAGTCATGTTAAACAGTTTCTTAGGATTGAAAAGTCTCATATTGCAGGTTGCCCAGTTACTCTGTTACTACTTAGGCAGTGACTTTGAGATGTCCACTGAGGTATTTTTTCTGGATTACTAGTCCTTACTTGGGGTGAGGGGAGGATTATTGCCATTATTCCATATTTGAGCCAAGCCCACGGGTAGTGGAAAAGCAACCTAGCATGAAAGTGGGACAACTCCAGTGAGTACTAAGAGGAAAGGCACAAGGCTTGGGCTGCTGAAGTGGAGGCAGCGCAGCGGAACGTCAGCTGGGTGAAGGCACTCCTCTTATTCCTTGCGCTCATTCCTATGTCAACATTCGTTTGCCCAGCAGGAAGTTTGCCTGGACACAGGAGAAAGTGCTTGAGGGGAAAAAAAAAAATCCACATGCTTTGCAGCCTGTGTCTGCAAGGCTCACGAGGATGCCAAGGCAACCAGCTCCTCAAGGAAGGCTGCCCTATGAGTTATGGACTGGCAAGCCACTTCCTCACCTCAGAGCCTCTGCCAGCAGCCGTACCAAGGCCCAGGCTGATCGACTCTCCCATGGAAATGAGGCACGGCGATTGTGTGTTTCAATGGAGAAAGCGCGTGGCGAGGCAGTTGCCCTTCAGCGTGGCTGGCTCCCTCCCCCTGCAGAATGTGCAATACTGTTTTGCTCCAAGCACACATAGTTCATGTGGGTGTAGATTTACATTTCGTTAAGGAAAATGAAATAAGGGGGCCGGTTTCAACTAGCCTGCCGTTTTATTATTTTCAAGATGTGCTTCGTGGTGTTTTACGTAACAGACTTACACATCTGCAAACTATGCAAAGCATTTCCAGTGCTGGGCAAAAGTAAAGGAGGAGGAGACTTCGGAAAGGTATTGTATCTCCTGGGAGGATTTTACTAGGAATTTTAACTTTCACCAGGCAAGAGTGCAGCAAGGATTATGTGTCTGCTCTCTAAGGCCAACTTTCCCTATGTTTGCAGGAGAGGACACCACATCTTCAGGGATGACACTGAGAACATATCCAATGTTGTTTCAGTCCAGAAATATACTGCTAAAATGAGACAGGCTGAGCAGGAATAAAAGCAGCAGCAAACTGGGATGTGCATCGGGATCTCAAGTAGAAATAATGATACCGGAAAGAACATGAAAATAAGAAATGGACAGAGCCCAGGGAACAGGAGAGACATGTTGCCATGGGCTGTCACGGGGCAGCTGCTGTGCTATGGAAAAGACATCTCTGTCTTACATCACCTAGAAGAAGTGAACAAGCACACTCCTTCTTTAATGCTTAAAACCCTATCTGATAGTGGAAATCTGGTGCAATGTATATACATGCAAAGATGTAGAAAAAAATAGCAAAAAAATTACAAATGCCTCCAAGGAGTATTGGAATAAATGAACAGTGTTTGAAGCCATTCAAGCGCAAAGTCTAGTGAATCAGCCCCTCCGCTTTTCTTCGGCTTCTGAGTCTGGGTGGACCCAAACCACAACGAAAAGAGGAAACAAAGGTGGAGGAGACATCGAGAAAGATCTTTCTGAAACTTGGCATCAAAATGTCAGAGCTTCCAATCACTGCTCAGCCCACGCAATGTGAAGCAATTGGAAAGGACTGGAAAATCACTGCACATGTCCTAAGATGCAGGGAGTTTTGTTTGTTTCTTTTGCCCCAAGTTGCTTTAGAACTAAATGAAATCCAAGGAATTGTCACTGTGTTCTTCCATTGCTCCCTGCTACGGCCATAGCCATCTCAACAGGTCAGACACTGCAATTTCCAAAGGGTAGAAAGACTGATTAATTTACTTTTATTTTCTTTAGGCTCCTAATTCTGTCATATAAAAGCCACCTTAGAACATCTTGCACTGCTGCATGTGGGACTGCACGCCATTCTCTTCCTTTCTTCGCCCTAAAATTTTCTTAGCTGGAGGCCATTTATGAGGGGTCCTTCCTTCTCCCATTTCTGTGGCTTGATTGTTTTTTCCTGTTTTATCCTCTCCTCCTTGCTTCTGAGGCATGTACCTCTCCTTAGAAATATTTCGACTACTGATCTATCTCAACTTTTTTTACTGCTGCCCATCACCACAGCACCTGATCCTCTGCCTTATCACATTTTCTTTTTGCTACTCATTTATGTATGTATGTGCTATAAGGCTCAGAGATCCCAACCAGAAACATATCCTGTTTGTGCCACAGGGGGAGATGGTCCATCCTCTGAGGAGTTTACAGGTGAAATCACCAAGATAGATGGAGATCTGGGATGCAGAGAGACTGAACACCATGCCTGTACACCTCATCCAGACCACAGGACTGTTCTGCTTAGCCTTGACTGTGTTTTTCCCTGCTGCCATAATGTAGGACAGTGTGACATTAACACCCTCTCTCACTTTATAAGCAAGCACCAAGAAGGCAGAGGAGCCCTTTCCCTACCCTGAGCTCAGTGCTGTCCTCCTGGCACAGTGTGGCACTCGGCTCCTTCTCCATAGGAGCTGCATCCCAGCATGATGGGACTTGGTGGAACTTTTCAGCTTTCAGAAATGATTTGCAGGACACTGCTTTTACCGTTTGACCCTCAGGTCCCACTGTGTGTACATGCTATTCTTTTGCAAAGCAAATGGCAATTTTTCTTGATTGAAGGCAAAAATTTGTTCCCAGAGAGAAAAAAAAGCACTTTTTCCTTTTTTTTCCCTTTTTGTAATGCTGGCACCAAGCCAAACTGGTGATTTTTACTTTCTTTCTTCTGTACTCATGAAACTTTTCTTTCTCTCTCTCTTTTTTTTTTTTTTTTTTTTTTTTTTTTTTTTTTTTTATGCTCAGCTCCAGAGGAAAAGGATCTCTCAGTCTTAACATCCTGTTCACTTCTGCATACTTTGGAATGCTCATTATTAAAAGGTATCTATTTATACACAGGAACAAAGCACATTCCACTAACCCCTTGTGGCATAACTCTGCATGCGGATGGCTAAGCCCCAGAAAGGTGAATCAAATATGTGACAGAGAGCTTTTTATAGGGCTTGAATACCCACTGCACATCAACACAGTGATACCCTTTTAAAATTCTCTTTGCTATCATGTCTTTAGAAATATGAAAGGAAAACCTTTCAGCAACCTCATTCCATCTGACTCTAATCTTGATTGCGCTGAGAAGGATAGGGTGCCAGATAAATGTATCAATGGAAACAAAGATAAGAATGCTGTGCATACCATAAACAGTTATATTGCCTGACTTATGTTCTTGGACAACGCTTGTGACAATAACAGGACAGCAATTATAGGGTGAGTGGTTAATTTACCTACCTGATATCTTTCAAAAAGATCAAGTTGCATTTCATTACAGGAAAATTCCTCAGGATATGAAATGAATCAAGAACAAGCACACTTATCTCAAAATCTGCCTGTCTGACAATGCAACACAGTGGGCATCTCCCAAGGAGAGGTTAATTTAAGTGATTCCTTTGTGCATCTCATGAAAGGTACTGGGATTGAAAACAGGATGTCAAAGCATTTTCTCTCAGCTGAAGAACAGCACAGTCTTTCACAGAGGATTTGGATGTTTTGGGTCTATCTGGTCTTGGAAGATCTTTAAGACAAAAGATTGGTGCCCAAGGTGTAATTCAACATTTTTGCTTTGATATTTACCTTTTTCATATTCCCATCAAAGAATACATGTTGCCCCCTTCAATTCACAGCTGCCATGTTGGTTTCAAAGCCCACAGAACTGCATTTTTAATCACGATAGAAGCTTCTTCCACCAGTCTGCCCCAAAAGCTCTTTTTTGCATGCCCAACTGTGACTGCAGTTCCCCCTGGCACTTGCATATCAGGGTGTTTGCTCTGGACTTTCAGAGAGATATCCACCCGCTCTGTCTCCAAATCAAGAAAGTCTCCACAAAACACCATGCCCCAGGTCTTGAGGTGGGGATGCTTATGACTTCTGCAAGTATGTGGTGGGACTGGAGCTGGTACAGCACTTCTTTGAAGTTCTGGCCTCTCAAGAGGCTGTAACACAAGAGCATCTAGTACTCAGAGGCGATCTAATCAATGCATCGCCCAGTTTACATAGCTCCTCACCCTTGTACTGTGCTGGTATAGACTGTGTCGGAATTCCTTGACAAGAGAGAGGAGGAAAAGTAGCCCTTCTCAACCCAGTTTACTTGATAGTTTCCATAACAACTTGACACAGCTATTTATATAGCTGGAGAATATCATTTCAGTTTCGTCGTTTTTAGAACCTTTGTTGCCATATCAACCTAAGTGCCGTGTGGCAGAGCACAGCTCCATTCAAATCTCTCTTGTTTTCTTCAAAAGAAACTTTTCTCTCAATGAACTGAAGTTCCGTTTGGTTCAGAAGGACCCTTAAGAGGCCTACATACCACTTAAAGTGCTGTTCAAGCCCTAATTTCAGAGGGTTTGTGCCTAGGTGACCTATCTGCCCTGGAAGGGTGGGACCACCTGCAGTGAGAGCAAAGATGAAGACAGAGTGGACAAGCAGATCAGCTATGCTAGCAGATTGCTTATCTTTCTCAGGAAGTGAATAATCAGAGGGCTATGACAGCTGCTGACTCTCTGTGGTAGGTGTGGATGGAAAAAACAATTTCAAAGTGTCAGATTTAGGCTGACAAAATTAGTTGGGTGTTAGTATTCCTGAATCCACATTTTGAGAGACATTAGAGATGCTGAAGAGTTCTAGCAAACAGCGGGTTTAGGATGCCATGCAAATAAAGATGAGTAGAAAAGTAGCAGAGTGAGAGGGCTAGGGAAGAGACTTCATTCCCAAGGGAAGGAGAGCTGCTTTTCTGGTGAGGGGCTCAGAGGTTACTAAGGCCTGGATTCATTCCATCCGACACTAAACATCTCAAGTTAGTCCAGAAGGATGGAGATGTCCCCAAAGCACAGTCCAGATGGTATTAAATGTCTCTGAATATGTCTCTTTGGGGGAAGCCCGGCTGGTTGGGTACTTTAGTTAGGTGCCTAAGTTAGCTTATACTTGGGGGAAATGAATCTGGGCCTCAGGTTCTCATCAAGGATTTTTTTTCTGGTACTAGCAAGTGCTTGACAGTCACATAACCAGAGTCTCTCAGGGAAATTCAGTCCCTGGCAGACATAATCGATGACACCAAATCTTCCCTTCCAGGTCAGAATATAATAAGGTTTAAAACATTCATACAACATGTAATTACCAATATCTATAATCCACCTCACACCTTCCCTTGACTAACAACGTTCAAAGAATCATTTTTGTGAGCTGCATTTTGTCACTTACACTCCCTACTTCTGTCAGCAAGTGACAGGTCAGCTGTGCAAGCCTTGACACCACACTGTCTCAACCTGCTGTGGTTGATACTTCTCTGAGACACTCCTGTTCAAAATAACTGTCACAGTGTCCCCCATCTCACCTCCTGCTATTTGAGGAGGGTGTCCATGTATCCCGTAGAGCAGGCATCCATTGGGCATAACCACTTCATACAAGTTAAGGCGACCAGCTGACATAGTGCCAGTGATTTAGACAGCTTTCCATCAGTGGAAACACACACAAGGGCATTGCTCAGAAGCGCTGTCAGTTCCTGGTTCACACTAGTTACGTTATTCTGTCTTGTCTTGTCTCCGTATTTCCACAAGCCCCAGTAACTCTGAGAATCATGATAGTAGCTCAGGGATTCCTGAATTTAGCTTTCTGCTCAACACTGTATCAACAGATGAGAACCTCTGCATCACTGATGTGTTTTGTCATGTAATGGGGCTAAATACAGTTCCACAGGCTTTATTAATAGCAGCCCTATTATTTAACATGATGTTCCACCAGCCCCTTGGACTGAGGACAATAGGAAATGGCACTTACTTGTTTAAATCTGCAGCACATGGTGAGCTGTTTGAATCTGCATGATTCATTGTCAGACAGTACTATGTCAGGCACTGCGGGCAAAATAAAACAGATTGCATATGCATGAAACGCTTCCTACCCTCCTGTTGCTTGAAGAAGTCATAAATGAACTCCATTTCTCCTTTGAAATATTCTCTTTAGCAACTTGAAAATTGCCAACCTGGTGCTTTTTACCAGAACCTCAGCCAGTTCTGCGAGCTCCCTCTGTGCTCGTCTGCAGGGGTTTGGAGTCTGGCTGGTTCTTGTAAAGACATAGTTTTACTCATGTCCTGGAAGAGCTCATGTTTGTGATTGCTATCCCCAGCAGTTACTGCCCACACTTCATCAAAGACCAGACAGTTTTGGATTGCCTTCTCTTTTTTTTTTTTTTTTGTTACCACATCAACAAGTAGTAGATAGCTCTGAGAAATCTGTGAAGCACCAGAAGTTTTATACTTGTAATGTTCACATTCTTTCAGCATCTGCTTTGAGTGATTGATATTCCTGAGTTTTGTTTCTCTCCTCTTTCCCCCAGCCCCTGCTTGATTTTGTGCATATTTGCTGCTATTTAGAGACAGAGAATTCAAGAGAAATGTTCACATTTGAAAAACTGCATCCTGAAATCACTAGTCCAAAATAACAACTCCCCAAACAGTCACGGCCCCTGAAAGTCTGTGGCTGAACATCCTAATGGATCAGCGTAAGACCTTCCTAAGTGATCTGTGCTATTCAAACTGCACCTCCAGGCCTTGGACAGAAATGGTCCTGAGCAGCATAGATGGGATCCTTCCTTTAAGATCTTCAGCCAGAAAACGAATGTCTCTTTCTTGAGGGCAGCCTGTCTTAGAAAGAGACTGAGGAAGAGACCAACTCCACTGCTGATTAATGCCGCCTTTAAAAGATAAAATCCTCATCTCCATGTTAGGCTTTCTTCAAAGACTGACTGATGTTTGTGAATGAAACAAAAAAGACCTGATAAAGCCTTTAAGAGAGGGTTCTCGGGTAATTCCAAGCCCAGACACAAGTTTCATCTCTATTGTGTTCAAATAGGTGTCTTGTTCTCTGTTAGTTGCACTTGGTATGAAATTAGACCTCATGCACAGTACATCTTTTCATAGCTGTCTGCAGGAAATAATCCTCAATTTACCTGTATACAAAAGTGATGCTCATCATTTCAAAGAGAGGATCGTGTGTTTGATAGCTGTGCCAAAATCACTGCCTTTCCCCAAAGATCAACAGTTCCTTCTCTGAGGGTCACAAGGTGTCAACATTTAACACAGCTTTTCTCCCAGTCTTGCTCCCAAAGCCTTGTCCAACCTGGCTTGCTTTCCATCAACTTTGCCAGTGACTCGCTTCCTACCTGCCCGAGGGTGGATACTCTTGGGAAAGCAGCAGGGACATCTAACAGGGTTGTAACCTCCCGTAGCACTGCACACACCGTGTTGTGTGGTCTCCCTGGTATGACGGGCCACACGTAGGCCCTTGCAGACACATTTAGCCCTTGGCCTGTTTCTGGTCATAAATCTCAGGCATAAATCTCTCTTATCTAGTGACAAGGGAGGCAACTTCCTACTCTGCTCCTTGTCCCCTTTGGTGTCTGCTGTCCTGCTGCACATCACCTGGAGTCTGGCACTGACTTCAGCCATGAGCAGAAATCTTCAGGTATCTTCTCCCAGCAAGAGCCACACAACCTCCCCACCGGGGAAAAGCAGAGTCTTGTCTTCACCCTTCATAAGCCAAATGGATTCTGCATCTTTGCTTTTTTCTCCACTTGAGACAAAGAAAGAAAGAAAGAAAGCTCATGCTCCAAATATCAAACCAGGGTCTGGTGCACTATAATGTGATCCATCCCATTTATTTTACAGCACTTTAATGTCTCTCTCAGTTGTCTCACTGCACAGACTTCAGGCAGAGTGGAGCCATGTTACTTAGCAACTCACAGTACACATGATAAAATTAACCCAAACACTTTTGTTTATTAACTCTTATTAAGGAGCAAACAAAACAGCAACCGGAGAGTTTCTCAGCAAGAATGCGTTCCATTTTGGGCGCGTTACTAATATTATGGACGACAATGTTATCTTGGGTGTTCTGTGGGATTTTTTTAGCCCTTTTGTGAAGCCCTGTTTAAAGCACGCAAGTCTTCTCCACCCAACCCTCCCCAATGTCTGACAATTTTATAATAGAAAAAAAATACATATAATAATAGAAAATGAAAAAAAAAAAAAAAAGACTTCTGGAACTAACAAGCTCTAGCTGATGTCTGCTTGGCCCTGTGAAGTCCAGGCTGTAAGGGTGGAGATGAGAGTTTTACCCCCAGACCCTTTGTAGAAGCTTGGATAAATTGCAGGGACTGTGATTCACTCCAGGTTCTTCAGAAAATTTGGGCTTTCCCTGTTCTACAGCCCTTGAAATACAGCCCTGCTTCATAGAGATTTTGTGAGGATAAATGTATTAACGAATCCAGACAGCACAGGCTTGATTTGAAAAGATATTTAAGTGACTAATTAAACCATGGTAACTTGAGTGGAAACTGGGCATCTAAAGGTCTGATCTTCAGGTATTGTGGAGATTTGCACCACACCCTTCCCTAGGAAGAATATCCAAGATGCTGCTTGTGGAGTATGCTGCTTTATGCTCATCATAAAGAAGGTCTAGATGCATTTATAATTTTATGGTTCCTGTCACTGGATTTTAAAACACATCAGAAATGTTTTTTAAAAAAGTTCAGTCGAATGTGTAAAAACTGCCAGGGTTTACCAAGAGACGAGAGAGCCTGTTGCCTTGCTCTCTCTGGGGACTCACATGAAAGCCTCCTGCCAAGAATTCCAGCCTTAGGAGAGACTTCTGCGAGATTATTTCCAGATATGAAACCCTTTTCCTGCTGTGCTGCGGAGCCCTCCCTGTCCAACACTTCATGGTGACTGCTGATAATGAAAGCGCAAAGGCCTCCCTCCCAAACATTAACTGCAACAGCTGATCCAGGCTGCCTTTTCCGGCTTTTATGGAGAAGAATGAGTGACTTATGTGTTCTTGTGAGAAACTATTTAGACACCAGATACAGCATCTATAGGTTTTTATGGAAGCAGAATGTAGATCCTTATCAGGCTCCATTTATTTTGCATGCAATGACAAATGAATTCCTTGGAAACTTACTCCCAGTAATCCCGGAGCACGGAGTGCACAGCATTGAAATGGCTTCAAGGCAGGCTGGTCACAGGCACGTACTCCAAGGTCATGTTCTGCCTGATGCCAGCTGGAGGAAGGGGTATAAGAGTGTTAAGGAAGGGAGAGAAGAAGAAGAGGGAGTGGAAGAGGACCAGGAGATGAGGGAGAAGAATCACTTGCACTCCCTGTTCTGCAGCTGGGCTCAGTCCAGCTTTGATGGGTTTCTGTCTAGATCCAAGCGAGAAGACTGCAGGCTGGATGGAAGCCAATGTACCCTTCGCGAAGTGCAATGTGCTGTAAGTAAATAGATAAACTCTGAGAGCCAGACAAGATCGCTTATCTTATCCAACCCATCCCTTGTCCAAGAGAAGAAGATTTTTTCCTTTTTGTACATTTTCCAGAGCCTTGATGTTTGCTAAAACTCACTAGATGTAAGCATTTCCCTTAGGAAGTCTTTCACAAGTGACTTGCTTTCCCTGCCAGGAGATCTTACACAGTTTGCAGCTAGAACCCTGTAGTCAGGTGTTCTCAACAGAAAAAGAAAAGGGGGAAGGTTCAAAAATACAGGGGATTCCTGCTAAAATTGCCCTGCAGCTTTGCTTACCTCCCCATCCAGAACTCTGGCAAGATCTAATAACTTCCAAGGTTCCATGAGCAGGCAATATTTTCTCTTTCATGAGAACTCAGTGCAGAAGAGAAACGATCAGTTTGGGAAGGCAAGGGATGGTAAGATACCCTATGTTTGTGGATAACAAGTGTAATTTTAATTCCCTTCCCTTAGGTCTGCACAGTATCCCTGTGGTTCATTTTGCTGCACAGCACATGGGCCCTCCACTCTGTGCCCCATCCTTTTCCTTGCACCCTTTTATCATCTTACAAATCTTATTACTGGCATCCGTAGGAAGGGGCATCCCTTCCTTCCCTGGAAGAAACTGCCGGTGTACCACTGTGCCCTTGGCAGAGTCCTGAGTCATGCTTTTGCCTCCATGTCATCTCTCATCATGCTGTCGCTTCCAACTGGACTCACAGAGACTGGTCTTCAACCTCCTAGCCCAGTGAGAGTGCCACTCATCTTTAGCATGTGGAGCATGGGCCAAATCCTGGGTACAGCCCAGCTCATCCAGCTCAGTTGTCCCAGAGGAGATGGGGGCTATGTGAAGAGGTGTAGGGGCTAATATTTTAGGGACAAGCTTCAGCAAACTTCTGCCAGATCAGCTCTGTGCCTACATCTCAGGTAAGAAGCCATGATCCTTCCCCTTTGTATTCTCTCTTCCAAGCTCCATGGTCCCTGTGGTCCATGGTATTTGAATGAAAGCATATCTGGGGCACATTCAGATAGGTCTGCTGTCCTTCAGTAATATAAAGTCGAAAAAGTCAAATGAACCCTGAAATCAATGATGAAGGGACTTTCAAACTCTTTTCCACATGATTATGGTGGCATACCACCTGCCAAAATGTAAGGGTACCAACTGCTTTAGCACATGCTTACAACTACAGCATCAGTCAGGTTGAGGGTTTGATTCTTTTCATCTGAGGACAGCCAGAAACGAAAGCTGTTCTCCCTGGCCTGGGCTGAGGTGCCTCTCTCTTGTCTCTGAAAGAATGCTCAGCTCAACCAGTAGTTGGTGGGTGTTGAAGCTGTATGACATAGCAGGCACACCAAGTCCTCGAGCATATGGACGAGAATTGAGTTTGATTTTCAACCTCTACCAGGATCAGGAACATGTAAATGAGACCATCTGAGCCTTGTGAGGACAGCAATCCATCGTTAGAGCCTGCTGTACAAATGGCTCTGGGAACAAGGAAGTAGCTTCCATGTGAAGCAGAGTTGGCCAAGCCGTGAGATCTGCTTCTGTTGGCACCAAAATGTGGACTGGCGCCAAGAACAGAGAGCTGAGCATATAATTCATATCTGGTCCCCCTTAGATGCCCAGTCTGTTCTCTTGCATAGCATCCTCCCTATCCTCAGCAGAGAGGACGGAAAAAAAATCTAGTCACTGTTCTGCCTCCAAATCAGGATCTGAGACAAGAAGAGGCAAGTTTTATCTAAGGGTTGCTGATAGTCTGGAGAAAAGAGGGGACCATAAAGTGGAAGGACATACCAGAGTCCAAAATGCCTCGCTCCTATGCATTGACCAGGGTTTCTTTTCCTTCTGTTGCTAATTTTTCCTCTTTGCTGTACACTTTCTCCAAGAGGAAATGATAAAGCTGACATTGCATGAGGCCCTCGTTTTAAGCCTCTCCTCCATTTTGTCTCCTTTCATTCATGGTTCCATCAGCAATGTTGCACCTTACAGCAAGAAGACATAAATATATTTAGTGAAGGTAGATTTGAACTATCGCCTTTGATAGTTAATAGGGTCTTCTTGTGAAAACCAGACCTAATGCAAAGGTCTGTAATGAAATTTAAACCACTCAGAAATTTAAACCACCCACCTCTCTGCTTTGGAGACCAGCTACTGTCAACCCAATTTAGATGGACATTTGAAAGTTTGGTCCATGATCTCCTGTCAAACCCATCCTGGGGGTCTTGGGGAATACTAGGATGTTCAAGTCACCATTGGGCCCTTTGTGTTCATCTCAAAATCTATTCAAGGAAAAATGCCCTAAAAAAATGCCCTAGACCAATTTAAAATGTTCCCTGGGGACGGGGTAAATTCTTCTTCTCCACCCCTTTCCCTTCTCTTCCTTCGTTTGTTTCACTGCACTGGTCAGGCCCTGGCTCACCACCCTCACACACGTGCACATACAACCAGGCCAAGTGAGGAAATGAATCATTTGCAATGGGAGATCACAAATGCAGGACTATTATCTTGAAAATGAATGTGCACATCTTCATCAGCTACACAGAGACTGGCAGAGCAAGAAATCTTGGCTAACTCAAGGACTTGAAAACAAGACTTTCTTGGGAGTCAAGAACAATTCTAATTTCTTATTCATCATAATCTCCTCTCCTCCCCCCCCAAAAAAAAAATACCCAAACAGCCTACATACCAAACTTTTCAACACCAAAAAATACACACTGGGAATAGGAAAATGGGAAAATCCCTACAAGATCAGTGGCACCAGATAGGATATCCCCTGTGTTACGATCTTCAAGGGTCTTTCACATTCCAGAAAGCTGGCTGGAGGAAGCCATTGTGTCAAATTGGATTACCTGGGTAAGAATTCCTGATCTGAATGTCATTTGGCTGTGGTTGCTGCATACAAGCCAAGACTACATAGATAAAACTCTGAAAATCCAACAAGTCCTCTGAGAACATATAGCTTCTCAAGGCAAAATTAATTAAGAAGTAATGAACTGAGCTTTTGATACCACAGTGGAAGTGTTGCTGCAGGCGCAAATGCTAAGAGAAGGGTGCTTTTGACTGATTTTTAATTAGAATTTAATAGTGCCCTAAAGTTACATCTTTCATTAAAAAAAAAAAAAAAAAAAAAAAAAAAGCTTGCCTGGTTCTATGTGATGAACGATTCAAAGTAGATTTTTGACGTAGACAAATAACTGGTCTGAAGGATATGAGCAGGAGTAATAGGGATAGGAGAGCTTAAATCCTTGACCATTTGCAGCTGTAGTTTCTTTAACTTATCTATCAGTCTGTTTGCAATTAAACGTTAGATTCAATGCAGTTCAAAGGAAGCTCTGAAAAGCCATGTGAATCATGGACACAGAGGGATTCAGGGAGCCTAAATTAGCACAGCCCATCGATTTGAAGTGCATTAATTATACCACCGGAACGTGTAGATATTAACTGTATGCAACAATTCCAACTTACCATCAGTTCTGGAATCTTTACTCACACTGAACAGTGTGTTACTCTCCAAGATATCCCTTTACCTAAATACTCAGAATGCATAAATCTGAAGAAATCTGCCCATAAATCTGCCCATCTGCCAGTACAGATTTTTCAAAAAACTCTAGTTGCAAAATAGAGCATTAGGCTGAGTAACTCCAAGTGCTCCTAGAGTGACTTAGCCAAGTTTGTATCTCTAAGATGTTTGCAGGTATGCTGCTGTTACTGATAGCATCAAGAAACCCTGCTGAAGAAGAGCTTGCAAGGTCTGGTCTGGGAAGGATTTCCAGGACAGGAAAGCAGTGAAATATTTTAGCTGATCCTGAACAAATATCTCCTTTCTCTGCATTGTATGTAATAGAATATTTATATCACGTAAATACAATTGACCCTCTCTGGAGTGCTGTGCTTTTACTGCACCTCTCTCAATAAATCTATGCCTCAGGATGAACAATGCTATGAAATGCTAAATAGTAAAATCTAATAATAAATGTGATTCTTCTTAAAGGATCCCATCCAGAAGAGATTATGAATTCAGTTGCTGTTCAAATGCATTTGGAGACACAATCCAGCTGCTTAGTTATTTTAAAACAGAGACAAAACTCCATCTTCATCCTACAATATGTGGTGGTGTTGAAGCTTTTCACCCAGCAAAGCAGAAGCTGGAAGAGCAGACAGGAGCGGCCCTCCTTGAGACAAAGGGCATTTGGGAATCTAACTTAAGTTACAAGGATTTTTTTCTCCACTCACTATACCAAAGTCTTTCAGTCCTGGATAATAAGTGACCTGAATCACTTACAGATCTCTTGAAGTCCTATGCTACAGTAGTTGCCAATGTCCGGTGCCTGCAGCAGACTGAATACAGCCCATAGGTTCTGGTCTGCTGTGCTTAGGGATTGTCTCTACAGTTTTAGATATTCAAGACTTGGTTGAACATAGGGAGAGTGATAAAATGTGGTTCCTGCTGTGGTTTGGGGATTTTTCATTGCTTCTTTTTAATTAAACAAGACCTTAAAGATGCACCTGTGTCGGAAGCCCAAGAAGCAGCACCATCTTTGCCAGTTTCATGTAGGTTAAACACTGCTTTTGCAACGACTGAAAAGTAGGTTTTTATCTTCTCCTCAAAGGGACCAAAGTGCTGGGAAGACTTCTACTTACATACAGGAAGAAATGTGCTGTTTCTACCCTACCTGTCTATGAAGCACTGCACAGATACAGTTGTTAATGCACCTTGCAAGGTTTACATCACTTATCAGCCATTTCTGTGACCCGTGACTGGCTGACTAATTGGCAGGTCATGTTCACCAGGTCAGAGGAGGCTATTGAGGTGTGAGAGAATGGGCAGAATGACAGTTGAAGATCATGGGCAGGTAATGCGTGCAGGACTGGGAAGGGGGAATCTTGTTATCCTTGACTGGATCTTGTGCATTTGGTTGGCTTTTGAAGTAGCATCATGGTAGGCCATCATGCTTCATCTAGCCACATGATATACAATGTCTTTCTGCACTTTGAACCCTCTTATATTGGTATAAATTATCATCTGATACCTTCTGTGAAATGATGTCAGTGTCAGACAGCTGTCTTACAGCAACATTCTGTAGAGCTGAACAAGGATAAAATAACTGAGGTGATATAGCAAAAACCATTGCAAAAGCCTATGTGGAGTGCCTGGCCTTACAGAAACCCATGAAAGGAGTTCCCATATCTGTCAAGAGTCAGTGTGTCATGCATATGTAGTAGAGATAATTCTAACTTTCCCTGTAACTCCCAACAAATACATCTCTAGAGACACAGAATCTTCGATTCTACATTCAGATTTGGTGCAGAAATAGAGGGACACTGATTTGCTTTCAGGGACTTATAACAACATCAAACTTTCAAACTTTGCTTGGTTGGCTTGTTGCTCTAATGTTTGGGATCTCAGATCACCCCTTTCACACACCTTTCCGCAGCCCTTGCTTGTTTTGCTCCTGGCTCAGTTTAGGCCCTAAAAACTCCTATATGTACCAAAGAAATACCTGGCATCCTAGAAAGCAGCATTCATGGCAGAAGTATCTGCATGCCTAGTGTAGCCAAACTATCACAGCAAGCTCTTTCTGTATTGAAAAAACGCAGAAAAAAAAAATGTATCTGTGCCATTTTTGTGTAGAAAAAACAGCTGGGAAAGCTCATGGGAAAATCCATCCTTCCTGGTGTTTATTGGGAGCTCTCATCACTGATTTCTACTTTCTCCTCACTTCAGACACAAGCCCAGGGACAATGTATGGGTGCTTGACAGGTAGATAACGATAACAGCTCCTTGGCAATTACTCTGTGTCACCCCCAGTAGGATGTGTTTAGAGAGTGTCTAAAGTGGGTGTTGTTTCAAATGGACCAAACAGCTTCTCGAGCAGTTTTATGGCTTTGTAATTTATTTACCAAGGCAAGCACAGGTCACTCAGACTATCTATTTCTCTTTTAATGAGGTGCTGTTTGTTTTTCACTCTCATTTTCAGGATGGATTAAGATACAAGGAGGTCAAATAACTTCTCCCTGAAGTCTCAAGGATTCCAAAACTAAGCCATTTTGACTTTTAATGTATTGGACAAGTTAAGCAGAGCTTGACTTGAAGTCAGTATGACAGCAAATGTGTCTAAAAGTCCTTAAAAAGTTTTCTAATGAGGGCCTATATGAAACCCTTGGTCTTTTTTGTATTTTGGGGTTTTAACATCAGTAGGACTTCTCTTACTTCAGTTGAATTTCACTACTAGCCAAGTTGATCTAAGGATATCCCATGGGAAAGGTCTGCAGAGGAAATTTTTTTTCATTAACTCAACTGATGTGGACAAATTCAGATACTCCCATGATTCTTTATATCTGAAATAGATTAGCTTAGTTTTCTCTTTCTGAGCAGTCAAGCCTGGATCCTTGTCTTTCTTTGCAAGTATTCCAGGGAGTCCTAATAAAAGATATTGCCTCTCTTTACTTTAAAATTGGGGATCCTGTGGTAATGCATGGAAATTAGCTACTAAATGCTCAGAGTCTATTTTTATAAATATACTTTTTCTTCTCTCCTTTCCTTCTGAAAAAAAAAAAAAGGCAAACACAAGATGAGACTGAAAAAAAATCACCTCAGACTACTGCACAACAGTATCATTAAAGAAAATCATCAAGTGAAAAACAGTCGAGGCTGATATTGCTTACACTGGTGCAACACGACACCAGCAATCCCCGTTGTGTTTCAGTAAAGCCTGTGGATTTCAGACGTGCACAGTGCTTGGTGCTGTACAACAGCAGATCTACAGACAAAACACTGGGCCCAAATCTGAGGTAAACGGCCACCCAGGAGCACTCCCATCCCAGAGCAGCTGTCCAAGCTTCCTCCATACGGTAAAAGAAAAACAAGAGGCTTAAAACACTAAGAAATTAAGTAACTGGGTAAGGCACCCAGTTAATGGAGAATAAAAGGAGAAGTGATCAGGTGTTTCTGTCCTCTTGGGAAAGTCACCACTTGTAGTGGCTGACTGTGTGTCCTCAAAAGATACCATTAAAGATCTACCCTGTGCCCACTCTTTCAGCAGCATCTGCCTTCAGTCAAGGCCAGAGAGAGGACACAGCTACTAGGACCTTCCAACCCAGATCTAATCCTAAAACATTAGTTTTAGGTTTTATGTGAGGCAGCTCAGCTTCTTCCCACAGAGACATCTCGGCCTTATATCAGTAGCTGAGATGCTCACAGGTTTTGCCAATAGCTCCTGATTTCTTTTTCTCTGTTCCTGGGAAATGCCTAGACTAGCATTTAAGAAGGGGATTCTCGGCCTCTCTTGTTAAAGCTTTTCTAGTTTGTGCTGCCAGTTAGCTGATTACTGGAGCAGGAACTTCTTAATCTGATTTTCCCACAACATACACATGAATGCTCTAACTAACCATGGGACTAGAGAGTCCATCTTCCACTTCTTCTCTCTGGTCCAGTGAATGTTCAATTATTTATGGAACTGCTTCAGCAGGAGAGCTTGAGACTGAATCCCAGAGGCTCTCCCAGCTGGGTGCTCACAAAACTCCTTCAGAACACAGGCGGGTTTGCATGGAGCATGGGAAATGGAGACGGAGATCTGGATTTCCTGCAGCCCAGGAGAGGTCTGAAACCAGCGCAGACATTTTCTGTTGCCATTACTTATGCTCTGCAAAAGCTTGTGGGACAGGGTCATTAATATGGCTTCACATGTCGTGTAAATTTAGACTGTGAAACCTTAGTCATGTGGGGAGAAAGGATGGGCTTCCTATTTGTTTTCATAAGCCAGAAAATCATCTGAGAATTGAGCAGGATTTAGGTACGATGATCTTGGGCAAGCCAAGATTTAGGCTGTTTTGCATATATTAGCATGTCAGAAGTGTAAGCACTACAGCCTGGTGGGGCTCAGCGTGGCAATGAGATACCTACCCGCCTTTGTGGAATGAGCCTGTAGTAACTGTATAAAGCTGCAGAAAGGCTATTTGATCAACTGACAATATTGCTGCAAAGGAGGAGGGAAAGATGTAAAAGCATATACAGATGCTACCAGAAATGTGACTTTCCTGCAGCATAGCCTTTGCTTAGTTTGTATATCGCAAGGAGAGATTTTATTAGAGCTCATTAAATTTTAAAGCCTTAATGGTACCTTCTGTACTGAGTGACTGGTACAAAAAATGAGAGCTTGACAAGCCATTAATGCAGCAAGGCAAAAAGGCATCCTACGCTGCAGTGTTTGTGGCTGGGAGATGAGCTGGGGGCTGCGGGGCATCTGCAGGATTAGCGTGACATCGTCTGGTGAAACCTGGAATGAGCCCTTCGGCTCCCGGCTGCGACAGCCCGGGGCTGGCAGGAGCCCATCGGAGAGGCAGGAAAGGTGTGCGAGGTAAAGGAACTCGTAGGGATGATTTTCAGAAGAGCACAGGAGTGGGACAGCCTGGATTATAGGCAGCGCCTGCAGTGAACAAAGTGACCAAGTATAACAAACTGGGTAACCAAACTGTAAGCAATTCAAAATCCTGGAATCTCACTTTGTGTGAATTAGTTCTGCTACAGCTAAATTTATCCACCAAGTCTACTGACATTTTTCTTCCTTCTTTTTTCCTGACTTCACCCACTCTTGGATTCTTTCGTACCTTAAAACTTGAGCTACTAGCTAACACATTTGCTTTCTTCCTATTTGTCTATCATCCTCCAGCCACACTTTGCAGAGCCGACAAAACCTGCAGTAATACTAGCTGTAGCATAAACAGACAGGGACAGGAGTTAGTCCTCCCATCCAAGCAATAAAATTATCCATCTGGTGGATGCTCTGTGAATGACTTGTACCTTTGCATTTAGGAATCAAGAATTCATTTGTAAGGTTGGTATTTTTTTAGGGACACGAAGGCTGAGATTTTCCAAAATGCCTACTGGTGCTAGGCATATGAAAGCTCAGTCTCCTTGGATATTGAAGGCCTGAATGCAGTTGGATCTCTCTCTCTCTGAGCTGAACAACCACAGCAGTAATCTGAAACTGTGTACGTTTGTATCCAGGTCAGGGAGACAGCATAAGAGCTCATTTGCCGACTCACCAACTTCCTTGCCAAGTGAGCATGAAATTTTCATGACATTGCAAAGTAGCTGATCTGCAGCCTCCTAAATGTCACTGCTCCAGGGATTTTATACCCAGGAAGCATGTTGGATAATAGCGTTGCATTTGGGATGTAGAAGATAGTCCTTTTTGGATGATGGGAATGCTGGTGGTTTGGGGACAATCTGACAATTGAACAGGGAAAATAGAGCCTTTATAAGACCTTGGGAAGGATGACAGCAGCTGCCGGCACTGCAGGAAATCATTGGACAGATCATAGAAAGGTGATGGATGTCCTTGATGCTTGTCCCTGTCCCACAGGAACAGTTTCCAAACGAGGCAATAGAGTACCTATCAACCCAGATTTTTAATACGAGTATCCATAGCTCAAGTGAAGCTATTGCTCTCCAGAGAGTACTGAACATCTGCCTAAAAGTCTTTTAATGGCAGCTTCAAGTGACCTTCATTGACAGCTTTGCTTTTTTAAGATTGTGTTCATTATTTTCAGATGTCCTGCAAAGTGAACAGTCCAAACAGTGTATCTGAGTGTTATCTATTATTTTCAAAGTACCAGAGGAGAAGGACAATGATCCTCAAAGTCTAAAAGCTGGCAGTGCTCTTCCCAACTTTCTTCTCACCATTGGCTCAGAAGTAACAATGGGATCACCCAGAACATTTCCCCACTTCTGCAGATTCCTGCTTGCATGGGACTCTCTGGCTTTGCCTGTTGTACCCAAGGTGTGCCACATATTTTCTTTGCCTGGACTGAACAGTTTCCAGCAACAAGGTCATTTGGCCATGTATAGCCAAGAGAACAGTCCTTTCTCTGGCAAGTGGAGCAGAGGGGAGATTAGGGCCTCAGCAAGAATGGAGAGCGGTGCCTGGGTCTAGTTAATTCACAGGTCACAGGTGAGACAGTAGCAATGCTATCTGCAACCTTTTGTAGTCCATTTTATACAGGAATTCTTGTTTCTCTTTCTTAAAGCTATAGCAGTCCGACCGTGCTAGGAAGCGTCTGCAGTGTCTAGGAGGTACTTCATGATCTGTAGAGATCTCAGAGTGACTTCACTGTGAGTACGCAGTTCACTGCTCCCCTGGCCAGTACTGGATGGGAGCAAGTTTGCCTCCTGTGCTACCATGGGGCTTCTTCTGGACATACCACGGCAGAAGGTTTGTGCAGTGCTTGTCAGCTGGCTCAAAAGACATGTACTGAGCATGATGCCACTTCTGAGGACCAGCACTATACAGCATTAGCATGGCACATTCCTCTGGTTTGAGGGGTTTGGATCATCTATCAGAGGTACAAGATACTTTGAAGCCACATGTTACAAGTCAAGTCTTGCTTGTAAGACGGAGTGGGGCCAAGACTAGTTCTCTTTATTATTCAAACGCACTCCATTTCAGTCATGTTATTTTTTCAATGTGGAAACAGCTAAATTCCTTCGAAGAGCAAACAGGCTGGATGCACAGCCTGCAATAGCTGAGGCATGTCTGAATTTGCCTCTTTCAAACTCTTTGATAATTTTGTCTACCCCTGAGTAATTGGAATAGCTTTACGAGAGTACTCGGGGAAAAAAATAAGAACAAGAAAAAAAAGCTCTTCCTGATTGCATAGACTTTGAAAGGTTCCTGTCAGATCACTAAATTTTGATGGCCTTTCTATACCACCTGTGAGTCCTCTGCATGAAAAGCTGTGAGTTTGCTTCAGTCACAGGAGAACAAGAGCAGCTCTGCATGGGTAACAAGCATTTGCAGATACTTACCAAGGCAGCCAGCCTAGCACAACACAGGCAAGATGTAAATGAGTGCAGTCTAAATGCTCACACACAGAGAGTGTGCACGGGCTCCTCACCACAGCTGCAGGGTCTCTTTGGTAAATAGCCAAGTACAAAATTAAGAGCAGGCTGCTACCAGCAGCAGGTAGCTCTGCTGAGTTGCTTCTGGCTTGGCACGAGGCTCCTTCCCCTGTGGCTTTCCAGGGAGAGCTATGCTCCTCTAGCTTTGGGTTTCCAGGCTGCATCCTTCAAAAAGGGGAACCAAATATGTGTTATGTGTCCGTGAGGAAAGAAAAGGCCTACGTCCAAGAGGGAGGCTGGAATGCTTATCCACAAGCCCTAGGTTTAAGAACTGAAAATCATCTCTCCTATCAGAAACAGTCTGGTGGCTGCCAGAAGGCCACCTGTGGCTGCATTCAGGATATCTTCTGCATGGCCTTTTTGACCTTGGCTTGGTAACCCTGGCTACATGGCCAGGCTAGGACAGCCCTGGCTGTAGCTGTTGGGTGCCGGCTGTGGGGGACATCCAGCAGGCTGGCCAGGCAGCCAGGAGGTCTTGTGTGAAGACAGACAGGCAGGCAGAAAGGCAACCCCGGTTCCCCTCTAGCACGGCCTTTCTCAGTCATTAACCCTCCTTCCCAGTCATGCAAACAGTCCAAGAAGACCTAGAAAGCATTACTTTCATTCTGAAACTCCTCCAACTTTGCATATAGTCTGAGTGATAAGAAAAAAAAAAATGTAGTTTTGATGCTTACAGAGACAATTTGCATCACGGTTTCAGGAAATTTCTAAATCGATGAGTCGGCACCACAATGACACGAACCTGCAGTGACTGATGGAAAACCCCGCAATACTCCCAGCCATCACTAGATGCCCTCCTAGCTTCCTCCAGGCTGCTCAAAGAGAAAGCAGTGACTCAAGAGATTTTCCAGCTCTCGTGACAGAGGCCTATGTAACAGTCTTAAATTCATTAAGACAAGTAGGTAGAAGTATGTTATCCTCAAGAATGTTTATTCTGTGTCCCTGCACAGTCCTAAACCGTGGGATCCATAGGTGAAAGTAATTACTCAGCTATTCCCACTGAACTGGCTAACAAGGCTTTGTATGAAGGAGTTTGCCTGGGGCCACACACATCTCTAAGAAGAATAAATCTCTCAGCTCCCTGGGCTCTTGACTTGTCATATCCGTAAACTTCTTCCCCAAGGATCTCCTCTCTCAGAGCTCTGCTCTCTGCATTCCCCCCAAAGCTTCTTGCCTCCATTAGGCAAGAAAGGCTCTTATACATAGTCTGCAAACTTCCCTTTTTATAGTTCTTGCTGTGTCCCCTGTTCTCAGCCAAGCTGATCATTCTCTTCTTTGACAGCTTCCACAAATCTCTGTTCTTCTGGCTTTCTTCCTTAGCCCTTAGGAGTTCAGAGTAGCTTCAGAGTCACTTTCTCCATCTGTTTGGGTTCTTTTGGGCTGTCCTTCTCTGTTCTCTTGTAGCCAGGTGGTATTCCACAAAAATGGTGTTTTCATGTTTCACTTCTCAAGACAACTGATACTGCCTGCTCATCTGCCTACATTCTACTCCTGAGCCTCTGCCTCCTTCTGCTTATCTCTTGCATCTCTGTGAACAAGCTAAAAAACTGGTTGTGGGTCCAGCACACTCCTCTCTGATGAATCTTCAGTCTGGTCCACTCCTGGAATTGAAAGTTATTCTCTTGCTGTCTATTCCACCAGTCATCTCTGCATGTCTTACCCATGAAGGCAGCATCTCCATTTGCCATTTCACTCACTGGCAAACTTGTCCCTGTTCCTTATTACAGTAATCTTTTTTTTTTGTGTGTGTGAGAAGGATATTTTAAGTTGTACTGTTAGCCTGGCATCTTGGCATCTCTGTAACTATGAGTTCCTACATGTCCCATTAGCATCTCAGATAATATCCTTCCTACAACAAATCTTATTTTTTGATCCATTACCATGCCAGCTTTACCTCCTTGGTGAATCCACTCTCATTTTCTCCTTCCTTCTTATTCTGTCTCTACATACTCTGTAATTTCTGCCTTTTCTTATTACATCATACAGCTCTGAGGCATTTCTCATTGTGCTCACAGTTAAATCTCCTGCCCACACGTTCTTCATTTTCCCCCACAAACACACTTTCTTCTCTCCGACTGCCAATCCAAAATGCCACTGCTAAAAAGTGGCTTCACCAGCCCACTCTTGTTGTCTTTTTTTTGTGCCTTCAAGTCCTGATTTCCAAAACCTGACACACTGATGACTCTTTTCCATCCTTTACTTACATCTCTTGCTGCTTCCAAGAAACTCCATCTTCCTTTCTTCATGCTACTCCATGCAGCACCAGTACTCTTGATCAGCTTGTGCAATAGCCTGGATAGCCTTCTATCTTTGTTCAGAAGTCCAAATCTGCCCCAAGATTTTTATGATCCTCGTCACTCAACACACTCATCTTTTCAGAGCTTCATCCCTCTTGGGAGCAGTTCATGTGCACACCATTGAGCTCAGAGCTCCGGGCAGCTCCCAGTCCCCGCTCCGCAGGGCCTTATTTGGACCCGCCAAACTACTGCAGTGGGTCCTAAAGCATGAGACTATCTGCCTCAGAATTTTTTTCCCTTTCTCAAATACATAGAATCATAGAATCACAGAATCATAATGGTTGGAAAAGACCTTCAAGATCATCGACTCCAACTGTAAATGCCTTGTCACCTTGCCTGCTCAATCACATCCCTAAGTGCCTCATCTACACGTTAAGCTACATATTCACTGGCTGTTACTGTCTCACTCTCTTTCCTTTCTCTGTCTTAAAAGACACTCCCATCACCAGAACTTATCTCATAAACACCTTACCTTGACCCAGATATTATAGATGATGTTTCATTTTTAGTGCTGTGATGTGACGAACAAGTGGTTTAGAGTCAGTCTCGTGTGAATATTCATGTAAATATCTACAGATCAACATAGCCGATCTTGAAACAAATTTCAAGAAAATTGATCACCAAAGATTCAACAGAATTGATCTTGAAACCTTTTAAAACTGGTGTTTTCCCATGATGGTTATGATAGTTCAGGTCTTTCTTGCTTTCATCTGTCATAGAGCTAACATGAAATAACAGTCCAAACCTAAAAGGAAGATTTGACAATTCTAGTTGTTTTGACAATTCTATGTCTAGTTGATTTGACAATTCTATGTCTGGTTGATTTGACAACTCTAGTTGTTATTCTGATGTATCAATGTAAAGCAGAGCAACTTGGGAATAATCTGTAGGTGCTCAGTGCAAAAGATATGAGGCAATCAGGTTTATTTTTGCTTGTGTTTCATTCTTGAGGAGAAGTGACTTCAGGAATGGGACAAAGACAACTGTCACATGTAGGTACTACCTATTATCAGGAGAAGATTTTGATGTAATGTCTCTGAAACTTGGTAACCTGGTGAGATAACAGTTCCTGGTAAGATTGATAAAATTGTTGTTTAGGAAAGTCAGACTGGGTGACGTGTTAGTGGTTCTCTGTGTCACTGTTTTCAGATTGAGAGTTGCTGCTAAGTCAGATCTACAAGATACTGAACAAAAGAGGAAGAATATCTGGAAAATAACCTGCTATAGATCATTAAACACAGTTGGAAATTCAGAAACCAGGATGAATTATCCTTTGAATCCATCATCTATTAAACACTCAAATAATTTATAGAAAGACAAGTGTTGTATGCACAGGCAAATTTGGTGTGAGGGATATATGCTAAAAACATAGAAAAATATCATTTATTTGAGGTATGTGAAAGTTTGCTGCTGTCTAACGCACAACCATGATCATGAGCTAATTGTCTATAGCGCTGACTATACCCACACACATACTCAGAATGAAACAGGTAAATTCCCTAACGTGGAGAAAATTATTAGCCAGATAGACTGGTAGGAAAAATATCTGCAAAATAATAATA
>VZSV01000086.1:3270231-3319481 GCA_013398735.1 Nothocercus julius
AAAAAATCTGACTTTAAGTTCTTTATGAAGAATTTATCAGATGGTCAAAATCAGATCAAGATCAGATTTCCTAGTCAAGACCACAATTAGACCAAGCTAAAAATTTCATCCTGGTTCAGTGACAAAGTGAAGAAATCAATATGAAATAGAGAAGCAATCTATCACCAATGTAAAGGGGGCAAATGATTGCCAATAAATATAAACTGGAAGTAAGTAAGTGTGAGAAATGAGCAAGGGAAATAAGAGCCATTTGGAAACAATTCAGGGCAAAGAGACAGGGCTCTAATGTCTATTTAGAGCAAAAGAAGCTTAACAACAGTAGAGTAATATCACTGTGGAGAGACAGTAGAATTAATAGCAACGTAACAAAGGTGCAGTGCTTAATACTTGTTGTCTATTACTCAGAAAGAAGCTAGATTATATATGTGTATAACATGGGGTTGACAATGGGATTTTTCAGCTCAGGAGTATCTCAGGACACTGATAAAACATATTTAAATAAGCAGTCTGTGTGAGCAGCATTTCTAAAAGAGATGAGAGATGACATTATCTCTCTCCTGCTTCAATTTGAAAAAGTGCTAGTATTGTATCAATACCTCAACAGGGTAAAGAGAATGAACTTGGTAACTACAATCAGAGTGACAGATGCAAACATCTGTGAGTTAAAGATGGGACAAATACATTGTCCATTCCTCAAAGAACATTTATCCACTAAACTGAGTACCAGCCTTTATAGTTCTGGCCCAGATGTAATGGATTCAGACCTTTCAAGGACACTGGATGTTGTACCATGAAACACTGATCAAAACAGTGTCCTGTCAGACAGTAAAAGATATCCTGTGATTTACATGAGAGCTGGAGAACTGATAGATTTCAAATAGAAATTAATGACCACAGCATGTGCTCCCACAATGCTATATCATAAAGAATTAATGCAGCTGTATAGAGATAGTAACACATGTAGGCAGAGGCATAGGGAAATGTTCTCACCTTTGCATGTTTGTTCACAGTAAGACCAATGCTGAAATAGGCCTGTGACCTCCTGAAGCCAGGGGCAGGCTTTGGGAAAAGGATCTGCTTCCTTCATTAGAGTGCTTTTTGCCCGGCACAACTTCTAGCCACTGCTGCAGATTGCATCTCGAGCTAGACAGAACTTTGGTCCAGCCCAGTAAAGCTACTCTTATTTTCTTGTGTTCACTACCCACTTCTGCTGTGCGCATTCTTCAGTAAAACTGGAAAAAAGGAGACTATAAACTACCTAAAACCACCTCCAGAGCAGAGCAAACACCAGCCTGTTTTAGGACTTACTTCTCAGACTTTTACTGTTCTTGTCCTGATGTCCAACACAAAGTTGCCTCTCAGCCTATTGTGACTGTGTGCAGACTAATTACACAAATATTTATCCAAAAAGCACTTGCTGCTTCTGTTCAGTTAGCAGAGCAGCTCCTTAGCCTGGCAAGCACAGGTCAGGCCCTTAGTATGACCTTTGGCAGGACACATGGACAACAGCTGAGCTTTAGGCTCAGCTGCCAGGACTGTTCCTCTGCTTTATCTGAAACAGCTGTCTGCTAAAGGACACAAATAGCCCGGCAGGAGGGATTGGAATTTCCTTCTAAGAGCCAAGTTCCCCATTCCCCAGGCCACTTCCCCAGTCATTCTCCTTCTGAATTGTAACTGTATTTTCCATATTTTTGATGTGTTTTCTCTAGAGAGGGTATAGAGGTCACCCTTCTTCCGCCCTCCCCTCTCTTCTTCCAGCTCCCCTCTCTTCATTACATCCATTTTCCAGAACAGCCGGAAGCCTCAAAGACCAGTATCCCACCATGGGATGAGTGGTTTAAAAGAAAGTCCTGTCTGCAGCAGCATTTTCTGGAAGGACCTACTGGTCTTAAGGTAGATGTTCCCAAAGGAGGTCTGCTTTGGGAACCTCATGGGTCATGTGAGAGGGACCATGTTTTCACCATGTTTTTGAATTCCTAGGAGGATTAGGTGCCTAGCTGCTCAGTGCTAGGCATAAGTGCAGACTCGGCTATTTAGGGATCTCGGAAACTTGAAATATGATTTCTAAGGAGAGGAAATATATGGTAGGTTAGATGGTGGCTACCTAGAAGGAGGAGAGTTGCATTAGGTGTCTATTTACAGGAGCAATGCCCCTTTCTTTGTACCTTAAACTTACGTAGAAGGAGAATACCAAGAACTTAAAACTGCTTTACTTAGTGGGGAAGGTGTGTTCCTTATGTGTAAAAGAGGTGCATTCCTTATACATAAAGGAATGTTCTGGCTTCCACTGGGTCCAGACATGCTGACACTGGAATAAAAGCAGACACATTTCAGGAATGTTCTTTGCTGATTCAGTCAAAATACCCAGGAAAATGACCAAGCATGTCTGGGAGCTGGTGCAGTCCCCATTCTTTGCATCTCCAGAGCAAAACTGGGTATTCTTCCCCAAGAGGCGGTTTAGTCCCAGCATGACTTCACTAGGCTCAGAGCAGAGCAATGTGGTGAAACAAACAGCCTGTGATACTCCTGATCCTCCACAGGTCAGTGGTGGAAACCTCCCCAGTCAGGGACCTGCCCACTTTTATGCAGACTGGAAATTTTGGATAGGTTTGAGGAGAAGGGGATTGCTTGGGCTTCTTTTTTTTTTTTTTTTTTTTTTTTTTTTTTTTTGTCTTTTGAACCCTGTACTAGCACTAATCGTTGTCTACTTGCATATGCTCTTTAAAGGGTTGGGATTCCCCCTGCTGATAGAAGACACAGAGCACTCTCACTTCTTTTAATCTCCACCAAAATATTATTTTAACATGCCGCCTACACAGCCAGATGAAAAAGCACCAGTACAAGGGAACTGTTGTTGTTTTGTCTCTTTCCTTCTCAGAAAATAATAAAAAAAAAGTTTAGAAGAAAATCTCAGCACTCAGCTTTGTAACTACTAACTCCTCCTTTCCCATCTGGAAAGTCCCCTTAGTTATAGTATACTATAAACAAGCTCCCCCCAAGAATGCTAAAATAAAGTGAACTGAAATTCAGTACCAGATATTGAACAGCCCTCCAGTGAGTAATGAGAGACTATTTGTAATCTAGTGGTTACCAAAAAAATATGAAGAACAGATAGGATCTAAGTTTTCATTTTAGATGCTTTTAAATTACTTATTCAGTGCAGTAATAATTAACGTTGTAAAGTATGTTGCATTTGAATACAGCTTTTCATTTGATTTTGTGATTCAGTTTGATAAGGTCTTTGACTACAAGCGACTGCCTCTCTTCATTCCCAAATGATAGATTAGACTTTGAAGAGTAAATGCCACTATGATGCCAGCATTTTTCAAAAGGATTTTGACCTCATAAGAGGTATATTTGCTGTGTTGTTATCCTGCCACTGATGCCTGTAGAAAGACCTCCTAAGAAGGAGGCCTCGTAAGAAGGCCTAGCACTTAGTGTGCGTTAAACTTTCAAAGCAACAGCATTAGCTGGAACTTTCTTGGCTGATGTACCATCAGGCAGCAGATACGAAACAGTGCGGCCACGTGCCCACGGGAACAACCGTTGGGCATCCTGGTTTTTCCAACAGAGCTCTGCTTCCTACAGCAACGCAGTTCTAACCCTACAGCTAAGGTCTAGTAGTAAGACCTCAACTGACAAGACCTCAAGCATTTTAAGAACATGCTTTAGACAGATTTAAGCTGCAATTTCACAGGCAGCTGCGCCAACATGACAATTTGTTGCCAACTGCCTCTACCATCCCTGGCATTTGTCAGACCAGTGGCTGGGCCAATTCTTCTCAGTAAAATGGCACAAAACTATCCTACTGTTTATTTTTCAAGGGGAGCTGGACCTTTCCCTCTGAATAGAGGCAGACTGTGATATTGGCTCGTCCTGCTTCCTAGGGCTGTGTCCTCAATCAGTTATTTAGGCATTATATTAAATTGCAGCCTGCAGTGTTCTGCTTTCCCTTTAGGCTAGTTTTGCACAGTAACTAGAGCAAAGGGACCCTGGTCCATATTGAAAGTCTAAACTATTGAAAGTGCAAATTGGACTCAACAGGAACCACAGGCCTAGGCGTAGCTGGTTATTTCACCAGGTCTGCTAGGGGGGGCACAGACTGAAAGCACAAGTGGCTATTTTCATGCAAATCAAGATTTGTGGGACAGAAAAGCCCGAGGGCAACAAGAAGTTGATGGCTGACACTTCTGCTTTGACTCTTGTTTGCACAGTCTTGAAAATCCTGACCAAAGGCATCACCTGGCTGCATTAAGGCAATGTTGGATTCCTCCAGGGTACCTGAAAACCTGCCTTGGATACGAGTAGCTGCTCCTACACCTATCTGCAGATATCCACTTTCCTCTCTTCACGCAGGAACCAAGAGTGCCCAGAGCACTCAGAGACGTCTATGTATCTCAAGCACCTTGAAACCAAGCAAATCCAAGAAGCTATGTTCTTCCCAGACTATCTACTCTACAAGATAGGTATCTATCTATCCTCTCCAAAGGAGGAATCCTTTGACCTCACAGCACTCTCCTTTTGTCCCCCAAAGTGTTGGGATGTCATGCAAGGTGACAGACCAAGAGAGCAAAAGCAAAGCCGGAATTTGTGTACTTCTAGTAGTGCTCTCTTGGATACCTGCCACTTGAAAGCCTAAGAAAGATGTACTTAATTTTGACCCATCTATCTATTGCATATATTTCATAAACTACAGCTCCAGGACTGGCTCAGGGATGTCCCTAACCCCCTGTTCTGCTGGGTGAGGTTCTGTTTGTCTGGGATCTGGGCAGCGGCATTGGCAAAACACTGTGATACTTCGCCCCAGTCAAGTCAGCAGGACGCTTGACATTAGCTTCTGTAGAAGTGCAGATTTCACCCACATTCATTGCAGATATATATCTGTATGTCTTTTAATTGGTAATAATAGCTAATCTCATACAGTGTTTTTTCACTACTGCATTTCAGAATATCTACAAAGGAAGTGGGTATCACAGCTGTGTGTCTAACGTGGGAAAACTGAAATGCTGAGATGTGATTAATGAAAAGAGCCCACAAGATCAGTGCAGCACTGCAGAGTTGCATCTGTTTCCTTCTCATTATTTGTCGCATGCTCCATCAAAGCTGGTGGGCCATCATCAGATACTTACATTTCTCAAGTTGATGAGACCTTACAGATTTGCCTACATTGAAGTTTAATGCAAAAATCCCTCACATCTGGGTAACCTGGATCACTGAAAAAGAGCTGTGTGGTGTCAAGGTGTCAGCTGTTCCCACTCTGCAAATTTACTCTATAAGAACTAACCCAGGTATTGGTTCTGTGCACCACAGACTTCCCATCTGTCTTGTGTTAAGATGTGCCTGTACCATATCAGTGTTAGGTGAAGTCACACCATTTATCTTTCTCTGGTTTGCTTTATTTTCAAAGTGGCTGAAACTGCTACAGTGTTAGGCAATGGAAAAGCCATGTTTTAATGTTAAAAAAAAATCTTTCTAATTAATATGGTTGATTCTTCAATACATCTTCAAAAATACATTCTCAGCATCAATGTGAGCATAGAAATAGCAATGGGAAAATGAGGCTGTAAAATCATTGCTTAAGTGAATGGAAACTGTCAAGCACAAGCGAAAATTCCAAGTGCCTATAGGAAGGCCAATTTACAGGAATGTCTATTTATACTGTGAGAAAACTCTGCCAGAGCTCAAACATCAGCATTTGAAAGGGTGATTTCCAGGGAAATTCTCTGTTGTCTGGTGTTCCTTCATGATGGAGTAAGAGGATCTGAAAAAGTGGTGAAAAAGGAGGGGAAGAACTTAGATTTTTTTTTTTCTTCATCATGTACACATACCTAGAAATCTCAAGGAAGTCCCCATTTCTTTTTTTTTTTCTTTTTTTTTTTTTTTTTTGAGAAAATGCAAAGAAATTACCTCAAGCTATGTGCCTCACCAAAACTTATTTTAATTGAATGCTGAATGTCAGTTCTTCATCAGGCACTTCCTTTCTCCAACATGTTGAATTGTGATCACCTGGAGGCAGAGTGGAAGGGGCCACATCTCAAGAGAGGCAGCGCCGTTCCCTCTCTGCTGTGTAGGACGTGGTCTTATGGGCTCCGTCAGTGGCAGGAGGAGCCTCTCCTTGGCTGGCTCGGCTCATGCGATGTCGGGGGCTCCTGGCGGGGAGGCCGTGCAGACCTCTGAGCTCGCTGAAAACTCTGCAGAAGGGGCTTCTGAGAAAGCCTGAGAAAGGGGCCATAGGGGAAGGCCCTACTGCTGTGTGCTGGCTCTGCAACTATCTCTCCATTCGACAGCAGTCCTGAAGTTTGGATTAGTTGCTCAACAATTGATATGATCTAGATGGGGACTAAAATATCCAGCGTGTCTCCAGTTGTATGAATGAGGGAATTCCTGGAGCAGGAGAATCCCAAGATGATGCACGTGTCCAGAAAGCTTCCGAACTCTGTTGTTCTGGTGCCTTTTTCCTCCCATTCCTCCTCTATCCTGTTTCCTTCTCCTGTGGTACTTACATGGCTGTTCTTGTACATGAGAATCAGTAAGTCAGACTACTTACAGACTATTTTTTTTTCCAGCTTTATCTCTGTTCTGCCAAAGGTTTCCTGCTTTCCTGCCTGCAGTGTTTCTAAGGTGCCCCACAGTAATGAAATCCTATCCCAGACGTGCAGAGGGTAACCCACAACCGTCTGGCAGTTTGGTGGCAGTTTCCCCTGGTGGGGCACAAGCTTCCTATGGCCAGACACCCCAAGAGCACAAAGTGCTTACTGCAGATCTTCAAGGCCAACTGCCTGGCAGTTTGCTGTAGAAAGCAATGCTCCATGACCATACGAAGAGGAACTGATACGCTATAAACGCCAGGGCCGTTTGGATCTCTGCTGCAGAGGTTTGGTCAAGCCTCACCGCAGAGCAAACAGATGGAGGCAAAACTGCACCTGACAAACCACAGAAGCAGAAAAGCTCTTGGATGGGTGGCTGAAGTGTCTGGGTGGGATGTGGCTAACCCAAACCCTGGGTTTGTCCAAGGTGCTTATTTTTTGTCCATATACCAGTTACTTGTCCTTGAAACATGCACTTCACTGGGGATTTTAAAATGACAGGAAAAATGTTGACCTTTTTTTTTTTTTCTTTTTGTGGTTGACACATTTTTGCATTAACCTGAGGCATAATAACTAAAAACAAAAGGAACCTCCCGTATCATGGAGCTTTGCATAGCGACAAAAAGAAAAAAAAAGTCACACTTCCTCAGTAAATCATCCCCTTGATGGGTACTGAATCTTGCAATTGGACCAGCTCTCCACTCTTCCTCAAAAGCCTTCTGAGGAGAAAACAAAGTGAGGTTGGAAATTATAGCACTGCGTGTAAAAAGTGCAAAAAGAGCTTGAATTTCTGTATCTTTACACCACAGGATGAATGTGGTTGCTCAGGAGTTTAGACCATGCCATAGATGCACAATAGGTTCCTGAGGTGTTAGCTCTACTTTGAGTTGGTCTGTTTCTAAAAAATCAGAACTGCATATTATTCTTTGAACCGCACCCTCTTCCTCTCATACACACTAACAACCGTAAACTTATCAGCCCCAGAGTACTACAGTTTCCTGGTACGAGGAGGTATATATTTTGAGAAAAAGCCAGACGTATCCGTCGAGAGGCTGTGACCCAGGCTGCAAGGCTGCGTGCAGCGGCAGAGCTGATCTTGGCGCGGGCACTCCAGGCTGCTGGCTGTGATCTACGTGCGCTTCCAGCTTCTCTTTTTAGTTCTCAGTTGTGTTTTATACTATCAATTCAAGCTGTGCACAATAATAATGTCAAGCTGATGGAGTGTTGGGGGACATATGCATTCAGGAAGAATTTTAGATCGGAAATGTGGAGCCAAACTCATTCTTGCATCAACACACTCGCTGCAGCTGAGGCTATGGGTGTGTAACAGGCAGTAGCACCTTTCAGCCGAAGAGGCTGTTAACAAAAATACACCTGTGTCCATCAGCTAGCCGGAAGCCCACTCAGTATGGACTGATGCCTTTTGACTGTTACCAGACTGTTCTTACAGCAATCAATCATTGCTATGGATAGTTTATAGTCTCAGTAAAGTTAAAGGTCTCTAATATGCAGCATGGGACAATCAGGGTATTATACTAGGGAGCTCTTGAGGGGTTTTGTATTAATCCTGGTACAGGAAGGGATAAGACTGCCAAACCTAATCTAGCTGTTCTCTTCAGGGAGAGGGGCTTGCTTGATGCAGACATCATTAGTTAAGCTTCTGACTTTCTGATTTCAACCCCTGAGGCACAGCGTACTCATTGTATTAGCGAAAACTTAATAAAACTTTGTAGAAAATTCTGTGTGTCATTTACATGGGCAAATCAAAAGCAGCAGAACTTGGAAGTGCAGATGTGAGACATAGGCAGTCTTCACATGCACTGACAAAACAGAAGCCACCTGACTGTTTAATTCTGTCCTGTGAAAGCACAGGCACATGATGCTTAAAAAAATAATATATCAAAAATCTCTGCAGCTGACACTTCTGTGTTTCGTTTCCAGAAGTATAACAGGAAGGCTCTGCATTTCCCTGCAGATTGTGTGCTATAAACTCGGTACAAACCAGTCTGGCCATGGAACATGGAGACCAGCAAGCCAGGTTGGCTGCGTTCTTGGCCCAGGCTTGTTGGTTTTTGCCTCTTAGCTGGCCTGATTTCCAAGGTGGAGACTTTGCATCTAGACAGTTGCTTGTGAGGAAGCTGAGTTGTGGTTTGTCAAATCGCCCATCCCTCGGTATCGATTTGAGGAATCCATCCTGTGGTTGATCCTGATAATAACTGCACCACTGCTGGGTTTTTTTGTTGCCTCTGTCCCAGACCGATGGTGTCACAGCTGCTATAACAGCTAAACCAGGTTGGGACTACAAGCTATGGAGGCTCTATCATCAGGAGCAGTGTAGATCACTCCTGTGTGGGGGGACTTGTACAGCAACAGCCCCCCAGACCTGCGCAGAGGAGCAGACTTCAGCCCTCGATGCTTTTTAGCCCTGCTCTGGCCATTGATGTGCTGGACAGTTCCACAAAGAGCTTAAGAAAAAGCAGGACACTGTTGATAATCTGTGCAAGTCCTTTCCTGGATTGTTTTGAATCTTAAGAAAGTCCTTCTTGCCATGATATACATGTTGTTTTTCCCAAACTGGTCTCCAGCTCAGCCCTCATACAGTGTGTTGCCTGATAATAGGACACCACTGAACATTTGACTTTTTTCCTACTGAAATCCGTGTGTTCTCAGCGTGTTCTCAGCTCACAATTTTCCTCACTACAAAGGTAAAAGCCCTGTTCCATTGTTTTGTAAGAAAAGTGAGCCTCAGATTCTTACAAAAATGATGCATAACTGTACAAAAATGTCTTCTTTGGGTAGTCTTCTATGGAGCTGTTATAGGAGTGTGAGTCTGTGTGTGTTCCCTTGCATATGGGATTAGCAGAGGCAGATAAACAAAGGTTTCCGCCATTCATGTGTTCTTGTTCTTTTTAATTTTGGTCACATAACACAGAGCATTTTCATCTGAAGCAGAATAGAGAGGGCATAAATATCCTTCCAAACTTTCTTGGTAGTTTCTAAATGAAAAAGTGGTATGAGTAACTCAGCCTGAAAGTCTTTCGAAGACGTTGAACCTCTCCAGCCTTGCATTGTTATTTCTGTTTTCCCATCAATGCTGCACAAACAGTTTCTCTTTCACTGTGCTGCAAAAATCCCAAGAAAGGTCAGTGTCATACAGCTGTGAACTAAACTAAAGCAGGACTCTTTTCTCTCTTACTTTTTGAATAATCACTGGGCTCAAGAGAAAGATAGTTTGTACTGCAGACCTAAAAAATCTGGTCATAACTGACTTTCTCAGGGTTTCACACGGCATCTGCAGGGATGCGTGGCACAGGTATCCCAGCAAGGTCTAGGCTGCCACTATAATGTGGAGGCCATCTTCCTCTGAGACTTAAAAGCCCCATTTAGGGCATTTGCTAAAGGTCATGTACCGCTTCTCAGACCAACAGAATGGATGCAGAAGCTCTCAGCTGCAAATCTACGCTGCTTCTCTAAGCTGCTCATACTACTATCTCATATTCTCAAGTATTTGCAACTCTTTCTAGCCTATCACTGTCCCTTCTGTTGGGTTGTAATATGGCTCCTGACCCATCTAATCATTTGACACATATGCAAGTGGATGTATATGTAACACACAGGTGGGAATTATCTCCACAGTACGAATGAGGAACAGGTCACCAACTAGAGGTGCCTATTGTGGGTGTCATGTTCTGTGTAGGGAGTCAGAGCCCAGTCACTGAGGACTGTAAGGTTGTGGGTTGCTTGTCAGGCTCTTGCCCCTCCATGGCACATTAGCACAATGACCAATGTACACGTGTAGGACAGACCCACCAGTATAATGTGCTTTATTTCTCATATCTTCCTACTAAATCCACATTTTCCTGTCATATCCATTTTCCCCTCGTCTTGCTGATTACTCTCTACTTCCACTAACTGTTGACTAGTTTCTTCTGCCTATCCTTACTCTTTTGGTATCTTTTCAGGAGCAAACCTTCCCAATGTGGTTAATATGGATATTCCTTGCTTAAGCTGTATTTATACAATAACTTCTCAAGTAAAGAAAGTAGTAAGATCTTCAAGACTGGGGTATTCCAGCCAGCCTGCTATAGCTGGACGCCTAACTAAAAATGACAAACTGGGGGGAACCTGATGAAGTCATCAGTGATCTACTTTCTGTTGACTCGCGATATTTATGACTCTACATAGAATAGCAGCAACTTCCTGAAGTTCCTGCAGAGCAGCCTGTGAGCACAGCACACATCGGGGCACCTTAGCGTCTCCTCCAGAGAAAGAGAAAAAAGAAGTAAGTGATTTCTGACTCTGAAACAACACTTTGGCAGAAGTATTTTGCTTTGTTCTGCTTCCTGCTTCTCCATGCTGTACATCTATGCTGCAGAAATGTAGACTCTGCTGATGTTTCACTGTAGTCTAAAATTCCTTGTGGCTGATACAACAGACATACAGCGTTGCTGCCTCTGTCTTATCAGCGGTCATTGCAGCTGATGCAGTCGTTTCTACCTATCTTGCTCCTCTCCTATGCAAAATATTGTCTTTCCTAAGAAAACAATTGTACTTCTAGTCAGAGATGGATGATAATTATGCCTGAAAGATTTGGCTGGCAGTGCGGTTAGATTTAACCATCGCTGCAGAGCATGAGGCATGAATACAGAATTACATTAGATACAGAAATGTCGCCAGTCAGCATTGATGGGCTTCCTTCGATAGACTGTAATGAGAATTCACGCCCAACCTTCCCTCTTATCCTTACTGTGCTGGATAAAAGTGCACGGGGCATTTTACTGTGATGTTTACCTGATAGTCTATAGTAACTGATAACATAAATATTCTTCTTTTTCTCTCTTATTCACAAAACACTCCCTCTCGCACTCACCTCTGGCATTCAGAAATGGTGAGACTGAGTTAAGATTTTTTTTTGTTTCCACCAAATATTTTGGGAGTTGCCCTGTTTTTCTGAGATGTCAAAAAATGCCGGGACCGTGCTCAATGCTCATCTTGGCAGGCACAAGGCTTTGCTTTTAAACGGAAGTTGATGTTCCTTTACATTTAGCATAGCAGTCGTTTAGCAAAGCTGCAACTTAAAGGAGACCACAAGTCTTACGATAAAGTCACAGGTTGGTAACACAATCACATCACACTGGTGAATGGGCAGAATGAACCAGCTTATACTCCTTCCTTTGATAGTTTTTAAGAAAACTAGTTTTGCTCTGAGAGATTCTGGGATCAGAGTGGGTCTTTGCTTTGCCAAATAAGATTTAACGAAGGATAATCCTCCTATACCTCCTCACTCGTGCTGAGACAGTCTCTTCTATTGACTAGATCAAACTGAATTCTGTTCCCTGGGTTTAGTTTCTCATGGGCTCCTCTTGGTTGTTTTCCTCCTTTTCCCGCGTTACCTCCCCAGTTTGTTTGAGGATACTGCAGTAGAAGGTGCTACAGATTATCGCTGATTTCTCTTGAAAATTTAAAACAAGGTTTACAGTTCTGTTAAAGATCAAGGTGTATCTGGGCTTAGTTTCAATCTGCCTTTCTTATGATCTGATTTAGACAAGATGTTGCATATTTACCAGCAGGTCCACAGTTTCTAGGAATCTCATGTGAAAAAAAAAAAAAAAAAAAAAAAAAATCCCACACATTCTGCTCCTTAGCAAAAATGATTTTCCTCTGAGGATTTTCCATACACAGGACACTGTGTATGGAAACACAGTGCATTCAGACAAGTACTCACAGTATGAGCTGCCAACTCCCCACCCTTGTAGAAATTTCTGTCTGAAGCTGCAGGCAGCTCTTTCGGGTTCAGCATTTCCCTCTCAGGGAGACATGATCTTAGACCTCCATCTTGATCACGCAACTAGCACTGCTGCTAATGGAGAAGTGTCTGAGGGCAGAGTTTCGACTATCTCTGGCTGCCCCGGCAAAACTCAATACCGCTTCTGAGCTGAAACGGAAATTCACAGCTTTGTTCAGAATAATTTTGCCTTCCCAGCAAGGTTCCTTTATTTTTGTACGGGAGGGGCTGCACAAGTGTGTGTTCCCCTGCCTCCACAAGCACTCTGCTGTCTCCACGCTGCTCCCAGCTCCAGGGCAGCTGAGCACGTCTTGGGCACGGAACCGGCGCAGGTCTAGCAGGGTTGATCAGGTAGGACATTTTCTGAGGTCCCTCGGCCATGTGTTTCGTCTCCTCAGTGGGGTGTGTCCCAATGTGTGAAAACCGCATCTTAAAGCTGAGCCCTTTCAGGGTAAGCATATATGGGGAAAACTATTTTCTCTTTGTCTTGCCTCATGGCTGGGCTTATTCCAGTGTGCTGGAGGAGGAGGTAGCCAAGGATCTCGTCATACTTGCAGAAATCCCATCATCTTTATAGCTGCTTTCTGAAAGAGCTGTTAGGCTTGACAGAATCTGGCTCTTGATATCCCTAAAGCAGGACACTTCAGAGAACATCTGGCAACTGGAATTTTGCATTAAAGTCCCTCAGTGTAGAGTGAAAGGGTCCCTCTCAAGGATGAGATGCTCATTGTGGTAGATGTACAAATGAACAGCTACAAGAGTTTGCAGCTAAGGGTTTGGACAAGGCACAACAGAGTTTGAGCAGGCAGGGGAGTGATCTCAGGCACGTCTGAGGCACAGGTAGCTGCAAAGAGGAGGCTTTGAGTGCCCCAATTTTTGCTGGTATCACCAAAGCCCTCAGGGAAAAAAAAACATGCTGTTGTTATGTGAGCTGATTCTATGGGAAGTGACCTAGTTGCCATAAAAGAAAAACATTAGTTTTCAATTAGTTGAGAGCAAATCACAAGACTAGAAGGAACAAAGAAAATGAGGTTCAGGTTAAATGGAAAAGAAGGAAATATTTATGTTTGAGTCCAGAGCATACATAGTTATCATCTTCAACTGCTCTGACAAAAATAGCATTTTTTCAAGAACAGAAGAAGCTGTGGTTTCCACAGCACTTTGCAGATCCCACCTCCTCAGCCACATTCACTTCAAGTTAAGAGAGAAAAGTCTTGGGGGAAATTAGAATTCTCAGTGGCAAGAAATATGGGCCAAAGTCTAGTAGGTCAGGAGATGACTTGGGGGATCTTTTTGCTCTGTTTTTTCACTCCAGCACTTTCAGCACTGATGACACTATGAGTAGCAGGACAGTCACCAGTGCAGCACCCACGTCCGCATGGTTTCCATGCAGACTCACCATGGCGGTGCCAAGATCAGGAAGCACCCAAGACACACAGCTAATCTAGGGACACAAGGTAAAAGCTCCACACTATCTTTGCATTTTCTTACTACCAGCTGAGAGCAGTCATCCTAGCTATGCTCATCCATCTGAGTACCGCTGTGCCGTACTCTAACTGGGGGATTCAGGAGGATAGGAGGGACAATCAGATTCTAGAGAGGTAGGAAAAGCCTAAAATACCTGTGACTGTCACTACTGCAATGGAAGTATCAGTGCAGAAAGAGGAGAAGCTTAGGAATTTGTGAAGGTGATCAACAGGTGTGTTTGGTTATGAATAAATACTCCCTGCAAGCCTCCCTATTTGGTGGCACGAGATGCTTTTATGCCCTGAGCCAACCTCCTCTGGCTTCTGCAGAACTTGAGCAACAGAAGAGCTGCCGCGATAGCACTGCACTGGAAACCACTAACTGACTTGGGGGAAAGAGAGGAAAAGCAGCAGTGGGATTGTGAAAGGCAAAAACAAACAGTGGGATTGTGAAAGGCAAAACCAAACTGCAGCAATGCGCAGACTATATAGGGGAAATGGGGCCAGGCAATGATGGGATGCCAGGATGCCACCGAGGTCATTAATGGAGACCAGGGCAGGGCTAAGCGGTGACAGACCCACAGCTAGGACCAAACTACGTTTGGAAGTAGCTCTTGGCTATTAATAAAAAGAAACCAATATAGGTAGACAAATATAACCCGTGGCCAGCCACAGTCCCCAGCTATCTGAGGAGCAAACAGAGAAACTTACCACAAGGTAGGATGAATAGGTAAATAGATGGCCACTAAAACATGCCCTCTAGCTGCCTCTTACAACAACCTTGCTCTGTGCGGTAGCAATCGATGCACCTTCACCTTCAGAGTCCAAGGGGCCCCTGTGGATCTAGGAGCAGAGAGTTAGCGGGTACCAAGTAAGGGCTATTTGTGTGACTGCTTCAGTCCCGTGCTGATGTCCCTGCCTGGCTGCACCAGGATGTGACTGAACGCTCACAGCTCTGGACATGATGCAGTCCAGCTCGGCATGGCAGGGACAAGTCTCGCGCTGGGCTGCGGTACGGTCATGGTTGCCCTCTGCCTTCTCCTTCACTGACTTCTACTCAGGGCTTTGTTCCCTGAGTGAAAGGGATTGTTAATGACGCCTTTCAAATATCAGGAGCCTTTTTTAAATCCTCTCCACTGACAGGGCTAAGAATTAGAGCTGTGACAACTTTAAGGAAGCATCAAGCATAAATGCCTGCTGGTTTCATGTCTGGGGGAGAAGTTCACTTTCACTACGTCTGCTCCAAAACCTATTCATTCCTTGACTTTTTGACATGATGGTTTTTATAGTTTAGTCTCCACTTCATGGCACCATTTTGGGGTTTCTGGAGTATGAAGTAGCAATTCCTCTGACCATGGTACAACTTCTAGACAACCTCATAAGGCCAACAAGTAAATTAGCTCTGCAATAATAGTTCTCTGATGTACTAACAGCTCAAGATGGACTGTGAAATATTGCCAGTTCTAAAAGTTCCCAAATCTCCTCAACTACCACCCGATATGATAGGTATTTAGTTTTGCCTACTTTTACATGTGTTGAAGAAGGTGGGTTTAAACTCTATGGCAAAAGCTTTAATTCACACATTTCTCTCTTATATCCTAGAAATTCTTTTTTATTCCCCTGCAGTCTCTCATCAAAGTTAACAAAAACTGTAACAGTCCCAATTTATAGAAAGATCATCATTTTAAACCAAGTCTGTAGTCAAATTTGACTCATTGCCACCACAGCTGCTTATTTTTGCAAAATAGTAAGCGGAGTGCTATACTAGGGGGAGGGTGCATGTGTGATGGTTTCAAACGCCCTCACACAGGCATTTACTTGCTGAAAGTTCACATCTATGAACGGATAAATCAAACACCTTCCTCTCATAAAGAATGATGGGAGACGAATATTTTCTCTCTTCTGACAAACACGTTCTTTTTCTACCATTGCCTATATTAGCAGTATAGACCTATATAGTAAGGCCATGTAATTAATCCCAGGTTCCCACTGCTTCCTCACAGCAGCTATTTGCTGGGCCTGGCAGTGGCTTACAGATGCTCCACAGCTTTTTTAAGCAGCATTAATCTATAGAGAGGTTATCTGCTTTTACCACAGCACCCGCTGTGTGGTGTCTCACATTTGAAGATAGTGTAAGGACTGGAGGATGAGTGCTTTCTTCTATCAGAAAACCTACTTCAAATTCAGATGACTAAACTTCATGATGAAAACACAGCATGCCATCTGCTGCCAGTGAGCAGCAGGTTGCTCACTGAGCTTTCTTCTTTCTGAAGAGTCTTCTCCATGGCCAAGTAGTACTCAAAAGAGGGTAAAACTCAAATAAGAATCTATAAAATATTAGCAACCTGCCAGTTTTGTCCTTGAGGAATTATTTGGAATTTCTTTGCTGACTAGGCATTAAATCTGCTTCATACACAGTTTTTATTTGACTCTGGATTCAGATTTCCCTGAGCATTTCGTCCTGAACAAGCTAGGATGGAGACAGACTTTTTAAGATGGGTTTGTGTTCAGGCTGGATTCCCAATATAGTCCTGTAGCTTTAAGACACACTTTTTTCTCTACAGGATGTTTGACCTGTACAGTTTCAAATCCTACCATCTTGTGTGTGTGAGTAAAAATGGTCAATCTCTTGGGAATCTGAGTGCAGCCCTTGCTGCTTTCCCTTTACATGCTGAGCCTTGCTGATAGGTATGACTTTATCTACTAATTTCTTTTTTGTTAATGGATAAAAAAAAAAAAAAAATCACTGACATTATGGGCTAATAACTTATTATTCTATTTTCATCTACAGAGATGTCACAAACACAATTCTTACTTGATTCTTACTTTCAAGAACAGTGGAGCAAATAATCCACAGCAATTTCTTATTTTCTGCACAAAAGACAGTGGCTGAACAACTTATAGATAGATAATGTAGGTTCTGCATGAGAAAGAAAAGTATGAGAATATGTGAGAAAAATGAGAAATTCCCATGTGGAATGGGATTGATATTGCTGGTGATGAGTATAGCACATCAGTCGTATTTAGGAATTGATGATTTAGGATGCTAGACGTGGTGAAGCAGATGTTGTGTCAGTAATCTTGTCTCAGGTAGTTACAGTCCCAGGTGCTTCCGAGAGAAGCACATGAAATCCCACAGGAGAAACTCAAACCCTCCTTTTTTAAAAGCTTAAGCTTTAAAGCATGCAGGTTGACATCCTCTCCAAATAGGACAGTAAGGAGAGTTGTTTTGTTTTTACCTTAATCATTTTCAATGTGGCTGTATTTTTTATATTTTTTCTTAATATTCATGTAAGCAACACAATTCTCATCTCTAACAACAATCTTTGCATAGAAGGACATTTAGAAATGAAAAATAACTAAATCAAAAGTGCTGCTCTAATGTACTCATGCCATGGATTTCATTTTGTTGTTTTTCTCTTCTTCTTTTGTATCTCTGGTGAATTAATTCCAAGATTCTCAAATGATGTTTTACTTCACTGTTGTCCTTTCTGCAATTTTCTTTTTTACCTTCCCTAGCAGGAATTGTTCTATCATTTCAGACTTCTCTGTTGGAAACTGAAACAGCTTTACATGACCAGCTAATAGACAACAGAAAACAGCAAAATAAAACTTTCTGCTTCCACCCTTGTTTTCACTTCCCTCTTCACACCTCTGTGTTAGCAAAACCACTCCAGACTCTGAAAAAAAAAAATCTACCTTGCTCACAAGGAGGGCTCCTGGTCCCAGCAGAGGAGCTCAGGTGCAGAGGCCCTTCATTAGCCAACAGAGTTTGGGGACCTCTGAAGAGTGATACACGGTGCAGACCACGTTATGGCTAAGCTGCTCTCAATACGTCCCCCGCTACATCTGCCTCTGGTTGCTCTACCTTTGACCATGTGCTACTAATTCCCTTGCACCGGCTTGGGTGCTGCTTTGACTAGTGAGCCAATTCAGAATGTGAATGTGAAGCAAACTAACACAGATTCTTTCTAAAAAAGGGACAAGTTTTCTGCTGTCATTTTGCCCTGCGTGGATTCACTGCAGGGACAGGTGAGGCAGTGACCAGGGACAAGACAAAGGAAAACAAGGTGTTATTGACTTAGGTTGTTTTGGCTGCACTGTGAAACCACATCCTCAGAGCATCCCAGGCACATGTAGGGCACCTTTAAAGATGCTCCCTCCTGCTGAAAAGAGAACAGATTACCGTGCAGAGGATGGGCTCTCCTGCATGACAGAACAGTGCTTTGGCCCCTGACTACAGGATGGGAAAATCTGGAGAATACTGGTTTGGTGTTTGAACTCAAATCTGCCTTTTAGGAAAGCCCGAGAAGGCACAACTTGCTAAACCTGGACAGTGTGCTGCGGGGAACACAAGGTACATTGAATGAAAGAGAAGGCAAGGAAAGGGCAGGTTTTCCCAGACTGGCTTTGTGGCTTCACTTTATTGGTCTGCAGCAAGACACTTCTGCTGTTTTCTCACACCTCAAGTCTGTGAGATTTCACACCTCTCTAGAATCATGAACATAACATCATCAGACAAGCCACCAGAGGTCTACCTAGCCCGATACCATGTGTATAACCTGGCCAAGAGCAGGTACCTAGGGAAGAACAGGAGCAGAAAGTGAACCCCAAAGAGTGCATATTTTCTTGTCTGTGTTATTTTTTATTTTAATGAATATCTGAGATGTAGGGTAGCTGCTCCACTCACACACAACAGCGAGACAGTGACAAGATGTTCACCAGTCATCAGCTGCCTCTTTAGATCTAGCAGTACAGTTACAAGCGCTGCACTGGGGATGTGGGGATACAACCATACAGCCATGACAGCCCACTCACCCCGAAGAAAGGTCTGGGAAGCTTTGGAGCTCAGCAGAGGTATCAAAACAGCCAACTCTAAAGAGCTGACAAGAGGATAGAAACATGTATCTAATTGCAGAGATGCCGTATTAGAGACTGAATTTTCAGAAACTGCCTATTGTGTGATGCTCTTCTGATCTTAACTTTGAGAAACAAAAGAAAAGCAAGAGGAGACCTCTCTCTGGGCTTGAAGAGCAGAGCAGAGGCGAATGAGGCTCAGATCTGAGGCTAGATATCCTGGCTAGGGCCAGAAGACTCTGCTCTGCGCAAGGCAGAGAGCCAGGGGAAAGGGATGGAGCCAGTCAGATGGAGGACCCCCCCCTTCCTTCCCGATTCGGGGCTGAGGTGGTAGGGTGTTACTGTGGGGAAGGGCCCAAGCTCCTGAAGTGACAGGCCAGACCCTGAGGAGAGGCATTTAGCACACTTTTTTTTTTTTTCTTTACAAGTATAATTTCACGCTTATGCCATCACCTTGTCAGCTGAGGCTTTCTGCTTGGCAGGTGACAATCATTTCAGTGAGGTCTTCTCTGCTTAGTCTCAGCCACATGGCTTAGACAATATGCAGACAGCAGTCAATCAATCAGTCAATCAATAAAATAAAAAGACTCCTTCCTGAGCCTCACTGACATGTCCTAAATTCAGGAAAGAGATGCAGTGATTTGCCCTGCCCTTTTCTTTGGGTGTCCCTTGTTCACACTGTGCTGTTCTCCTGAATGTCAGCGTTACTTTTTGGTCCACGCGGCCAAGTGAGAAGCCATCAGGAATGGTTAAGAGGTGGTTGCAACCTCCCTGGCCCTTGCATCATGCAACCACCACACTGTCAGGAGGAAAACGTGAGGAGGCCAGCGAGCCTAGAATTGGGTGTGTGGAGAAGGCGAGGAGCAGAGCGGATGAGAGAAGGCAAAGGTAGGAGGCAAGAGAAAGAAACATTGGGAACCCTGTGTCTACAGCATGACTTGTATACCACTTCCTTCCTGCCTGCACCATCGCCGACTGCTCACTGGCGAGACAGGTGCCTCTGGGGGATGTATGTCTTCACACAATGAGCAGCAAGCAACAGGCGGAGGCTGCCAAACAAGAATATTCAGACAAACACTGTGTCAAGAAACCTAAGCAAAGCCTGGGGGAGGGGAGGAGAACAGACGTGCAACTACTCTTAGAAGATTTTTCGTGCTAAGGCACTTAGCATAGCTGCTTGCTGAGTAACTGAGAGGGGCTGCAACTGTGTGCGGCCCCATCTCGGCGGTCGCCGTCTCCCCTGCAGGTTATTCACTCGCTGTGCCTCTTCCTAGAAACAGAGGTCTCCCAGACAGCTTTCTGTTATGCAGGTGTACAGTGACTTTCAAGCGTGTCGACAACACTCAGCTTGTGCGTTGAGGACACGACCTCACATGTGATGTTCCACTTATGGGATCCGGCTGCAGGATCTCTGCCGATGCAGAAATTGAGCAGTGCTTTTTATCCTCTCTCCACACCTCCTTGGTAGCAGGAGTGGGTTTCACTGCCCTCACTAAGTGTGACAGGCAGCAGAAACTAATATTGCTACCATCACTGTTTTAAGTTAACCCTAGCCAGGCACATGCTTGCTTTGGGAGGAAAGAAGGGAAGTAACTTTACATCTTCTCATGCAGAACACCTTACATGAGCCCAGTTCTGTACTGTGCTGTCTTCCCCCTACCTAGCAGAGAGCATCCTCTTCTTCAGTCATTTTTAAGATGGGATATTTAAAACTGATGATCTGGACAAATAGACTGGACAGTGCTATTCACAGTCCTGTTTGCAGACACGGAGAGATGTGGCCCGTTAGCACTTGGCAGGAACAGGATACTTTGGCCTGAGTAAAGCAGCAACCACTGCCTGCTGAACCTCAGCAACGTGTCGGCACGTGAGCGAAACAGCGTTTGCCGCAGAGGGAAGTGGAAGGTCATCACAGAGCTCTCGTACCCCTCCGATGTGCTGCTTCCATACAGGCAGGGCTTTTCAGTTCCTCCATCTACAGAGGCCCATTCCAAGTCTTCATCCTGAGGAATGGCTTCCTGCGCTCCTGGTGCCACGGACCGCAGCTACCGCACAGGACAACCTCTCCATCTGCCTCTGCTTCAGCTGCTCCCTTGTCAGGGCTGGAAACTTATCTACGTCGCGGAGTCACCGCCATAGAGCAGACTCTGCCTGTGTTGGGCTGCTTGCAGTAAACAAACATGTCTCATCAAGCTCCAGGAAAACACATCTTGCTATTTATGGTTGCGGCTAGTGCTGTGCTGCTGTGAGGGTCTGCAGCACCGCCTAAGTCTGTGTCTGCTTTCTCATACTGTTCTCTTTAGAAGGTAATTAACCTCGGCCAGAGCACCCGTTGCCTCTCAAGCTATAGGGATCTCGCCCAGCAGGTGCCCCGTATGGTGTCCAGGGTGACACTGCTTGGACAGCTCATGCGGACACAGAGGGAAAGGAATGGCCTGACTGGGCCTGCTGGAGAGACAGGAGAGAAGCTGCACTGGGATCAGTCTGCTTCACCTCGGACTGTGTGGGGCTGCCCCAAGAAACAGCAAATAAATGTTCAGAAGGTGCCAAAAGCTGCCTTTCCCCCTACATGAACTAAAGAAATTGCTCATCTACAACATGGACTAGCCAGGCTCACAGTCCTCCTTGGCTGAAGGGACGCTCTCAACTCAGTTCCTCCTTGGAGTGTTATCTGACTACTCCCTGGAGCTCGATCCAGCTTACAGGAGAAAGCTCAAAGGATTAGTCTACACAAGGCCTCTTTTTATTGAGGGCTTTATACAGAGGACATCTTCCTCTCATAAATACAGTAAAGTAGAATTACTCAGGGCACACAGCACCATTATGGTCCTGCCCATCTCCAGATTGCTCTTCACATGGAAGAGATTTCTGCGTGGAAATCAATAGGTGCCTTTGCTAGAAATTCTTTTCCTAACACGACTTAACGCTAACCAAATGCCAAGTCTGCTCTTCAGTATAGTAGTCTTGGAAAGGTGGAGTTCTTTGTAATAATTCCTGTTAAAAGAGCTTTAATTTTCCTCACTTCCACTTATTAAACTCTTATAGTCTTATTCTTAAATTCCTATTCTTATTTATTACATATTCTTAAATTCTTATATTCTTCTCTTCAGTCTAGTTTATTTCCTTTCCCTGTGCTTATTTCCAGTAGTCTCACAGAGACATCAAACAAATGTGATAGACAAATTGATTGACTGAGTGTTATATAGCAGTGGAAGTTGATATTCATCAGCTGCAGCTACGTATGCGTGGGGGTGAACTATCTAGTCTGAACCACTCTGCTGTATTACACCGTGAAAGTACGTAACAGTTACCAGATTATGATTCCTGTAGGCGGGGGAAGCGTCATCTAACACGTAACTACCTCCACCAACTTCAGACTGCTCCCCCATCTGACCATGAATATTTTTTTTTCAGAAGTCTGTTTCTGAAATCTCTATTATTTGCATTTTTGGCTACTTTTATTTTTTTTTTTAATGATGATGTCCTCAGTTTCCCCCAGAAAGTGGTGTCAGTAACTGATCAGCAGCTCTGTCTTATTTATGAGGCAGCCTGCATTAGGGACAGCCCCCAGCGCCCTGTCTTAGTAAATGGGCATGCTGTATAAATTCCTTGCAAATAAATGCCCTCTTTACTGGGAGCAAATCAGACCTGCCTCTTAGGAACTCTGCATGAAACCAGCAGGTCTTGGAAAACTTGTCTGCCTTAGAAGCTTCCCCACTACAAGCATCCTCTTTGTTTGCCCTGATGGCACCTTCAGAACCATAATCTTTATTGACACATTTTTAAGTGATGTAAATGCTAATTTCTCATCTTGTCTTCTGATACTCAGGAAACACCAGTTGGAAAAAAATTATGGGAGACTCTGTGGCCTGTGGCATCGTCATGAAGAATATCTCCATTTGCTCAGGCATGCCCTACAAAGAAAGCAAGATGCTTCTGGTTGCTGTTTATAGCATTGTTTTTGCCATAGGACTTCCAGCAAATTGCTTAACTTCCCTGCTTACGTTTGCACAAATCCGAAGGAATAAAGTTATAGCCATCTACATTTTCAGTTTATCATTGTGTGAACTGATGTATTTGAGTACCTTGCCTCTCTGGATTATCTATGTCCAAAATGGACATGACTGGAAAATGGGTCTAAACGCTTGCAGAGTTACAGGATTCATTTTCTTCTGCAACATATACATCAGCATTCTGCTCTTGTGCTGCATTTCTGTGGATCGTTATGTGGCATTGGTATATGCTTTGGAATCAAGGGGAAAAAGGGGACAGAGAAAAGCAATCTTCATCGTATGTGTTCTCTTTGCTATGGTTGCAATAATCCACAGTCCCGCATTTTCTATGGAAGATAACCCACCGGATCTGATTAACACCCCCTGCTTTGAAACTTTCCCCCTGGACACAAAGTTGGCTTCTTTCAACTTTGCCAGATTCCTACTTGGATTTGCCATACCTTTCACAATCCTCATTTTCACAAACTACAAAATTTTCCAAAGTACGAAAACAAGCACCAGTTTGAACTGTCACCAAAAAGCCAAAGTGAAGTATCTGGCTATTGCCATTATTGTCATTTTTCTGATCTGCTTTGCTCCCTACCATGTGGTACTCCTAATAAGATCCATCTACTTCATGTTTAATCCAAGTTGTTCATGTCCATTTGAAAGAGATATATATTCTGTTTTTACAGTATTTCTGTGTTTATCCACTGCAAACAGCATTGCTGATCCAATCATATATGTGCTGGTTAGTGAAAATGTCAGAAAAGATTTTTACAGGCATCTGAGAAGATGGAGACTGAACTCATTCAAGACGAATTCATCCATTAATCACAGGACTGAGAGTGGCAAACTGAAAATGGAAAAAGAATCACAGGAAGGAGAACGGAAAGAAGAAAACAAAGAAGTACCAAATTCACCCCACATTCAGGAGACCTGTAATAGCAGCAAAGACCGAGCAGACGGTAGCTAGTAGTCTGCAGGCCACAAATCATAAGTTGCCCAGATCAGCTGCAGGCTGCACCGTGCCACGTGTGATTCTCATGGTGACGCCCTTCAGGAGTTTTGTCACAGGGCAAGAGGCAGCAACTCCTTCAGGACTCCACAGAAAGAAGACTTTTAATGTGTTTTCACTAGAGGAGATTTCTGTTTGTCTGCTATTAGAAAAGTTGTCCACCAGTATCATCAGAAAAACTTTACTTTGCTAAGGACATGTTCAAATACCTGTCATTTATTTTGATCCAAACTGAAGTCTTAAAAGTTTATTTTTTGACCGGCCCTTTACCTCACACAAATGCAGAACCAATTTTATCTTCTGAGGTGGAAAAAAGTAAAAAGAGCTCTACTGCGGAGAACAAGGTAGAGTCTATTCTTCTCATTTAAATCATTACTTAATTAGCAGGTACATTTTCAGATCCTCAAACATGCACTCCGTTGTTGCGTTTGTGATTAAACAGCGGAAAATATTAAAAATGAGAATGTTTTTCTACAGGAGCTTGAAAATGTTCCTAATATTTCAGTACACAGTTTAACCTACCTTGCATATTCTGGGTCAAGTAGAGAACAAAATAGATAAGCAAATAAAAATACTATTTCTACTGTGTTAGCCAAGGTCTTGTGCAGTTCTGAAATTCTTGAAAATGCCAATGCATTGGAATATATAGAATATTGATGAATTTCCAGGTGGAATTAAGTGTTATTCTTATGTCATCTTCAAATGCTTGTTCAACTTGTGTTTCACTTCCGATTAAGATCCATTGTTCATTCATTGTTGATACTGATCCAGATTTTAGTGATATAGTGACTATACAAGAGTTCAGAGCCTTATTGACGAGGAAGGAGGGCCGCATGGAGAATACACTACCTTCTCCTCTGAAATGGGAGCTCCTTGGGACATGCTGGTGTTGCCTAAATGAGACTATGGTGGGCAGATTTCGTTGCTGCTGTCTCCTGTGTAGCTGTGAATAAATTAATGATGACAATATCCTGGGTCTTCAAAGCAGAAATTAAAAAAAAAAAAGAATCACGCAAATCTGTCTCCTGTCAAGATTTACCTATACACCTTCTTCATATTTTTGTATGACCATAATAAAGCAGAAAAAGCATATGAACTAATTGGATATTTGTTTGAATATGAGTTTCTAAAGTGTTCGTATCTCTGCTTTATGTGTAATGTTGTATTTTGGAGATTTTAAGTCATAAAAGTACATGTTCCTAAATTGAACCAACATTAGCTGCAATTAATGTAAATATTTGTTAATATTTTACAATTTTAGAGATATTTATGTAGATTATGTTTGATTTTTTTTACACTTCTGGAAAAAAAAAAAAAGTAGTGTGCCAGAATGGCTTTTCCTCAATTTATTTTTTTTATGACATATTTAATTTTTGTATTATTTAACATGTTCTCTGGCACGTATTCATGACTTTCTTATGTCCTTAAAACACAACCATAACGTAGTTAATACTGAATGGAATGAGAGATTGTTTCTTGAAGAAACGTGAAATTCTTTTGTGATGCTAATTAACAAACCATGTCTTCCTATTTTCATAAGCGCCCCAGAGGTCAAATACGTTTAAGTATTAAGGAGAGACCTGTAAAGCGCTGATTACCTGCAACTCCTGCTGAAAATCAAACTTTCTACAACTGAAAAACTCAGCATTGCTTGGAACAACCTCAGTCAACCAGGGCAATGCTGAGTAATCTCTGAAGACACACATGCAAACTGCCCCAGCCTCACGATATTCATAGTCCAAGTATAAGGCTGTGATGAATAATAGCAGTGAAATTAGAAGAAACCAAGGAGACATCAACTTTTAAACTGATTTAAATGGATGCAAATTGGATATTCATCTTGATGAATGCAGAATCCTCTCTGGTTTTGCTCTGATAAAATTTAGTGTATTTATAGCAACAGACATTGGAGCCTAGTGTCATAAATGCAGGGGACAGGGATTAGCAGGGCTGATGCAACATGTGCAATTATTTTGCCTTGCTTAATTTACTTGCCAGTTCAGGTTACTATATAGTTTTGCATCTTCTATTAAGGAAAATCCTTGTAGCTTCTTTATTCAGGCACACTCTGAAAAAAAAATCCTTACAAATGACAAAGCCCTGTGCAACCTGGTCTAACTTTGAAGGTGACCTAGATGATTTTCAGAGGTCTCTTCTAACTTTAGTTTTTCTGTGAAAAAGTACTGAAGGCATTAAAGGCGCCATATACCATGCAAAGTATCCTCATGGGGAAATTGCAAATCCCAGCTGCTTTAGATAAATTTAAAAAGTTTATCATTTGAGTGAGGACCCCAAGAAATACTATTTCCACATTGTTAAAATATCCCATCAGATAAGCCAGCTGTTTCTCAAGCAATAAATCGAAGCATGTGATCTCGCTGTTTGTCAAGTATCTGAATATGCCATACAGGCAAATGAAGGAGCTCAACACTGGGACACTTTCTGCAGACATGGCAAGGACACTGCTCCAGTCAGAGCAGGTCTGAAAGATGGATTGACTGTGTAGACCTTTCCATCATTTCCTAATGGAAGGAAATTACCTGTAAGACTAAAAGCACTGTTTCAATCTGTAAAGATTCATCTACTACATCAAGTCTTCAGTTCCCAACCCACCTATCTGGATCTGCCCCTTACAAACCTTCAGCTTTCTCAACTCAGCTTAAGTTGTAAGATGCCTTGCAGAGAGTACGGGACCAAATTTAGTTCTTGCTAATTTAATGACCAGGTCTCTATACAGAAAGCTCAAAGTGGGTAAGTAACTCCCCAGTGTAACAGGGCCAGATTCTAAAATCTCACTCTATTTTTTTCTCAGCATTTACTTAGATATAAGTCCTATTGTTGGTTTGGTAAAGTCTGGGCTACTTAATAAATAAAATATGGTTTTATTTTTACATGTGGCTCAGACATTCATAATGTATGTGGGAGATAAGTGGGTTGCTAATTATTTTGCATTTGTTGGTGAAGCATAAAGTGAATTTCTGTCTACTAACTAGTACTGGCCAAACTTTTTTTTGTAAATAATATACTTGATTTGTTTCTTTATTCATCAATTTTAAGTTAAGTTTTGGAGTTTTTTAAAACTTAGGTTAAATTTTCTAAACATTTTTAAATTTACTGTTTGTGGTAACTCCCTTATGAACCTCCATCCTGTATAAGAAATGCTTTCATATTCAGGGTGCATGTAGGAGGTAGGTAATTTCCTCTACAAAACAGGTAAATGCTGACATGAATGAACTCAGACTGTGAGACTGACAAAGTTTCGTCTGCAGTTGGTGATCTTGTAACAGCTGTCACTCAGTTCCTAGTTACATGTACAACCCAATGCCGAATTTCTGTTCAGTAGTGAATAATGAAACCTAATGCAGAACAAAATTTTCAAAAATGTCCATAATCTAGTTGCTTTTCTTCATGACCATATTGCCTTTCCTGTCTTTTTACAGATCATGATATGGAATAGGTCTTTCAGGGACACATGCTTTATATAGTGAAATGAAGACTTAGTTGCCTAATAGGTTGGAATACTTGTCCTATTTCCAAACTAGCACAAAACCCAAGGCAGCAAAGGGCATGTGGGGTCTCTCAGAGGGGTGCAATCATTCTTTGAACCTCTTGTGTTCAGTGTATGCAAACACATAGCAGTGTCCTCAAAACTCCTAGCATGTCCTCTACAACTAGTGTCAAAACTGTGAGTCCTTCCCATCTCTTTGGGCCCCTCTTGGTGTGATTTGCATCCTGGGACACTTCCATTCTTACCCTTGCACAAGTGAAGCTCCCATTTATACCTGGGATTCGGTATGGGCCCATGACACACAGTTCGCAAATTGTGTGAAACTAACATGAACTGTGAAGAGAGAAAACTGCTACCCCAAATTAGACTAACAGTAGTATCCTGGAAATAGACTTTTAGCTGCTGCCATCATAAGCAATTGGTATGAAGAAGCAGGACTCTACACCCATTACATCTCATAATCGTAACTCAGATCACTGATAACCTCTGGGATTTTGTTCTTTGTTTCTGTCCTGTTAGAAATGCTCAGAGATAACAAAGCAAAAATAAGTTGTTGCAATCAGATGGAAAGTCTACTGAGGAGGGATGATAAGATAGATATGTGGTAAAAATTTCCCAGAACATCTTATGAATATTACATACACAAGCAACCACAGAATAAGATTTTTCTTTAGCACAGTGTGAAATGATCTGTCTTGTTTGGCAGCCTCAGTCTGTAAAAGGGTCCATATACTCAGCCCATGATCACAAACTGCCTGCTCTACATTCTAAGATATTTCTTGAAATATTTTGCTAAGATAAAGAATCAAAGAAAAGAGAAGTACTACAGGAAAAGGGTGTTGTAACATACACAACACTCTGAGTAACATTGTAAACCTTAAGTAGCAGATGCTTTGAATGCGTAGATATGCAAATACCTGCATGTTCTGAAAGATGCTTAGAAATTCATCAGTCTATCACAGTTCCCCATCTCTAAAATTGCATGCTTCTTCCTATGAGTCCTTACTAGAGATACTAGAAGGAGTAAGCAAGTGTGTGTCATACAAATATTCATGCTTACTGCAATGAGGCAGTGACCTGCATGGAAGCAAACATAAGCTACTAATACACCAGTTCTAATGAGTCTGTGTTTTCAGAATCAGAAGCAAAGAAACTTTTTTGTTCCCATTTATTCTAGAATCATCAAAAAAAAAGTTCTGGGACTTACACTTGACTTTGAGCGTCCCTCTGGTAACATGGGTAGTAGACCTTTGGGGACTTCACTAGGATATTTTGGAGTTCAAGAGTATTTTATTTCTTTCAGAAGATAAGAACAAATTAATAATTCTGTTCCACAAAGCTGGCTTCCAGACTGGAAGCCCTCAGTGCCAAGGACTCACAAGGCACCTTGTAATCAGTAAAATCAACAGCATTTACTATTGCAACTTCTGCACAAAGACAGGCTGGTGGTAATAATCTTTAAAATCACAGAATCACAGAATGGTTAAGTTTGGAAGGGACCTCTAGGGATCACCTAGTCCAACCCCCTGCTCCAGCAGGGACACCCAGAGCACAGGGCACAGGGCGGCATCCGGGCGGGTTTGGAAGATCTGCAGAGAAGGAGCCTGCACAGCCTCTCTGGGCAGCCTGTGCCAGGGCTCTGGCACCCTCACAGGAAAGAAGTTCTTCCTCATGTGCAGATTAAACTTCCTACTGTGTTTCAACTTGCACCTGTTACCACTTGTCCTGTCACTGGCCACCACCAAGAAGAGTCTGGCCCCATCCTCTTTACATTCTCCCCTCAGGTACTTGTACATGGTGATCAGATCCCCTCTCAGTCTTCTCTTCTCCAGGCTAAACAGGCCCAGCTCACTTAGTCTTTCCTCATACGATAGATGGTCCAGTCCCTTAATCATCTTCATTGCTCTACGCTGGACCCTCTCTAAAAGCTCCACATCTCTGTTGTCCTGGGGAGCCCAGAACTGCACCCAGTGCTCCAGGTGCCGCGTCCCCAGAGCTGAGCAGAGGGGCAGGATCCCCTCCCTTGCCCTGCTGGCAACGCTCCTCCCCATGCAGCCAGGATCCCGCTGGCCTTCCTGGCCACGAGGGCACGTTGCTGCCTCGTGGGTAACTTGTTGTCAACCAGGAATCCCAAATCCCTCTCCATAGAGCTGCTTTCCAGCAGATCAACCCCTAATCTGTACTGGTGCCTGGGGTTATTCCTGCCCAGGTGCGGGTCCCTGCACTTGTTCTTGTTGAACCTCATGAGGTTCCTCTCTGCCCAACTCTCCAACCTGTCTAGGTCCCTCTGAATGGCAGCGCAGCCCTCTGGAGTGCCAGCCACTCCACCCAGTTTGGTATTGTCCTTCCATGTGGGTTGCCTCTCAGGATCTTCCCTTCCTGGCACAATTTCGGGAAGCACTTCCTTAGCGTCAGACTTCTGGAATGGGTCTCTGGCAGTCTAAGCCTGAATGCAACAGTCATGATGCTTGTTGCTTCAGGCAACAGGTTTTATGACTTACCACCCTGATTGATATAGGGTTGTTTTTTTGCCTTTCTACAGTATAGCTGAAGAGAAGATTGGACTCATACTACCCACTACAGGTGGTTTTTATTATGGTATGTTAGATACTCATGGGAAATTTGACAGTATGTTGGATAAAGGACATTTTATAAGGTATTTAAAATCATCCTGCCATTTTCTATTAATTTTTAATGTTCTTTTAAGAACTAAATTAATTCTTTTGTTCAAATCTTTCCTAGGCAAAATGAGATTTATGCAAACGTATAGTCTGTACCTCCGGGTGGGTTGGTGTGTCCTAAAGGCAACAAACACACAAGCCTGAAACAAAACTCAGGACTGAATGTAGCAATATGCTAAAGGGAAGAAAAGTGTACAGTAAATAAACTAGGAAATTTAGGAATATGACTGGCTTCTTTCTTTCTTACCTATCACCCTGGGAATGGCCCATAACAGAACATAACAGATTCTGGACTAGCCAAGTATGACTCTGAAGTTTTGTCAGAAACAAGCAGTAGAGGCAAGAATGGGAAACTGGTGTGAAAGACACACAGAAAGACTTTAATAATAGAAAAGATTTGGGGCAAACAAAAGGTCAGCAGGTACTTTCAGTACTCCTCAAAAGCAGAATTCAAAAGGCATGTGTGATCTTACGGCTCAGCAAGGGGCTTTCCCTAATGAGAGGCTGAATGGGCCCTGCTTACTTTATTCAAGAACCAGTCACCTTTTCTAATCAGAATGTTCCCCTCTCATGACAGGGAAGAAGCTGGAAATTATACTAAATCTTTGTCTTTTTGTTGTTTCATCATTCAATTAGGTACTAAAACCAATTCTTAGTCAAATACCAAGATGAAAAATAATACTGAAAAAATAATACTGAATCTGAACTTTTTTGGTTGGCTTATAGTTTCAGATCATAGTGACTTTAAGCCTCCAGAATCTAGAGATTTTTTGTTTGTTTGCTTTAATGCAGAAATGTAGTTTGAGCATATCATTTTATGATGTAAAATAATCAACCATTACAATGGATAATCCTGATTTGTGAGTGCTTTGGCACAGTATGTCTTGTTAACTAACATAGACAAAACCTTTAATGAAAGCAACTTTTCATTCAACTATTTAACAAATCAGTCAACTAGGAGTAGTGAATCTCCTGCCTCTTTGCACACTTCTGAGCCATGTGACAGAAGCACTGGATTTCAGAAATAATATTGAAAGTTTAATTCCCCTTTTATAAATTCCCAACTTTTACTCTGGATGATTTTCTCTTCTTTTTCTAGTGTAATTTAAGTTCTGATCCCTAACTGTAATTTTCAAATAATATTCCTGGTTCAGTGAGGTATAAATATTTTGATTTGTGAAGACACGAAAAGGTACTTCCCAGAAATGTTTCCCAAAAGTGTTTTGAAATTGCTTACTTAGAAGTTTAAAGAAGTGTAAGGAAGTGTAAGTTTGTTTTCCATGTAAATTGGGGGGGGGGGGGAAGAGGGAGAGTGGAAAATCTAATATGCTTGCTGCAATTTAAGGCACAGGATGTTGCATTTCTAGGAGCTTTATGTAGACACAAGAGGGCACCAGACTCTAGCCTATTACTCCTGTTGGTTATGGTGGACTTGACAGTGGAAGAAAAAAACAAACATCTCTTAATTTGCTGTCCATAATCACATATTTATCAGACTACATGCTGTTATGTAAAAAAGTGTGTATACATACAAGAGTGTGTGTGTTTGTGTACTCATCCTTACTATGCAGGTAACTGCTGAGGCACACGCAAAGCGAGGTTAAAATGTTTATCCAGCTATGGCAGAAATGCACAACCTGTTCCAAATGGTGGCTAGGAACAAAAAAAAAGGAAAAAAAAAAAAAAGAAAAAAAAAAGAAAAAAAAAAACACTGAAAAAAATGTTGGAGAGACATAATTCGAGTAAACTCTAAACTGCTCTTCGAGGAGCCCCACTGCCCCATGCAAACCACTCCATATATTGCCACATCATTGCTCACTGCAGCTCCTGTGATTTTATCGCTAGCTTCATAGCATATGGTACTATTTGTCAGTGAGATTAAGTAAGGCCAACTACACATTATTGTGTTAACCCAGTCATTTTGAAGTGATAGCTGGGAAAGAACATGTTACGGACGGATCACCAGCAGACATGGGTTAATGCTCCTGCAGTGCCACTGAAGTCAAAGCTGTCACTGCCATCACGGCATGCACCCCAGAGCGGGGAACAAGGGCTCGCAGACAGTTCTCTGTGTCCGTAGTCATGCTGCTAATCAGGTTAACCCTTTAGGGGTTAACCCAATTAATAAGGCAGTCAGACAGCAGCAATCATTCCCTGAGGAAAAAAAAAAAGGGCAAAAAATTACCTGTTTAATAGGCCTTTTCATCCTCTAGTTTGCCTAGTTTTGTGCTCATTTTCCTATACCTTCCCTAACTATAATTGCAGTGTTATCGCTATATTACAGGATATATATGTATGTTTACAGATTGGCTATGTAATTCAGATAAGTCACCATCACATATACATCAGCAATAATTTGTGGATGCAGTATGTGTTACAATTTAACCTATCATTTCACCAGACTCTAAAACAAAACTTGCTAACAATCCAAGCACTCCAACAAGCTGTTACAGCCTTCATTTACTCTTCCAAGGAGCATACAGGGTCCATTTAACTTGTAGATAAGAAGTTACTTCTTTATCTGCTTATCTGCAGTTCTCTTACCTATGCCAGATTCTGTTATCCTGATTACAAATGGTAGGTCTAATGAGAATCCTGTTTCTCTTTTGGAAAATGTAAAATAATTACAGATGTCACTGGTTTGTTATTAAAAGTCTCAGCTATCAGAATTAAGTGACTGTGTAAAAGCAAGGACTCCAGGTCCTTGCTTTTTTCTATTTCTTTTTTACTAGTCCAAAAGCTATCTAACACACATTTAAAAACAAGCAAATGACCAACACATTTTAGAAATTCTCATTCTTTTTAACCAAGCTTCTGATTTACAACACTTCAGTTTGCTAATACTGCAGAAATTGTTTTCTCACTGGTGTTGCAACTTTTAGGGACGTCACTTCTAGAAATGTCTCAGCGACTTCCAAAACATTCATTTCCAGAGTAAAACACTATAGTATCAGAGGATGCAGAACAGCAAAGGTATAAGCCTCAAATCTGGCCTAAAAGATCTAAAACCCATATTCTAACATATGTTGAATGATATATGAAAAAGGAATTATTCATTAACTTCTCCAGCTTGCAATTGCTTCAGGCTATTTTGGTCTTACAGGATTTGCAATTTTCAAAAGAAGGTAGAGCTGGTGAAGAACAAAAGATCTTCATATGTATGGCACAAGCACATTCATTAGAAGCAGAGTAACTCCTGAGAAGAAAATATGGTACTTAGCTTGCTGGAAAGATGGCAATACCTTGTGTAGTGACAGGCTGCACATGTTTTATGAGCTTGTGGGTGCTATTTAATAGTAGATGCTTGGTTGCTATAGCAACTGTCATACCCTGTGGTATTTATACTTAGCTATGAAACACATATTTTAAGCAGCACCAGACAACATGGCGTTCAAGTGTCCAAAAGGTACCTTTAAAACAATATCCCTGTAATGAAGCTAGTAGGTGTGCTCTTCCACTTAAAAACCTTTCTAATGAAATACTTTTTCAACAACAAAACAATCTTGTCCATTATGAAGAAAACAGAGCTACCACAATGAACCAGAAGAGGGCTTAGAAGTCTTAAAATAAAACTCCAAACACCGCTCTGCACTTTAAAGTCCATCTTTGCAGACTATTACTGTATAATGTGTATACTTGTGCTCTTTAGTACAGTGCATACAGCTTTGCCACAGGAGATTTCTATTGCAATATTGCTATCTTGTTAAGTATTGCTTTGAAAATTACAATTCAACTTTTTATCGCCTGGGCTTTTTTCCCACCACAGATGTCCATGATCAATGCAGATCCACAGGGCAGTTGTTGTCCCCCGCCTGCCAGCGCACGTACGCATTAGCTGTGGTTTCATGGCTGGAATTTCACAAGCGTCGCTCCCAGTCCCTCCAGCTCTGCAGTTCTGCATATCGCCTGCCACAGAGAAAGCTCCTCTGAGTCGTCTGACAGTTGAAAATCTTGCTGAAAACACTTCTTTTGTTTTTACTTTGTCACAGTCTGGCTGTTGAGGAGCATGGACAAATGCTGGAAAAAGAGGGCACTCTTCTTTCAGGTCCTTTCCACCATCAGAGGAAACTAATGTCTGCAATTGCTACATCAGTCTGGGAAGAATCCTTACCTCCAAAGCAAGCACTTGACCCGGGCATGTGAAAACAGTTGGCAAATTTATACCTCTCCTTAACTATTTACTATTAGTTCCATAAAGTTACTAGCTACCTGGATAAACACATTGCTGCTGCTTTTAATGCACAAAGCTTCTTAGTCTGAACATGTTCTTCAGCTCATTCTTTGCTCACTCATAGCTCCTTTCATCCCTAATCTGTCTGGCCTCCTACTAGAGAGATGAGATACTCTGAGCCATAAAATCCAGTGCCTGAGCCTGGTGGCCTGAGGCAGACAAATTTCTGCATAAGAACTGATTTGCTTTGGCACTGTTAGTAACAAGAGCCACATACCCTTCCCCCATCACCGTTGTCTACAGCATTTCAGTTGCTGCCCAACACAAAAAGTGTTGAAATAATATGAACAGCCGCTGAACACAGGCACGCACTGGTAAACTCTGCTTGCGCTATTCTCGTCTTGTAAAAACACCAAACACTTGATTTTAGCCCATCAGTGCACGGCTCAGAAATACACTCCTCTTCCTCCTCGCTTGCTCACTATGAACTCAGATTCATTTTACAGGTAGCAGATGCTCAGTTCTTGTCCAACCCCCATTTATGGATAGAGCAAACAGCCTTTCCAGGCTCAGAACAGTGAAGACAAAATTTATCCTCACTGAAGGCTGAGCTGAACTTTGGTGGTCCACACATTAACGCTCGAAAATAATACAAAAACACTTTCTGCCAACTTTGGTGTGTTGTGTGTTGTGGCTGCACAGGATGAAGTTGCATCTTGCATCTGGCCTGCAGGGTCCAGGTGAGCAGCTGCAGCAGACACACTTCTGCAGGAAGGGCCGTTCTTCCTTACCCTCCTCACCCTCCCTCTGCTCCTGGACTCTTCGGGCTGAGCTCTGCTGCAGGAATGTGCTAGTCTGCAAAAGCATTCAAAACTGTTTCGTAACATTGCCTGTTTCAAAGGCAATTAGAATTTGCCAGGTTAGGCTTAAAGGAAACAACACATTGCGAGTGTTCTCCTGAGCCAAATTAAAAAGGCGAGCATATCTTAAATGCTTTAATCAAACGCTAATTATAAGAGAAACAATACAGACTCCAAGCAAGTCCACGCTGTCTTCAGTAGGCAGAGGCAAGCAAGCTCTGTCCCTCTTCTGAAGCAGCTGGGTCACAGCCAAAACTCTTCCAAAAGGTACGTAGTTGTGCCGGTACAACACAGGGTGAGCTAACACACCTTGTCTCTCAGTAGGACGGCACTGACGACAGCTACCAGGCTTCTAGTTCTGGGCTGACTCAACGTCTGGCTGGCTCTGAGCGCTGGCAGTTCAAACCCACGTTTTCCTGCCTTGGACTACTCAGTATTTCCAGCCTTGGGTTTGAGGCCCCTGGGGCAGCTTAGCTGCCCCAGGGGCCTCAAACCCAAGGCTGGAAATAGCACAGCCACAGAAGAAAACACTTCCCTGTCAGCTCAGGACTGGTATGGAGACAGGATTCAACCCTACCTTTCAGAAACTGTTTGGAGCTTAAGGAACCTCCTGAATAATTTTCCTGCTTGGAGCCCACTGGTTGGGAACCACTCTGTTAAGCTACAAGCACCTAGCAAGCGACAGTGCGTGCTGGAGCAGAGGATCTGCTCCCTCAGGGAGAGCTTTCTGTGGGTCAGAAACAGTGTCAGCGCCGTGACCTGATGGCAATGAGGAAATTCACTCCCGTGCATTTCTGCTTCTTACTCATCTACGCAGGAATTAACTGCTCTCGCCGTCCAGCACAGCCCCACAGGTCTGCACCGCGGCCAAGCTCAGAGTGCTCCAGCTGATACCTGCTCCTCTTAAACCACCCCAGAACCTGCTGTTTGCGCACAGAAGCAGCACCCAGCTCAGTGGATTTTTCTTTGGTAGACACATTTTTATAAAAGCTGAGGGTACTTTAAAATCCCCTCCAAAGTACCATTCACTCTGGAGTTTCAGCTGGGTGGATCCATCTCCCTGGATGGGCCCCCCAGAGATGCTCTGAGCTCTTTGCACCATTCTCTGCACATAGCCCTTCATCTTGTCAGCAAGCAGGTTGCTGGGCAGGGTCTCACCAACTGCTGTGCCCCTCATTCCTCTAGGCACTGTGAACACACAGCCAAACATCTTTCCATTTAAAAGTCTTCTTTCCATTCTGACCAGTACTTTTTTTAATGCAGGAATTGTCCTATTTTCAGTTTCCCCTATCATGTTGCCACACAGACGTTTCTTTCTGAATTAGCTCCCTCTTGTCTAAACTCCAGCTTTTAACTTGGACATCAGTTCTGCTCTTGCTTATAGCTTACTTTAACTATAAAAGTTTCAGGAGCTGGGATAGCTTTGTCAGTATAAACAAAATCTGCTTAGGAAATTATCAGCTTTTGACTTTTTTTTTTTTTCCCTTAAACTCTGGTGTTTAAATTCCATTCACTGAAACAGGTAGGTGGATAGAAAACTCTAGTGTGTGGTTACATTTTGATCATTCTCTTTATTCCATTGTGGTTACAGCTCAGTTATTTTCCTTATAATGCAATTTTGCTCCTATTAGAGATTGTTTGCTTTTGCGTAAATAGTTTGGGCTGCCTTGTTTTGCAGAGACCTGTCCAGATTTTTCCACTTTGACTTGTCAAGTTTTGTTTCTCACATATGTAAGAGTTGTTTTCTCCTAAGAATAATCAAACCTTCTCCAGAAACACGCAGAAGCTTTTTCAGCCTTTTAAGATAGGGTGTTGAAAGCCTATCAGAGTCTTTCTTTCAGTGGCTTCCTCAAAAACATAAATGGTGTAGTGCTTTTAACTTGTTTCACAGCCTCTCATTCCACTGGCCATTCATTTGTTTTGATGGAGGTTTTCTCTAAGAAGAAAAAACAATAAGATTTTTTTTTTTTGAAACAAAAAGAGATATGGAGACTTATGAACCTTCCTACATCGATGATGCTATCACAAGAAAAAGCAACAATACTGCATTTTTCTAGCCCCGTTCCTGCAGGTAAATACACCCATGCCACTTAGTGAGTGAACTCGAGAGGCATGACGGTTCCTGAGCGATTTAGTGTAGCACTACATACGTGAATTCCCCACAGCTAGTCTGGGAAAAAAATAAAAAATAAAAAAACACTGCTCATCAAGCTGAATAACACACACAAAAATTTCTCTTTGCAGTATTGCTCTTTCCTAGTATTTTTGCACCATGATGCCACAAGCACAGTGCAAGAAAGTAAAAACAATGGGAAATACAGTGCTTTGTCAGCCCCAAGAGCTGTTTGAGTTTGCTTGGCTATGTGAATCTCTCCTCCTCCTCCTCTTTCACTGCAGGCCGCAGCTCTCGGCAGCTTTGCAGCCCTGAACCTCACTCCCGAGCACTGCTGTCGCGCCCTGCTGCTCCCCCTCCATTTCTGCTCGCCTTGGCTGGGACCGGCCTGGCTCCTGCCTCCTCCTCCCTGATCCAACACATGGCAGCCAGAGCAGCTGGCCAGAGTTCCAGAGCTGAGCACTCGGGACAGCCTAAGTACTTGCAGATGTGCGAGTACAAGCAGAAATTAATACAAGTCCTCCACCTTTTTTTTTTTTTTTTTTTTTTTCCCCTCTCCTCGTTCTCAGCGGCAAGGCTCGAGCTTTGAGGACGCCCCACGCTCCCCATGGGGAGGCAGCCTCACTGCTCTGCGCTCACCCGCAGGGAAGCTGCTCCCGGGAAAGCGGCGCCGAGGTGGCGCCTCGGCCCGACTGCCCCTGCTCCGGCCCCCGAGGCTCGCCGAGCCCCCCGCGGGCTGCGCCGGGGCCAGGTCTCAACCTGTTCCCGCCGGAGCCCGTGGCCCTCAGCCCAGACACGCCGCCGGGGCCTTGGCGACCGTTTGAAATGGCGGCTCCACCCCGCGCCCGCCTCCGCCTCCCGTCGGCCTCTCCCCGCCGAGGGGACGGGCCCGGCCGCCATGGCAACCCCTCACTCAGCCGCCTGGGGGCGGGAATGGGCTGGGCGCCATGGCAACCTCGCAGCCAATAGCGACAACGAGCGGGGGCTGCGTGCGCTCGGACCAGCCAATAGCGGCCGCGCGGCAGGAGTGGCCGTGGCGGGGGAAGGGAGCGGGTTCCTTTGTGGCCCCCGACAATAAGATGGCGGGCGGGGAGGGGGCGGGTCCAAGCGCGCGGGACGGCCCCGCCCCCTCTCTCAAGCGCGGAGCGGTCGCTGAGGCGGGAGCGGCGGCGCTGCGAGGCAGCGGCGGCAGCAGCGGCGCGGGGGTGAGTGGGGAGGGCTGAGCTGTGTCGAGCGCGACGCGGGCTGGGCTGCTCCGCGGGACCCTGGGGCTCCGCGCGGGCGGGGAGCGGGCGCTGGCGGAGCGCGCGCGGAGGAGAGAGCCGTTTCAAAATGGCGGCGGGCCGGGAGCGCGGGCCGGGCACTAACCGCCGCCAGCACCGTTGGCGGCCGCGCACGCGCCCCGGGCGGCGGGGGGTATCGAGCGGGCGCGTTTCGCCCTCGCCGCCCGCACCCCTTCTCCGGCTGCGCCGTCTGCCTCGGGAGCTGCCCCTTCGGGATCGCCGGGGGTAGCTCCCGCCGCCGGTGCTCGGTGCGCGCCTTTGTCACGGTGCCGCTGCGCTGTGAGCCCCTGTCCGGACACCCCTCGGGCGCCCGTCCGCGAGCTGGCCGCGAGCCACGGGCTCTCGGCGCCTCTGCACCCGCGGCGCCTCTCCGCGGCGATTACAAAGGGCAGATTTGGGTGGGAGCGGAGGGGAATGGGGAGGAAAAGAGTGGAAGGGGGGGAGGTGCTGGGCCTTCTTACCTGCCCTAGCCAGCTATCATCGCTGTGCTCGTGCGAAAAAAAAAAAAAAAAAAAACCTCTCGTTAAGTGAAACTCCAGTGCTGCCTTAGGTAGTTCTTGGACACTTGCTCCTAAAGATGAGTAATGCTAGAATCTCCTGTCCTGGCCTCTCTGTTGCCCCCAACTCGCCGGGGGTGACTTCTGCCCTCATTCCTTGGCGCGTCCGTCTGTGCGGCGCAGTTCTGCGGGATCTGAACCGAACGAGCTGGAATGTGTAAGTTGATACTCGAGAAGGGACTCGGTCGGTTTTCAAGCACTTTATCTGTAAAACAGGCTGGGGATTTGTCACAGTCTCGGGAATAAGAAACAAACTTTTAACGGGTTACGTAATACTGGTGTTCCCTGTGCTACTCTTGGTGAACAAGGGCGTGTGCATGTTTTCAGCTGTAGTATTCAACATGTATCTATATGATAGAAGTTGTCACGAACAGAGCAGTCTCAAGCAACAATTGTGCTTTTGGCACGCGCAGACTCGAGTCATTTGGGTTCTTGAGGGGTAGTAGTAGTAGAAGGTAGAAGATACAGCTGGTCTTCTACTTTGGACAGAAGCAAATACTGCTTGAAACTGCTGGGAGCTTTTTGAATGCCTTATTTATAGAACTACAACAATTTTGCCTTAATCTGCTAGGAGTTTTTTTTTGCAGATGGCCAATACCTTTTTTGATTAGATTAGCATGTAAATCAGTAGGGAAACATACATACTTTCTAATTAATCAGACTTTAAAGGTATTATTCTTTTGAGATGAATGCTTGTTATAAGTGGTGTCAAAGCCAGGGGGACGTTGCATATTTGCAACGTCCTGTCCAGCAACGGCTGTGAAGTTAATATTTTAAAGGAGAATTTAGATACTGAGGCATACTTAGGTAATAGACCTTGTCAGTTAGTAGAAACTGAAGAAGTAATTGCTCTGATGGGCTTACTGTCTCATAAATTCACGCCAACAAAGGTCACACATTTGTCCTTTATTGCTTTGGGGACGATCTTAGAATCACATGGAAGCAGGTCTTAGATGTTGTTGTGCTGCATTGGATAACCATTTCCTTCTTCAGTATGTTAGCAAAGTAGATTGGACTTGTCCACTGCTGTCCTCTCTGACTTACTTTTGAGATCCTGATAATATTTCTTGTATCTAAAACCCATGTATTCCCATCAGTAATCCCCTACTGTATTTCTGCTGTTTGGGGAGGCAAACACAGGCCTTTTCCTCTAAAGCTGACAGTTTTCCAAAATAGCACCAGAAAATCTTATTTATTGTTCCCATGACTGCACCATCTTTATCACTAGTGGCCTAGAAAAAAAGGGGGTCAGGTCGGGGTTTAGGGATGCTAGTGGCTACTATATACAGTCTGTCAGAGTGACCTTGATTTATATAATGGGTTGAAAGTATACTGGAGAGCAAAAACTTATGAACTTTTTTTTTTTTTTTATCATTGTGAGTTTTTTTTGATACAAATTAGAAGTTTTTAAATTTAATTCATACTATCGTGTCTTACTTGAGTTGTAGTTCAGATGCTTCATGGCCCTGTCTCAAACGTTACTGTGAGCCCAGCCTGTAAGAGAATGACACTGAGTGGGGTGAAATACAGTTTCCATGAAATAACAGCGTTTCAGTCTGCCTATCTTGGAATTTGGTCAAAAAAACTTTGGCTTGGCCATGTTTAAGGTGGCAGTTTTTATTTTTGACATGCAAAGCGTTTTGAGTGAAGCAGACCTTTTCTTACCAAAGAAAGTGGGGAGAGAAAAAAAAAAAAAAAACTTTGACCATCTCCCTCTCCACATTTTTGAAGAGCAAGCTCTTGTCAAAAACTTTGCTTTAGCAAACACAGCAGGAAAAAAAAGGAGGATGCATGTACGCATCCTTTTCATTTGTTTCTTTTCCAGGTATGTGCTTTGCCTGTCTTGTATAGCACAGGCATGTCTAGAGAAGCATTTGATTTATATATGTTCTTAAGTTTTTTGTAACTTTTGTAAGCTGAGCATTCTTTTTGTTTCAGTAATGAAAAATCCTTTTGGTGTATCAAATCATATTTTGCCTTAAGTGTGCTTCAAAAACATCGTTTTTGTAGTTAAAACCATTTTATTTTCATTACTGTCATCTTGCAAAGTAAACCTTAGTCATGAAGTTTCTGTGCTGCTGCTCAGGAAAAAAATGTTCCTGTATTTGCTACCTTTCAGTTTTCTATTTTTTTTTTTTTTTCCTCCCCCCTCTAGATAGTTTAGTCATATATGATTTTGTACATGAAAAGGGGAAAAGTATGTGGTTTTGTGTGATAGATCTTTGTGAAGATTTGCTTTCAGTATGCTTGTGTGTGCATTTAAAAATTTTCAGATGAGAGCTAAAGATTTTGTTTATTCTTTAAATGGCAAAGGCACAGGCATAAGGGAGAGGCTAGTCCAAAGGTCAGGATAATAGCCTAGGACTTCGACTTACTCTGGCAGTTTCCTTTTCCTGCCACTTTTTTTGTGTATGTGCGTGTGTGTTGGAGCAAATCATCTTTGTGTTGTATCTGTAAATAGGTGTCATAGTATTATTCCAGTTAATAGGAATATTGCGAGGATAAATATAGTGAAGCAATTGAGGAATAGAAGCATATAAGTTTCTGAAATAGGAAATGGTTTTGCTGTGTATGTCCTGCACTTGCCTGACTTCTTGTTTCCTGGTACTTGGTAGGTGGTGCTCTCCCTAACTTTTACTGTATGGACTCTTGCTCAGTAGCATGGGAGAAGAGGAAGGACTACATCAAACACCATTACTGGTATGTAATTTTTTCCTAAGTGAAACATTAATCTTGTAATATTTTGACTCTATAAAGCTGGGTGATAAAGGATTGTTTTTATGATCATAAGATATTAATTTGAAATGAATAACATAGGAAAATTTTAGCAAATGCCATGCAAGGTTTATCTTTAAGGATTCAAAAAAACCCTTTTTTTTTTTCTCTGCATTGTCTTCTACACACACACAAGACACTGAAGTTTTCATTTTTTTTGGAACGTTCTGAAAACCAGGTTAGCACAATAGAGGATTTAATTCTTCACGAGTGTAGGTTAGAATGAAAAGAAGCTTCAAACTGTGTACTGTTTACTGTTTGATGACATCTTTTGAGACTAATAAACACATATGATTATGTTTCTAGAGGATGGCAGTTTCATACGGGGACTATATGTTTAGAAATTACTGTGTATACTTCCTGTGAATTAAATGGGATATCCTCAGATGTGAAGTTCATAGCGGCTTTTCCAGACTTTTAGATATTCTCTCAAGCAAGAACTAAGGGTGTGTGTGTATGTGTGTTTGTTTTTTAAGTAGGAATAATGAATATTTTGGGTTACTGGAGAGATTTTTACAGGGACCTTCCAAAGAATTTGAAATATTGGAAATACATGGATAGCTTTGAAGTCTAACCTTGGTGACCTTAACACCAAGTTAAGGTATTCTGTACTGCAATCTCTTATATTATAATGCCTAAAGAGTTTTGTAGCTTCAGTGGAAAAAGGTCTATAAGGACTCCTAAACCCAAACAAAGTTGTTCTGTCGATTATATATAGCAGTATAAGAACTGTTGCATAGTGTCAGATGAAACATCTGGCTAGCTACCATCCAGTCTTCAGGTTTTCAGAGTAGATACGTAATGAATGTTGAAAGGAACAGCATAGTTACTTGGGATTTTTAGTGATTCTGAAAAAGATGAGAGCGATCTCACTGAAAATCATAGCATTCAGTATAGTGACCAAAAGAGCAAGTTGGAGGCTAAGGCTTACCAAAAGTAATGTTAAGCAACGTAGAAAAGACACCTCAACAATGAGTTATGATTTTTGTTGAAAAATCACATTTAGTTTAGGTCATTTCATACACAATTCCCCAAATATTAGGCAAACAGAAACTCAAAGACAGAAGACTTTATTTAAAAAAAAAAAAAAAGTCATGGAAGTGCATAAACTTAAAGATCAAGTAATTGCTTTCATCTGATGCTTAATTTCTATATGGCCAGAAGAAGTGATACCTACCACTCTCAAAGAATTACTGGCTATTTCAGAAGGTTAGCTGCAAGGTGATGATCTGGAAGTTAGCAGTTGAAATTCATATCTTTGCTAATTCAGGAAGGGACTTTTTTTAGATGCAAATAATTAGAAGCTCGGATGCATGCCATTTCTTTTTAGACATGTAGCTGGTGAGCATACACCAGGAGTAGAGTTCTGCTTCCTGATAGTAAAGTAAGAAAGAATGGCCTGGGCAGAGGATGACTGTGCCTGTCAGAACTGGATTTGCCCAGTTCACATTTGGACTGAATATTGGAATTACACAGGTCAGCTCTTCACTAGTGAGGAAGGCTGCGGGGTGAAGGAGACTGCTTTTAGGCACCTCTGTTGGATGTCTTAAGTTAGATGGAACAAATCTTATATCTGACCCTCCTTTTGCCTGAAGTACTCTTACTCTTTCAAGTGTGCTGACCATGGGATTTTTTTCTTTTAACTTATTTTACTGTGTTGTTAGGTGTGTTGATGTTCTGCAGCGGGCAAAAATCTTTGAAAGGTGGTTTGCCAGGCTGTATTTTTATTTCCAAAATTAGAGGTTAAGCATGCAAGTAGAAACTTGGAAGAGCGAGGAGAAACTGCCTCTCCAGTAGGCGAAATGCAGCCATTGAGGCGCTTGCCTCTGTGTGAAGCAACGGCTCCTGCCTTCCATCAAGTGTGGAACTTAATGGGAGGCAGGAGCTGGAAGTTCCAGCCTTTCTGATGCCTCTCTCCGATGCCTTGAGTTGTGGACCTGCTCACCCCTGGTTCCCAAGTGCCGTCTTTGGGACCCAGTGCATATGTTCCTGACCCCTGTTGTACTACAGTGGCCATTCTATAACCTGGTATGACAATTCTGACATTTCTCTTTTCAAAGAATTACTTTTGCTGTTTAAACTTATGATTCTAAAGTTTTCTGGTTTGTTTTTATTAGTCTTTTTTTTTTTCTCCCCTTTCTCTTGGGCTGTTTATATTGTGCATTTTTGTTTGTTTTGTTTTTTAACAGGACACAATGTTTGTACGAGGATTAAAGAGAAAATGTTTTGATGGTGAAGAAGATATTGAAGGAACTCTGGCTGGTATTAAGGCTATTCCTTCATATAATCTTCAGCGACAGTCACTTTTAGATATGTCCTTGGTTAAACTCCAGCTGTGCCACATGCTGGTTGAACCTAACCTTTGTCGTTCGGTACTTATAGCCAACACAGTACGACAGATCCAAGAGGAAATGACCCAAGATGGGACTTGGCAGATGATAAATACACAGAGTACAGGGCAAACTTCCCTGGATCGTCTTGTTTCAACGGATATCCTTTGCCGCTCGTCCAGGGAGCAAGCTGAGGGAAAGCAGGTTCCAGGTTACAGTTCTTTCAGTAAAGACTTTGAGGATGACCAGACGCAAGACAGTTCAGAAACTATGTCCACATCTTCTTCAGTGCAAGCTCCAAGAAACCTGCAAAGCAATGTGTGGGAAATGGAGAATCCACAAGAAAGCAGAGGAAACTTTCAAAAATCATTAGATCAAATATTTGAGACACTGGAGAATAAGAGTCCTAATTCTGTTGAAGATCTGTTTTCAGAAGTTGACAATTCTTATTATGATCTTGATACAATGTTAACAGGAATGATGAGCAACACAAAAATGGGACATTGCGATGGGCTTGAAACATTTTCTTCTCCAACAACTGCAACATCTAACTCTAATTGTAAATCTGATCTTAATGAGCTTGATCATATTGTAGAAATCCTTGTTGAATCTTGAGACTGCTTGTCTAGGAGAGAAAAATCTGTTAATGGAAATGAAAGACTTAAACTATTTCAACATAGTTTTTTTCCTATCAAAACTGCACGTGTATTTTACAAATATCTATATATTATATAGATATATATATATATATATAAAGCACTTCATATTGCAAAATCATGTTAACTCTTAAAGTTAACCTGCAACTTGTAGTGTAATAATTCCAGTTTATTGTCCACTGAACTGTAAGTACCCTACGGTAAAAGTTTAAGTTAGGGGTCTGAGGCTTTCAGAACTGGGTTCCTTTCACCAATTTGTTTTAGCCTTTGGAGGATATGTTCTGCAAGAGGGATTCTCTCATCTTTTGTTTTTCTTACTTGTCCCTCAGTTTTTTGTTTTTTGTTTAAAAAAAAAAAAAAAAAAAAAAACTAATAAGCATAAGTTGGATAACTGGTTATCTATTTTTCCAGGCCAACTTTTTGTTACACCACAACTCCTACCATATCTGCTGCTCCTGTTCTAAGTTGCTACATGGCTCTTAAAGAGCAGTATGCAATAGCTCCCATTATCTTAGCTAGCTTATTCTGGATTTTGCTACTATTTTTTTCCTTTAAAAATAGTTTTAAAGTGTTTGCTGGTGTTTAGATTTTTTCCAGGTATTTTCCTAAGATATTTTTTTACCACAAATGTGTCAGCTGCTAACTTAGTGACTTTTGATCATATCTGCAGTTGATGTATTTTTTTGAAAGATTTTTCAAAAAGGGATTTTTTTTACCATGAGCTACCCAATGTAGTTCAGTAAAGTATTTGTAAATGTAAATACATGATTTTATACTTTACATTAAAATGTAAGAGCTGTTTTCATGATTCTGTTTTATAGAGTAGTACTTCACTAAATTGAGATTTGTACAATTATGCTTTTTATGCCACATATAGTTGAGTGTCATTAGAGAGGAAGAGCTCTGATCCAGCTAAATACAATTACGTTTAATTCAGTTCAGACCATATTTTTTGTTAACTGCAAACCTGAATTACATAGGTCTTTATTTATGTGTATTTATATGTAAATGTCAACAAGTGAATTGTTTATCACTGAAGTCTGCCATCAAATATTTGTTTATATGGGGTACTATCTTGCACTAATTACTACAAAAAGTATTACTAGTGGCCTTTAAATTTCAACTGGTATGTCTTTGTTTTGTCATAATTGATATACTCCAATCTTAGCAAGGTTTTCCTCTTGCCTTTTTCTTTAAATAACAAAGAATAAGAAGTGTGGGATGGTTTTCCTTTCTTTTAGTAGTTATGCACTTGTTTTAAAGGGTGTTTAATCTTGCTCCTGTGAGTCCCTTTTTGGGAAGGGATGGATCAAGCATCAACATTTTTGTTATAAAATGGCAAAAGTTTATCCACAAAATGGTAGTGGGAAGAGATCTAAACTGGCAGGGATGTAGAAAAGGCGGAAAAGATTCCTTGGTTTCTGGAATGCTTTAGCATTGGCTGTGGAAGGGCTACATAGTATTGGCTATATCCACCAGTAACTTGGTAGTTTTTTATAGACTTGTGTCCACTGGACCAGTCAATACAGAGAGAGAACATTTCTCTGTTAGATGCTGTCTTTGCGCAAGTGATCTTCTCTACTATGGGCTCTGTCCTGTAGATTCTCAAATCCCTGAAACACTGCAGGAGAAGCAAGCTAAGTACGTTCCAGTATCACTTCCACAAAGGAACACAGAGCTTATGATTTCAACAAGAGCTTGAGAGGCAGCTCCCTTCTGGGGTGGGGGATAACATTGTTTTGCTAAATTTTTCAAACTGGCTTGTTGAATTTATGATAACTCAGCTGTGTGAAACCATGCAGTTGGTGAGTCTCTAGTGAATTTCGAAGTGCTTTTTGTATGAGACGTAAACATGAGGTTGATGATCTTTATCAGCTGTAGTAGTTAAACATTATTTCCTAATTAAAATTTGATAATAACTTTAAATTATGAAATACCATGCAGACATATAAAAGTTCACTCCATATAATGTAGCTGGACCAAAGAAACACAAAAACAGTATTAGATGTCTTAATAGACACATCACTCTTATTTGAAGTTGTCTAATACGAGAATTCAAAAGATAATGCTGTAGTAAAGCCCACTTCATGAGGTTACAAATATTGATGTGAGGTTTTTTTATATCGCAAAATCATTGTGAAATAAGTGTTTTACTTGGCAGTTTTTACAGCATCAGAGATTCCTTCCAAAATTATAAATCCTCAGGAAAATTTGTTTCATTGGGTGGATAGATCACTGAATGGGACAGCAGATGTCTTAGGATAAAGATTTATAAAGGGGGCAACAGTGAATTGAATAACAAATTATGTTCTGTCTGCCTGAGAGAGTTCATCTACACTGACTTGATAATTAAGCTCTTTTAAGATATATATAACACCTGTGTGTGTTTCTTCTTGGCACCTCCCCCATTTTCATTAAACAGGACATTGCAGGTATGCTTACTTAAAACCCTTTTTCCCCTTTCTCTGCCAGCATTCCTCAAGCTTCATGTCATTAGATAGGATTTAGTATAAATAGTTAATAGTAACTCTTTATCTGTATAAACCAGTTCATATATCTTTCTTCATCAAGCATCTCATCATGTCCTCTGCTTTACCAGGGAAACTATTCCGGGCTACAGTAAGTTGCCAAACCAAGAGACTACTTGGTTTAAAAGGAAAGGTATTGAGTAACTATGTGTTTATGTAGTTAAGCATTTTAAAAGAAATGTTTTTGTTACGTCCCTTAAACTTACTCCAGATGTTCTCATGTGTTCTGTTACATGCCTGATGTCTTGGCTCAGGTCTTTAGCAGGTACGAGCATTCACGCTGCTGAAACTTGCACGAGTACTTGATGGATGCGTACTTGGAACTGTACTCAGTTTGAAAGGGTCTAGTCAGTATAAAATCAGCTTGTCTGTCTATTCAGCTGTTCATTTGGGATGGCTTCACTTCACCTATGAGTAACAACTTTATTTTCTAGTTCATGTCATCATAGTTAAATACGCATCACCTGCATGCAAGTATATTGTATTAACCTTTAGGTATATTTCTAAGACATAGAGATCAGAAATGACAGGGTGCCTATAAGGGAGCAAGAATTAATTATTTTGTGAACTGTTGTTACAAATGGTGACAGCTGATACTTGCTGAAGGAGATTTTTTGCAGTTTCCATATGTGAATGGAAAAGAACCTCTGCTAAATTACGGGGATATTTCTAGTAGTCTCTTTTTCTGCCTTCATTTTGGTGTGTTCCCAGGGAAAAGAGTCTTGAGATTGCATGGCAATCAATTCTTTAAAAATTTTTAAATAGGCTTTGGGTCTGAATGGGAACTCGGCTTCAGTCTTGCACAAAAGAAAACATTTTCAAACAAATATCTAACATCAAATCTGCTTCCTTCTTAGGTCACCTTGAATGTATGTCCCCTTCTGCCTGTAGTTCTATTTCTTCTGCCTCCCAAGAAAGCCCAGGGCACGTGGAGCTTGTGGAGTCTGGGTATCCACCAGAAGTGGAAGTGAAAATCCAGGTTGAGTTGAATGCGGCTGCGTGTCTGAGAGCTTGTCTGGTATCTGCTTGTCTCTATTTCTCTTCCCTTTTTTCCTCTTCTCTCTCTTCCCAGCTTGGAGTTGATCCAACAAGATGTTGCCTGTACAAATGTAGCCATGTTTGCATGAAGGACAAGTTTAGAAATTTTTTCTTGGAATGATTCTTCTTCCACGTTGCCTCAGAGGTGCAGCAAAGAGGGCATTATGGCTGTGGCTTTTGTCCTTTGTCAGACTATGGTTTTGCATAGGAGTCACTTGTGAGGAATTCACCATGGGGAGAGGCTAGAAAATAGGTTTTTTTGAAGTCTCAAGTATGTCTGGACTGGTTTGGCAAATGTAGGTGAAATTTAACTTCTCTGATACAAGAGAAGACATTTTAAAAAGCATTATTGTAAGCTGACCGATATTTAAGTTTTATAATTACCAGGCCACTGTGGGTGCATTGTGGTTCTGAAAGTATGGCTACCTTGAAATTCAGCAACTTAATTATTCCAAGTTCCCCTGTGAGTGTACAGACTTCATCAAAAGACAGGATACAAAATGGTATCGCTTACTTGCTGACACCGAGCATAAAACAAAACTCTCAAAGCTAGTGCTATTCAGAGTGAAAGTACACTTATGTCTCAGGTTTAGGATGAATGTCCCCTATGCAAAAATCATGAGGGATATTCATTGCTCATCAATCCTTAAGCGAATATGACTTCACACTACACTAATACTGAAAAGTACAAAAAAAAAAAAAAAAAAAAAAAAAAGTACCAAGCTAGCTTTCAGACTTCAAAGCAGAGGAAACGAAATGCGTATCTTCAAAAAGAAAATTTTGTCAATTTAGTTAATTCAGTTATAAGATTTCACAAGAAATGTCTCATCCTTTTTGTGTCTCTTGCAAAATTGATAGATGAAAACAATTTTGCTATTTTTCCAAGAAGCTCTCCGTTTCAGATAAACAAATCCTACCAAATAATTCTGGCCCTCAAAAAAGGTACGCTTGTCTATAGTAACCTGACTTTTCCTTTTAAAACTAGTAAAAAATACTACAATTTCATTATCTGAAGTCATTTTCATAAGATTGCCTGGTAGCTGCC
>VZSV01000086.1:3337551-3349894 GCA_013398735.1 Nothocercus julius
TTTTTAGATTTTTTTTTTTCCCCCCCCTTCATCTATGGCTTTTAGATGACGGTGCTGGAAAGTTCTTGCACTTCTCCCAGTTTTAGCCTCTGAAGGATTTGAACTTCAGCCCCCCACTAAGCGGTACAGTGCAGTTAGGGGTTGAATGATGGAGGTAGCTCAAAGAGGGAGTGAGTTGCAAAAAGACTGGTTTTCTAGCTCAAGTAGGAGTAAAATACATACCCTTGAGAAAATAACCAACCTGTGCACTAGTCCTGGGAGGAAAATGAGCTATAATTAGTTGCAAAGCCAGCTTTAATTTTAAGCTATTAAAATATCATTAGCAGAATTCAAGAACCAAGATGGAGAGGTGTGGCTATAAAAGTATGCATTAGCAAAGACATTCAGGGAAGCTGAATTTTTTTGTGTTAAGTATGTACTAACATTTATAGGCATTTACCAGTAATGGGAAGAAAAAACAAAACAAGAAAACACACCTTTGAGGTGCAAGCAAACATCATCCCTGGTATTTTCCTCATATCCATTTATCCAAGCAAAGCACAATGCTAGATGGGCTGTCCTTAGTCTGTTTCATATTTCAGAAGAAGGAAGTGGGAACTATCCCATTCAACTGAAGCAGACCTGTCACAGCTGCTTGCTGAGGGGTTTTTGTTTTTTCCCCTCTTTGGATCACTGAATTTCTCAGACTAAACGCAGCTCCCCTCTGTTAGCTTGAAGGCAGCTCATTTTTAGCCAAAGGGCCTCTGCAGTCCTTCCTGGTGCATGACTCCTCCAGGAAGCTCTCTAACAGTATTAAAAAGATCAGGGCTGCTTACAAGCTCTGCAGTCCCCCCAAACTTTGAAAACAGATGCAGTGTTTCAGAAGTGCTGTTGAAGAAAAGCGCCACGCGTGTCAATGATGCATGAAAACCTGCAAATTGAGTAAATGCTGCCAAAGAGCCCAGCACACCGGCCACACGCTGCTCCGACTGCTGCTCAATCCCTACGGAGCGGATGGGGCAGTTACCCATGGATGGGGAGCTGGGAGCAGCCTCATGGAAGGAGTAGTGCCCAAATACCATAAGGAGCCCAGGGGCGAGTTTAAGCTAAATGAGTACAGTGCATTGAGGTGAGGTAGATGAAAACAATTTGAAGCTCCAAAGGAAGCTTTTCTTTAAATAAGGAAGTGATGTGTACCCACTAGTGAAGATGAATGAGGCTAGTAAAACTATCCATTACATTCCAGCAAGATAAGTACACAGCCATTGTTAAGTGAATTTTTACTAACATGAAAATTACTAGATTTAGTTAGGGGATAATTATTCTAGCCATTCCTGTATGCATTAAAAAAAAATGCATATTAAAAAAAATAATGATCCAAGCTAAATGCTTTGCAAAACCAAGGCATGGTTTAGTTCCCACTAATATAAATTGTTCAAAAACTGAGGAAAAAATGAGTATATAGAAAATGAATAGTGAAAAGAGTGAAATTCTAGTTTTTCACTCACCACTCTTAAGTCCTTAACAATACAGTTCCCCAGTCTCCTAAAAAGGTGGGGTTTTTTTCTCCTATTTTGATTTATGAGATTTGTTAAGATCAAGTTCAGGTACTTTAATAAAGTTTAAAATATTTTTAAGCATTTTGCATAGGTCTAACAAACACCACCTATGGCATACTTAGAGCTCTTACTGGGGTTAAAAATGTTCTTTGCTTAGGTTTTTCCTTCAAATTCTAATTACTTTTATTTGACTTTTAAAAATAAGGTCCACCAATATGGGGGAACACATTGTTTCAAAGACAAAACTTTCTAAAAGCACCTCTCTAGTCTATTCAGTTTTAAATGATTGTCAAAAATGTGTTTTGCCTTAAGGCTTTACTTCTGCTCTAGCTTTGACTACACTTTGTTGAAGCAGCATTTTCAGTCTTGTGGAGGTGTTCTTTTAGCACAACTCTATTTGCAATGTGCTTTCTACAAACAGAATATTCTAGTAATTACATTTCTGATCTGAATTTTTTAGTTTTTATCTACATATATCCACCCTCCCACCTTTTTTTTTTTTTTTTTTTTTTTGCAGCTAAGAGCTCACAACTAAGATTATGAATTCCACAGCTTAAATCATACTAGGATAGACAGTTTTGTTTCTTCATGCACCTTTTTCATGGAATAAACACCCCTTTTTATCCTTAGGACGGAGCTGTATTGCAGGAGAGAGGTGGCTGGTTTTAGCACAGCTGGCTCCGTGCCAGGCAAGAACGGCAACAAGGAAGTGACAAAAGGAACCGAACACGGAGTATTTGTGCACAGCGCATCCGGAGGTTTCCCTCGGCACTTCGCAACAGAAGCCAAGGCTACTTTTACACTACACCCCAGCTCTGAAAACGGGCTAGCGCAGTTGGCTTTGGAGAGGCCTCTCTCCCCAAGTGCACTCTGTCACTTACGGGAATTTTGTCTTTGCATCCCTTCCCCTAAGTTTGCTGATTGCACCCAGACTCAGCCAAAGGCTACCAGAAACGCTCAGCAGTGGGGAATTACATTGTAGTTTCAGTTCTGCTGGAGCCAGCCTGAAAGTTGTTCGCTCCAGACTGCAGGAAGAAGCCAAAGTTATCCCCGGCAGGCCTGTCTCAGGGAGCCAGTGCTGAAAAGCGCTCAGGGTAGCTGCACCACGGAGTCAGTTTTCCCCACTGAAATCACAGAGGGCAGAGACTTCTCCTACTTCTCCTGAATCCCCAACAGGGATTAAGACCTGGGGCTATGACACAGTCACTGCTTGGTTACTGCTCCCCTGGGGTAACAGTGCAAAACGTGATCTGCTCCACTTGCCACATGGTAACTGAAAGGAAGAAACTTTTCTGCCCAGAAAGGGTCTTGGGGAGCCTGGTGCCTCAAGGGCTCCACATGCATCAAACCTCCTGCAGCCCCTCCTACAGGGCCCTGTTTGTGGAAAAGCCTAAGGATGATATTTTATTTTAGTAGCTGATTTTCATCAGATTTCATGTTTATTTCCAATTCTAAATTTCAAACACCTACTGGCAATTTACTGTTTTAAAACTACCAGCCTGTAATATATCCTGAAGTGCTCTGAAAGACTTGTAAGGGAAATTGAAAATGAATATTCAAAATGTCAATTACACAAAAGATCCAGCTACTTGCTTCAGTACAATTGGTATTCCCACCTTCTTCACAGCAGGAAATCCACAGCAAAAGCCTCTGCCTAAGGCAGTTTTACTAGTCTAAGCAACATTAAGTTAAAGTGAAAACAAAGCTAAGTCCCAGGTCAAGAAGTACTAATATGTGAAAACAGGAGGTAGCTACTGCTAGAGCTTACACCAGTTTGGTGTTTTAACACAACAGTTCTTTTCACAAAGCAAAACAACAACAAAAAGAACCCACCTCTTCTTAGATTACTATTAGGGGAAAGTTTCTGAAAACAGGAAACCCAGTGTTAAGTGATGTTAACTCCACATTTATACCCACAGAGTTTTCAGTCTAACCATGCAGAACTGCTTCAAAGACAGGGAAACTGCTGAGCCACTTTCAAACAGCACTTACTCAAATAGTGCTTATTCTGTTTCTATTTACAGAGTAACCAGTATGCAGTTTATCTTACATTAATAACACTGAGGCATTATAAACACTACTGAAGTTAGTAAATAGTATCAGTTTTAATTTCACTGCTCAAGTTAGATTAAGAGCTTGATTCTACCAATGCCTTATACAGTTCTTAAAATTAAGAACAGACTATGTACATCATTAATTGATTTAATTTGGGAAAATTCAAATTGGTTCCAGGCTTTTAACACAAGAAGTCTGTCCTGTACTGTGACATTCTTTTCAACAAGCCAAAATACTTGGCACCTTCTTTAAGATAAGCACTCAATCAAAATGTCCATATTCAAAACAGATAAAACAATAAATGATTAGTAACTCGCATAAGTTACCATTAAATAAAGCTGCTGCAGCTGGCAAGAATGAACCATGGGTTCTATGACTGTTAATGAAGTGCATCTCAGTAGGTACCTATGCATGCAGGAAGGGGAGCAATACAGAATATCAAATACAGTAATTTGGTAATTACTGTAAAAATGCAGAAGATTCAGGGCAGCCATTTACAGGACTGTCCAGGGAAAGTCCTGAACTACACTGCTGTTAAACTTTAACCATCATGATTCTACATGGTTTAAATGGCAGCTGAATGAATTCAAGAAGTCATGTTAGAGTCGCTTCAAAGATATGATTTATTTCTACTAGAAATCAATGCCAGAACAAAATGTTTTGAATCTGACCACACCACCAACCCTACCCCTATTAGCAGGGGAGGCTCTATCAGACACACAAGGTAAACTTTTTTTTTTTTTAAACTCCAGTAAAAGCCAGAGGATGTAGAAAGGTCTTTTCATTATGCTAAGCAGCAGAAAAGTACCCAACCTCTGCTGTTCCAAGGTGGATTAAATATGAGAAGATACAGTGGTAAGGCACTCTTCACAACACACCTAAGATGTGTTTAGGTTTTGGCAGAAGAACAAGGGGCTTACTCAAAGAGATATTAAGGCCTGAAAAGTCAGTAGTTAAAATTGTTCAAAGAATCTTTAAGGTTTGATTACAGCTACACTTACAATAAAAGATGTGATTCAACAACAAAACTTACCAGGACAAAATTCCATCTTTGACTTCAGAATTAGATAGCATAAGTACCTTTTAATAAGGTGCTTTAAGAACCTCATACATAGCAGTTTGTTACTTCCCTAAGAACATATAAAGTCTCTAGTACCAAGCCAGTAACAAAATAAAGGTAAAACATACTCAGTTCAAAAAAAAAAAAGAAATAAAAAGTGCATTGTTTTTAACAAACATCATTGCTGAAAAATTTCATTTTTAGGTTGTGCGTAGTGAAAGTTTGCTTCTTTCTTGGGATTGTTATATAGTGCATATTTCCACTTGATGCTGTTCTGTTCAAAAAAAAGTTGCAAGTAAAAAGAGGGCCATCTCTGGAATCTGGTGACACAGAAAGCTGGGTTAAAAAGAAAAAACAACAACAAAAAAAGTTAATTTTCTCCCATCCCACAATAAATTAATCACTTAACATATTTCAATCTAATTTTTACACAGATTTTATAAAATTAAAATTAGCCTAAGGCAAAAAATAAGGTAGAAAAAAAGCCTGAAGGACATAGGACCAGAAAGATATATTTGAAAATCCCAATAGTTGATTTAACTTACTTGCAAATTAGGTCTGACATTCAGATATTTTCCAATTAGCATTAGTTCTGCCTCCCTCTAATTTGGTTAGCTACTGAGCCTCTTCAAGTAGTTCTTACTCTCTTTTGTTCTCTAGGGTAAACAAACTAAATCTGAATCATCCTGCATATCTGAAATGGAAGTCTGAATGAAAATCCTTCTCTATACTAAGTTGCCTTATAATTTCTCCTTTACTGTATATTTCAGCAGTCACGATCACTATTCTCAGTGATCAACACACTGATGTTTCTAGAGACACTCACTTCCCTTTATCAGAGCATCTTGACTACATCCTGTGTATCTGCCTCTTCCCTGTCCCATCTCACTGTTTACCTATTTGTCTCCCTCTCCTTTAACCCATCTCCCCTTCTCTATTATAACTTGACCGACAGCCCAAGTTACATAAATAACGACACATTTGAACATTCCCTATAACATGTCACTTTGCATTAGGTATGTTACATTTTACCTTTTCTGAAGTTGCCAGGTAGGTTTCAAAGAAAGAAGGAGTAGAATAAAAAAATAATAAAAAACTACACCCACATGGCCTTATCAGAAACCAACTAACTTTAGCAGATGCACCAGAACAATTAGCAGAAAATTCCAGACTATAGCAGAGAATGATGCAAAATACACCACACAGTTCTCTTACCTTCAGAAAAATTCTTACCTTGGTCTGGATCAGTGCTTTACAGTTATTAATATTGAATCCATCAAATCCAAAGTCCTCATCATCTTCAGCATTTAATTCACCAACAATGTCATCCTGGCTCTCTGGAAAGTCCTAATAAAGCATAATTTACTTTTAAAAACAAACAAAAAACACTCATGTTTATCTGATCTTAACATACGGTAACCTACAGAGAAGTTTTCCCTTAAAACAACAATAACCATCCGATCTTATTTCCTGAAGCTGTATTTTGATTTGTCAAGTGGTCCCCAATATTAATACAGTTTTATGACAAAAGTTCAACACACATGAATCAAATTGCGACTTTTAAAAAAGCTATTTCCAAATGAATTCATCACTGTTTTGTACTAGAATGTAACCGAGAAATACATCAGCAACACTGTTAAATACAGTTTTCCAACAAACAAAAAGAAGCAATGATACAATTTGAAGTTGCCTGTACATTGATTTAATTCTTCTGTATCCACATAAGGGACTGGCTAATTTGGAGAAGTAAGAGTGGGTAAGAGTTTTTCAGGTGCAAGTTCTACATCATCACAGTAATTCTATTTACATCTAACTTGCATGAAAAGCAGTATCACCATAATAGGAAAACCCCCTTCCACAAACACACACTTCAGTAACCAAATTATTAATTAAAACAGTTACTTCTGAAAAGCACAAACTACCAATTCATGCCTACTAAATAGTCAGGTTGAATACTAAACCATTTTTGATATTTATGCCTTCTCAAAATAAGAGATTCAACAGTGACATTTCTTTTGGGGATTTTCAGTACTTTTCTTTCCCCTCTTTTGTTTATTTAAAACACACTCCTCCCCTCCTTCCCTTGCCCAAACAGATAAAGTAATCAGAGAAAAAGGGGAAATGGAACACACTTTCAACTTGCACACAATTAAAACACCCAGTAACTGCCTTAAGAGCCTCACTGATTCAAATCCAATTTTCGCTTAATGAAAGGACAATAAAGGCTAACAATTTTCTTAGACATGGAGCAGAAAAAAGAGCCATCTGACTGAACACATCTGCAAGTTAACTCTAGCGCCGAAGCTGAACACCCCATTTAACGTAATAAGCACTATATAATGGAGGCTTCAATATAAAGATAACCAAAAATTGATCTCTGCACAACTTTCACAGTAACTGAGCTAATGCTGAGCATACACTACGCTGTAACTAGAAGGCCCTCTTTAAGGAAACCTGCAATTCATCCACATATAGTTCATTCCTCATGCGTCTGCACATATAGCTTACACAAAGCAGGATTTACACCCAGGTGTTTATGCTGGCACACTAGCCAACTTTTGTTCAATTACCTTTTGATTTGCCTTTATTCCAAGAACACTCAAGAGGTTTTCTTGGCAATGAGATTTACTCCAGGGATGTCTTAAGCTGGAGGTATCAAAGTCTTTAAGAATTCTCCATATGTTTCCACAATCAATGCTAGAAAAAGAACAATTTAAGGTTATGAAATGTAGAAAGTTTCCAGCAGACAAATATAACTAAAAGTTCTTTTACCAGACAACTGCACGCTAGCTTACATTGAATAAAAGGCAACTTAACTTCAAACTATTTCTATATTTGTTCAAACTATCAACCCATTGTACTAATAACCTTGCACAACAATTAACAGGAACAACTACTCAACATCATTGTACATATGAGCTTCTCAGATAAAGAGCGCATTAGAAGCTTATTTCAGAGACTATTATATGCCCACAACTCACACTGTTCAATTAGTTCTGTGAGATGCAGGTAAGTAGCTCTGCCCTATCAATTCTGAAGCTCCTATTCTATGTCTCAGACCTTTTTCCTTTATTTCAGCTGTGTCTCCCCAGTTCAGCAACCTGAGACTAAGGCAGGCTACCTTCTGGTATCTGGTCTGGACACGTGTGCTACAAAACAGGAAACCAAAGCCAGGGGTACAATACAACTGAAGTAGTGAGAATTAAAGAACTCCTTCTGCACACTACTTTGGATTCTTATATCACATTCATCTTAGATAAAAGCAAGTGCTTTTAGTTTAGTATTTGAAGCAAGTATCATTTATCTTTACTTTATTCAGCACAGTATATCATTTTTCCCCCTGCCTTTACTAAGTACTCTTCTAACACTGAAGTCCTTTTTACATATATAACACATATATCCATTTTTTTCTCCACAAGTTCAAACCTGTTACCTAATTAAAGTTTAAAGCACATGCAAGGAGATTGTTGAAAGGATGCCCACGTTAAATGTATTTGGTTACAACTCATGTAACATTTCCAATGTACAGTCTGAATAAGTGACCTAATTTTCTAGATACAAAGCCTCAGATGTATGCAAAAATAACTACAATACTCGTCAGGCACTGCTGATCCTTCAAAAATATGTAACAAGTCTAAAAGCATTCCAGCTGTCTTGAGAGCTAAGTCAATGATACTAATTGCTGTTAACATAAGCCCAGGAAAGAAGCCAGATGCACCACAGATTCAGAAACAAATCTTGTTTAATGTGAAGTTACTACCTGAGAAAACTGGGGAAGGGGAAACGAGAGCAGGTTGTCAGCAGAAGCAGTAGCAATGCTCAAGCTTTACATGACAGAGAAATAAGTCAGATGTGCTGTAGAGAACCACCAAACAGGAAGAACAGGCTGCCTGGTGGTTCTGACATTCCAGAAACTTAGTCATAAACTAGCATACCAACAGCAGAGAAGGAAAAAAACCTAAGCAGGAATTCATACTTTTGATATATTTCCTACCTGTTTTTCCAGCAGCTAAAAACCAACCTACTTCCTTAATAACACAACAAAAATGCTAAGATCCAAATGCTTAAAGAGAATAGCAATTGAAAAGAATTTCAGTTTGAAGCTAGTTTGCAAGTACTATCATTTTTTTTAATTATTAGTGTAATTACTGAGGTAATTTAGGGTTTTTTTTTCTTTAAAAAAGCAAAAAAAAACAAAAAACACACAACTGCTTCTTTAAACTCATTACCAAAGTTGATTCTTCATAAAATCAGGAATCCCAGCATCTTCATTATTTGTATCAAATACTTGATCTAAACTTCTTATGCTCTCTCTGGATTGTGCTACAGTGACTTCTGGAAAGCCCAGCTTAAATATATGTTCATAGCTGTGGTTCACCTAGGAAAAGCAGAATTTTATTACAGACATTACATGGCTCAATCCAACAGTTCTCAAAGAGCTGGTCTTAAAAAAAAAAAAAAAAAAAAAAAAAAAAAAATCAAAACCCCCCCACACACAGCACAACACTCCCCCTGATTTTATAATCATTTGTCTTTAACAGTTGTTAAAAGCATTTCAGTAGATTTAGCTTACAACATTGGGGGATAAAAGTTTGGAAAGCAAAATTCTATGAAATAACACTTACTAAATCATAAATGCAGGGTCAAGAAAAATAAAAACCCTCTAACTAGCTACCAAATTCCAAATGGGAAGAGAACTAACATTAGGCAGCTGTTCCTGGCATTATAGGAAAAAAAATACAGTATTTAAGAAGCTTAAGTTGAGGGACACACACGCCTGTCTTGTTCACAGTGTCTTCCTGGAGTCTCATGTTACTTTGACATGCGCACAGGACAGTGAAATCGCTATTCACTGGCTTACAGTTTAGCCAAGCCAGATGAAAAGCTCAGCATACAAGAACACTGACAGACTGTATTTGCATTAATTTTATCTTTATTATTTTCCACTTAGCTAGGTATTTCTAAAACAAAATTGAGGTGTTTGTCTTATAGCTTTGTAGCAACTGTAGTACAGGAAAGCATGAGTTTCAGATCCGCATTTTTTAAATAAAACCTCTATATCCAATTATATCAGAACACTCCCCTGTTTAAGCAAATCCATGAGTTTCCCTTAAAATGGTCTGTATTTCAAGATAGGAAAATCCCTTAAAGTTGTTCAGTCACATATGCAAAGTATCCTGCTACTCCAAACAAAAAACTTTCATCTTAAAATACAGTACTCTGCCTCAAGTTATTAAAATTCAACTGAGGCACTTGACATTGAGATGAGTTTTGAAGAAGCCTTCCAAACTAGACTTCTACATTGATCATGCAGAAGGCAGAGCCCAGACTTGAAGAACTTATGAGGCAAGGAAACAAAATAGAAAACAGAGCAATGAAGGATAAAGGTATATTATGTATGTTATGCATCCGAAGAGATCTTCAACAGCCCTATTGCTGCTTCACTACCCTGAGGAAAGAAATCTCAAAACTCAGGGTAGAGCTAAGTTATTATATCAAACCTCACTAACAGACAAGTGGTAAATTATTATTGCTACTGATCAACCCTGTGAAAGTTTGGAACAACCGCTCTTTTTACTGAAAAAATGTTTTATTTTAGGATAAAAATAGTATGAATAATTGGTATAAATTTTTGTGTTCAGACATTCATATTTTCTTTTTGCTAGTTTGTTTCACTTCACATTAAAACTAAGCATTAAAATATATTAATTGGAACAAGATATAATCACTAGACTTTTTGCTGATATAAATGTATAATATAACTTAGCATTTAATCAAATTCTTAGTTCTAAGATTGTATGAGGGAATAGAATACATTTACCTAGTTGCATCTCTTACTTGTGTCAAATTTATTAAAGATAAAAGTTAATCTCAAATGTGTGTGTTAAGATTATTCGGGCTGTATATAAAACACAGAAGTTACCAATTCCTGACTTATTTAAATAAATCGTTATTAAAATGAAGCTTGCAAACAACTCAATTTTTTGTTCACTAATTTTTGCTACCAATCTTCCCAAATTTTGTTTCCTATGCCCACTCTGTACAGCTTGTGAAATGCAAGTGCCTTGGGTCAAGGTTCATTGTTTCTAAAGGCTTATGTATCACTAGGGTCCAGAAGCAAAACAAGGCAGTACAGTCTTTAAAGCTCCCCAGCAGGAAAACTTAAGCATTTGTCAAACACAGTAAAGCTGCTGCTTTTGTTCCACTAACAGCAAAGTAGCTTGGCAATTTCTCTCCCTCAACAGCATTATCCTCCATAGAGGAGACATTCAGACACAAATCTCTGGATGCAGGAAGCAGGAGCACAAATATTTTCGGTTCTTGGTTTACTGTTGGCACATACCTCATTTAGAGAGCTAGAGGCCTCCTGTCTCCCAACGTGTAGAGATGGCTCAGAGGAAAAGTGACCAACTGAGGCAGCGCAACGTCCTCTGCATAAGTCCGTATCACCTTTAGAAGTTTTCACTGACTTCCCCAGAACTTCAGGATTATGATTGAAAATCTCTGATTTATCTAAGGATTCCCTGAAGCCTTCAAAATCACCCCAGGAACCACTGATTTCTAGTGCACTATGACTGCTCTCAGAAACCCCCTCACAACTTCCTTTGCTGTTCACTACAGGGAGGTTTTGCTGCCTTGTTTCAAGATTAATCATTTCTTCATTATTTCCCCTTTCATGTGAGTAACGGTTGCTCTCATGGAGAGACGTATCACTTATATCAGGTACTAGATCTTTCAGGGACATGCAGTGTAACATGTCTGTGTGCCTAAGACTTTCTACTAGTGACAGATTCTGCATTTTGGTTGAAAAAAAATCAAACAGAAATAATTTGTTGAAAATTGTTCTGCAGAAAAAAACAGTGAAGTTTAAATGAAGTAGAAATCTGAATATTTACAAAACATAATCCAATTCTTCATTTCACCCAGAGAGCTGTAGCAGTGCTAATCCAAAACATGATGTCCTTCAGTCTCCCCTCCAGTAATCAGCAAGTGCAAGTTATTCAGCCTGTGTAGAATATTACCCTGCAAAGAAAAAACTATAAATAAATACTTCTGTGATAACAGCTACACAGGAATAAGAAAGGAGAGGCGATAAAGTAGGAGAAAAAATGCTTAGGTTAAAATAAACACATTCCGGTATTATGCAACTCAAAAATGCAAGAGTTATGGCTGTGTTTTCAGTAATTTAGCTACCTGCCCACGCTGGGTGTAGCAGTTCTCAGAAAGCGTTTAACTGACGTTCTAGGTGTTCTCTACCATTAATTCACCTTACTTCCTAAATACTGAGTTTGTGCTCAAGGTCTGCAGGGCCCTTCCTGGGAGGCCACGGCAAAGGAGCCGGCGGCAGCTCCTTAATTCTGCAGAACGGGTGGTGCTCCCACCGCTTAAGCGGCTAAGGCGCATTCAGTAAATTCATTCTGACATCTTTAAACTACTCCACGCAAGACTGAATTCATAATTTTAGGTCAAGCGCATCCCCGCGAGCCTCCTCCTGACTGAGGAGCTGCTCTTGGGGGAGGACAGGGGTCAGAAGAACGGCCGTTATTGACCGGTCGCTAACGGGCATCTTCTGCCCTCGGTAGCTAGCGCAAATCCCGATCTCGAGTACCTAGGGCAGATCCCGTGGCGCTGCCTCCGTTTCCCCCTCATGGAGACGGGACCTGTTGGTGTCGGGGCTCGGAGCTGCCCC
>VZSV01000086.1:3350550-3372878 GCA_013398735.1 Nothocercus julius
GCTTCATGGCTGAGGGGGCGGGGCCTTCATGGCTGAGGGGCGGGGCCTTCATGGCTGAGGGGCGGCGCGGGGCTCTGGGGCTGGAGGGACCTTCCCGGCCCCACGGAGCCCCCCAGGCCCCACCGAGTGCCCGCGGCGGCAGGTTCTTCTTGCTCCAGCCTCGTCGTTCTCCTGCCTGACCTCCTTCCCCTGCCTGGTCTCCTCTTTCTTCTCCTCCTCCTGCCTGACCTCCTTCTGCGCGACCACCTCCTCCTGCCTGTTGTCCTGCTCCCGTCAGACCCGCTCCTCCTCTTGTCACATCTCCCCCTCCTGTCACACTTCCTTCTCTTCCTGCCTTTCTCCTTCTCCCTCACCTCCTCTTTCTCCTGCTGCCTGTTCTCCCCCTCTCCCACAGGCTGATCTGCTCCTCGTCTTGCCCGGCCTCCTGCTCTTCCTCCTCCTCCTCCTCCTGCCTGACCTCCTCCCTCTCCTGCTGTCAGACCTGCTCCTGTTCCTGCCTGACCTCCTCCTCCTTTGCCTGGCCTGTTTCTCCTTCTCTCGCCTGTGCTCCTCCTGCTCCTCCTACGTGGCCCCTTCCTTCCCCTTTCTCCTGTCCAACCTGCTGCTCCTGGTCCTTCTCCACACCTTCCAGAGTAGCCATGAGGGGCAGAGCAGTGCTCACTTGTTTCCCCAGCTCCCCTGGGGCCTTTCCAACCAGACTGCTCTGGAGTCTCCCCATTCCCTCCCCTTTCTCTGGTTCTTAACACCTACATCTCTCATTCACTGCCACGCTGATTTTCTTCACCTTTGCCTGCCTGGGTTAGAACCACCACCCCCTTTGTATTTTACAACCGGAAGTCAACACCCGCCCTCCTGAAAGAATCAGGCGTCTGATTTCAAAATCAAGACACTAAAAAGAATGTGTTCACGTTTTCCAACTTTCTGCAATCTGACAGGCTAAGGACATACATCTTGATTGTGACAGCTCATATTTGTTTTTAATTTGAGAATAGTTGAAATTCTCACAGAATTACAAAATTCCATGATACGGAGTTGAAAAAAAAATTAACAATCAACCCACTCCGTAACTTAACCTCAAGATGAATGATAGGAATAAGCCAGGTGCAGTCTTGTAGGATCTTCTTGTTCCCTCTCTCCCTCATTTTGCCCTCTGAGGTTTCTATATTTGGTTGTCCCACTTTTCCTCTCTCAGTTCCTCCCTTTGCTGGGGCTGGGAGCTTGATTCCTCACGGAGATAAAGGTGGAAGGTGTGAAGAGGTCGGTCCACAGCCGGGAGTTACTGTCCCTTCCTCCCTCTCTCGTGTGCCCAAACCGTGGAGCCAGAGCTGGGGTGGAGGTGCTGTGCCCAGGACTATCCCTGCCTGGAGGTGCTGTGTCCAGGGCTATCCCTGCCTGGAGGTGCTGTGTCCAGGGCTATCCCTGCCTGGAGGTGCTGTGCCCAGGACTATCCCTGCCTGGAGGTGCTGTGTCCAGGGCTATCCCTGCCTGGAGGTGCTGTGTCCAGGACTATCCCTGCCTGGAGGTGCTGTGCCCAGGACTATCCCTGCCTGGAGGTGCTGTGTCCAGGGCTATCCCTGCCTGGAGGTGCTGTGCCCAGGGCTGATCCCTTGCCAGCTGCTCCCACATATGCGTGGCAGAAAGAAGTGCACAGAGAAAACTTCTCCCGGCCTCTCCGCAGGATGTTGGCAGCAGTTCCCTGTCCTCAGGGCTGGGTCTAAAATCTGTGCAGACCCGAGCAACAGGGGACAGTTGTAAAAGCAGGGAAAAAAGGTTTTCTGGAGCAAGGCCCAAAGTAAAAAGCATTTTCGAGGCATTACAGTACATGTGTTTTCCTGCCCAGGCACAGATACACGCACGCCCATCCCTCACATCTGACTCTCATTTTAGGCTGTGCTGCTTTATCTGAGGCTAAGAGGCTGAACTTGCGAGAAACGCCTAGATGCAGAGCCAAAGAAACTTTATTGGCCGCTCTCTGAAAGAATCCTTTTGTTTTCGTTCTCCTTCGGAGCCATTTCCTACCCTCTGTGGCCATCCCGTGGCAGCGTGCAGCTGTGAGGACGTGTCAGCGGCTCAGTAAGACCCAAAGCGCCTCATGTTTTGCAACGCTTAACACGTTCATGTTTATCCTCCCAAAGCAAAAGGCGACGTGCAGGTTGCATCAAGGCCCCTCTGCAATCCCATGCTTTGAACCTCGACACGAAGGGACATTGGGGGTTTTGCAAACCAGACTCTGCCGTGCAGGGTTCAAGTGGAGTGGTGGGCAAGGTAGAGAGCACAAGTTACCCCAGATCTTAGAAACTCTATGGTATGAGCACGAAAAACCCCTGTAGTGCCTTCTTCGCAGAGTAACATGCGACTTCCCTAAGGGTGTGTGAGGCACTCGGTACGTATCCCCAGGACACCTTGCCCCGCTGTGGGAACAGGAGTTGCTCTCCATGCGTCGCGATGGTGCTCAGGAGAGCGGCCCCAGCGCTGGCTGCAGCACCTGCCGGACACCAGGCACCCCAATGCTTCTCCTCTCTCTGCGAGACACAGCTAAAAAGCCGGAGAATCACCCTGGGGAAAACCTGCACAGCTGTGTTTTGTGAAGATTTTGCAGTCAGAGGAGAGCGACGTGGGACAGAGGTGCCCTGCAAAGTGGATTCCACCTCCTGGCACCTGAATTCACTTCTCTTGACTTGGTCCTGCTAAGACACAATGCCGTAAGCGCAATAGTCAAGATTTCTAATTTGGGTCTTAAATTACACCACCTCGTGGACTGATGAATTTGAGTCAAAAATGGTATCACAATCGGATTAAGAGTTTTTCCTCTGAAGGGGAGCTGAATCGGGGACAAACCTCTCATTATTTGTTTGGTGGATAAGTCTTACAATTATGTGTGCTGTATAGCAGACTTTGGCCCTCTTATTCTTGCATTGAACCCACAATTTCTTTATGAAATATCACTTATACTATAAATAAATAAATAAATAAATAAACAAATAAATAAATAAAGCCAGTCTTTGTTTAAAGATTCAATAAGCCAAAATGAGAACCATAAAGCCTATATTTAGGTGCTTAAATGTATATACCTAGTAGAGTAGAAGGTCGCTCATCTGAAACTCACCAACAAAAGCAACTGAATTAACTGAGTACTTACCTGAAGCTGCTATTGCTGCTGCTGCCATCATCCTTACTGGAAAAAAAATTTGTGTTTTGTACATATACTCTAGAATTAGTGTTTTTATTTTTTTCCCTTTGGAAAATACAAATTTGCAATGAAGAAACTCTATAGAATAGCTGGAATTTTTCACAGCAAAACACCATCACACTGCTGTAATATGAATTTTCACTGATTTGTAGAATGATCTAAATTTTTGAACGGTATAGTTCCCCTGGAAATGACGACCGTAATATGTATGACTGTTTTCTTCATTCTTTTTCTTACATGTACAAAAATTATAAAAAAGCTTTGTAGCTTTGTGAACAGAATTTACATGTTTTTTAATTGAAACAAAAGCAAAATTATTTTGTTATTTAAATGACTAAAATATTTTTCTTTAATCCAAACAAATTGCTTAGATTTTTTTTCTTGTAAGAACAACGTTACACGTAGATAAACTGGTTCAAAATGTTGTTTAGAAAGTAAGAGTAAACATGTTTTTAGAAGTCAAATAATTTTGATTGACTCAAAACTAACTTTTCAGTAGATGAGCTGCCTTTTCAGTAGATAAGTAGTAATTTTCTCTCTCATCATAAATATCTGGACTTTGAGAAGTGTAAGAATTCAGCAGTTCTTTCATTTCAGTAATAATAGGAAATGCTCAGATTTTTGCAAAACATTGCAGATATCATCTATCAATGCTGATCTAAGCAACCAATTACAACTTAAATTTAAATATATGGGCCATAATTCCACTAATATGGAATTATGGGCTGCATAATTCCACGTGTATCAATATGGTCCACGCTCCTGGAGACACAGCATTTTTTGCTATACCTCCCAGCTTCGTGCTGCTGTTGGTGTCCCAGGATGGAAGTTCCAAAACATGATTAAAATCCCAAGTAATGCCAGAATAACAGGCATTAAAGAGAAACACAGAGCAGTTAGCAATAGGCTAAAAGATCAACCAGAATCTTTTCAACGGCAGATGGCAGCTCTGCCTTGTCTCTTACACTTGCACGCAAGGGTGCTGTCAGACTCCTCTTGTGAGCAGGGCATAATCTGTCCCCTCTACACACCCCACGAAAAAGGTCTTGGACCAAATAAGAGCTGTCAGATTTGACCCAGACACGACAGGTAGAGATTTTGTCAGAATGGATCATGGATCTGAGATTTAATGATATAGCTCTGCACAGTCTTTTGTTACAGTCTGGCACCACCTGGTTTGTGTGGTGACACAGAAAAAGCATTTCACAGGACACCTTTGTTGGCTCCAGATCGGCACAGACAAACCCTGTCTGCACCTACAAAAAAGACAAAATCCTTTGCCAGGAGATATATGATATACTTTAAGTCCTTCTCTCATGTGTGGAAGATAAAGAAGCCACAATCCATCTCTCAAAGCTGGATGCTCAAGAAATGCATGTGCCCTGGCTGCAACGGCTGCATCTACATTAGCTGTTCTGTCCAGTCCAGTAGTGTGGTTTACTCCAATTTGTTTCCACTGCCGGTCTTATTCTCAGAGTTACTTTGAAGAGCATGAGCTAAATGCCTTTTGGGGGAAACTAAAAGCCCCTCTAGAAGCGCTCCAACACTTGGTGGAAACACCATCTTCCAAATTGGCATGTGGGCTGCACTGCCCTAAGATTCTCCAGCATCTAACGCAGTACGTGTGCTGTGTTTGAGAGATGACTCCAGGGTCCCTTCCCTGTTCCTGGGTCCTGCAGAAGATCCTGGGTCCTGTAGAAGATCCCTTCAAGGATGTTTCCTGTCCTCAAGGACATAGTCCTATTGTACCAAATTATTTGCTACTGTAAACATAGCCAAAGGCTCTCTACAGTTCGAAGTACATCTTGCTCAAGATCCTTTCTGCAAAGGAAAGGATCCCCAAGGCAGATAATTACATATCCCTTGAGCTCTGCTTCCCTTATTGCTGTGTCTTTTTCTTAGTTACAGCTCTCCTCTGCTTGTCCCCGGTATAGTCAAAGCAGAAAAAAACCAGGAACATCCCTTCTGCCTATCTTATCCCTTCTCAACACAGAGGAGAACGGGCCCTACAGGCCCTGGAGCTGCTAGAGCTCATGCAAAGATGCTACATAAACCACATCTTCAAAAGGGTAGGGATTATTTATTATTATTATTATTTTTTAATACATATGGCAGTAACCCATGCTACCACTGTCAGGTTGTATTAGATGCTTTGCAATCACTTACACCTGCTTCTTGTTCTGTGTCTCTCTTTCCAATGTATTCCACATGCATTGCATCTGGTGGCCCCATAAGCCCAAGTGCCCGCATGCGTTTTTCAGGTATATAGGTATTAATTTATTGCATCTTGTCATTTTTGCCAGTCTCCTGCATACACCATAAATGGAGTTGAGATCTCTGCAGTTTGCAGCTCTAATCCTCTATTTTAGTGCCTGATTAGGTCCCAAATCCGTTATTGCCAGTGAGTGCTGCGAGGAGGATTTCACCTTCTTGGCTGCTAGAGCTGGTCCCAGCTGGGGCTGCACCAGGGTATTAATTAGCTTGCCTGGAGATTTCAGCAGTGCTGTTCAAAGGGCTTGCTGAAAGGTCAGACCCTCCATTAGAAGTGTTGTGCTTCTGCATTAAGCCTTAGCACTTAACACTTAAGAAACCTCAAGAAGAAGTTCAAATAAAGTATTAGCACAAAAATATTTTTAAAATTTGAGGCCCCACTTCAAGCAGGATTTGAGAGAACACTGAATCATAATAATTAGCATCTTTGTAGCTCCCAAAATACAGGGATCTCACTTTTTCATTCCCCAAGTGACCCTCACTAGGGCTCCAGGGTACCTGAATAACGGCCATTGGATTGCACAGGGGGGGAGCAGAATTACAGAAGATTGAAGTTATTTGCCCCTAAAAGTAGACACTAAGTCCCTGGTGGATGTCTGCATGCCCAAAACTCTGCAGTGTGAAATTAATCAGCACTAAAGATGTTAATTTACTGCTTAAAGAATAGCATAGCATGGATTACAAATGCATTCTGTCATTGCAAGAAAACAATAACATGGATTCAATGGCAAAAAGGCACAATTTGTGCGAGTTTTGCATATGTGTATAGGGCAGTCATCTGCTCTTTATTCCAGATGGTGCTACCAGGCTGCTTCGGCAGCATGACCTGGGTGTAGACCGCAAGGAAGGGTTTAGTTACCAGGTAAAAGAGAGGACATTTCTTTTTTTTTTTTTTTTGTAACTGCAGTAAACTCTCAGCTGAACTGTCAAACTCTTGTGCCTTCTTTCACCGCTGCGAACTGAGGACACGTTATGTAGAACCTACTTGTTCTAGCAAGGGGTGTGCGGCCCGTGGTGGGCATGAGCTGAGAACATTTAGCCCAAGAGCTCTGGCAGCTCTGGGGACAGATGGCAGCTCCTTAAGCTGCCCTAACTCGGCTTGCCTTCGCCTGCGAGTGAGCCCTAAGCGGCAGGAGAGGCGTCACTCCCACCTTCACTGCGAACATTGCTCGTGTGCTGCGAGCTTGGCTCTCCCTTCCCAACTCAGCTGAAAATACAGTATGTACCACATCCATCAAATATAGAGTTTTTTTTTTTTTTTAAAGGATGCATCCGGTGCATCCGGGCTGCATTTAAGCCTAATTCAGCTGCCTCTTTGGGTCATATTTCCACATAGTGTTTGTAGCAAAGTCATCAATAAAAAGGAAGGCAGTCAAGTCTCTCTCTCTCTCTCTCTCTCTCTCTCTTTTTTTTTTTTTTTTTTTTTTTTTTTTTTTTTTGCTTTGCAAGTGATAAATTGAAAACAGCTAAATATGTAACAATGTAACAGTTTGGGGGAAAAAAAAAAGTGTTTGAACCTACAAGCTTAAAGCTAATGATTCGAAACCAAATGGGAAAGGAGACCACTCTCCGGTCTGATGTATGCAGCTCTATAATTGCAGGACTAGACAATTTACAGAGATCAGAAGAGGGCAGGGAGGGGGAACCTGAGCAATTCCTCTGGTGCTAACGGTGCTATCACAGCTAGAGCTGGAAGAGGGCAGCATGAGGTTTCTTTAATGGTTTATTTGCTCCTTTGCTGATGTCATAGTTGTGAGAGCAAAACAAACCAGCCAAAACAATCGGGGGACCTCTGCTGTTATTAAGTCTGACCTGGAACTCTGAAGTTTGGATCTAGATCCAAACACTCTCAAAATGCCCAAGCACCTGGATTTTGAGATTTAGCTTGTGTTCATTTCTCTTTGTGAGAAAGCAAGAACAAATAAACAAAGGAAAAAAAAAAAAAGAAAATAGAAATGAGACATCTGTTAACAGCTACACTAGGCTTTTTATGCTATTGTAAATGAGGCTAGTAGTACTCTGCAGAATATTATCATAAGGCTGCAATTAGCAATGAGAATTATGCCACACACATTTTACGTTAACTAAAAGAGTAGCAGTAAAAGGCAAATGTTCAACGCAGGAAACATCAAAGCATGCAGTTCATGTGAATTAATAATACCACAAAGTATCACAATTAGATGCACAGACATCAGTAGTTTATTGTAAAGAAAGCTCTTGTTGAGAAGTCACACTTCATATTCAGCTTCTGTTTGTGAATACTGTGTAAAAGGGCAGATTTATTATTAGCTTAAATACAGACATGAGTTATATGTGTATGAACATGTCAAGGCAAGGTACTTTGTTAACTAAAACTGCCTTTAAAAAACAATTTTACTGAACGATTACATTTTCTAATACACTTCAGCATCTAATTATTCTTCAGGTGTCTTCTACTAATACTCTATTAATGCTTTATATGCTGCTTATAAGTTGAACATTACAGAATAATGTGACCTGAAACCTTCCAGGAGGCACACATTTTTGTGTTTATAGCTAACAGCTGGATGTTGTTCTCCCTATAGTCAGTGGGACCAGGCCATGAACTATAACAGGAAGAAAGACCTTGTCCCCTCATTTGAAGTGCCAACACTGAGGTTTCTATATTTAAATTGATTTATATGGAAAGAGTGATGGGTGAAAAATGAATACAGAAAGCACTGAATTGAACATAGTGAGGTAAGTTTAGTTATCCAGATCTTTGCCTTTAGTTTTCAAAGTACTTATTTTTCACTTCTTCGCAGCATCTTTCAACATGGGCCAGCAGGATTGCTGGCCTAAATTTAGTTCTGGTTAATGCAACTTGACTAGGTCAGTAAGGACTATGAATGTGTTTGACAACCTTTTTATGAAGAATTGTAACAACACGAAGCATTTTCTTACAGAGCGTCCCAAAAGGAGAGTCAGAAGTCAATGATATCAGATGACAAACGCACATGGTCAGGACATCTGGATCAGCACATCCCACCACTGTCAGCTGCAAGTGATCCTTCCAAGCCACCGGCAGGTCCAAGCTGCTCTTTTCCAGACAGAAATCTTCTCTTGTGGAGGAGAGCGGTGTAATTTTCCTAGGCTCCCAGTAGAGCCTGCTGGTGTATTAGGGCACATGTTACACTACCTTGTTTTCTATAATCCCCCAATCAGGCAAATTATGCCCAGAACATCTCATTTCGGGGACTGCTGAGTGTTTGAAAGGCTGTCAGTTAAGTGCAAAAAGAAAAGCAGCAAAGTAGAGCCTATAACACAGCAACAAGCAGCTGCAGTGGTTCCACAGGTTGAAAATGATCTTAAGACACAGGGCTGGCAAGGGGAATGTCAGCTTAGCTGGAGAACGACTGTAGTGGGAACTACCTGACCGGTGGCAGCTGTGCCTGAGCCATCACTCCGCTCCAGCAGCCCTCGGGCTGCCTTAGGGCTCTGCTGTCAGTGCCTTGGCTCATGGCCATGGAAGCGGATGGGAAGGCCACAAGGTGCTGTTCTGGCAGTGGGGATGAGGAACAGGCCCTCATGACACCACACTTCAGAATCATAGAATCATTATGGTTGGAAAAGACCTTCAAGATCATCAAGTTCGAATGCAAATGTTTGAGGAGAGACAGTTTCATGTCACAGGCAGTAGCTGATACCAACCTCAGAGCCATCCTTCCGGCCTACTGGTACCCTGGTTGGATCAGCTGAGGATACATATTGGATACATGGTTACCCTTTACCTGCTCCCCTTCTCTAGCTTAGCTAGCTGTGAGATGGCAGGACTAAAGTGAAGATCTACCGCCCATTCCCCAGCCAGCCTTGCAAGTAGACTGAAATTTAGGGTACTCTTCATGTGAGAGAGTTGCCTGTTCAATCTTGGTTTTACTTTATTATTTTTTTTCTTTTTTTGGCTACATTTCCCAAAAATCTGCAGAGCCTTATCTAATTTAGTTTAGTTTATTGCAAGGACCTCAACATTCAATCAGCCAGACCAAATTACTGTTTTCAAATGCATGAATATAGTCTTGAGTCAATTCCAGCTAGCAGAACCAACATGTGTAGAAGTGAAGATTAGCCCCAGCACTGCAGCTCTTTCCACCTCTACACTTCCCAGGAACTGAAGAAACTTTTTTTTTTTCAATAAAATGCTGAGCGTTTGATTTTACAACTGTGCTTTCTATAGATCACCTAAAGTCCCCAACACCAAGCAACAAGGCTCAAGAAGAAACTTTAGAACAGGATGTCTAGCTGGAACAGCTCTCTCTGTGTAAGGGAGCACCTGGAAATATTTTTTCCTGACTTTTCTTCCTTACAGCTACACTGTCCTTTCTGGAAACCAATCGCCATAACCAGATACCTTCCCAGCCTTTACATACTCTAGGAACCACTGTGAATGAAACCATACAAACTCTAACTGGCCACTGCTGTTGTAATTTAACGGTTTCAACCATCAATGGATTGTGCTGAAAAGCATTAGCTTTACTAGAGCTTTTCCATGAGCAAGGGGACATCACAGCCTACAGACCTGCCCCCCATCCATCATGACAGCAGGCCACACTGCCTACTGACTTAAGCAAATCTATTTTGTTCCTCAGGTGAAGCAGATGGAAAACACATGAGAGACTGTTACCAGGGCTGTTACCTTAATAGCTTTTGATTGCTTGTCCACACCTCTCCAACAAGTGTGAGTTACCAGGGTTGGCCTGCCCATCCCAATCACAAGGCTGTGTTTGTACCAGGGAACTTTTGCACCTACAGAGCTCTCGCTTAGGCCTCAGCTGCCGAGTCTTTGAGAGGAATAAACCTGTCCACATATTTCACTAACAATTGTTCCTTCATTTGCCCAGCTTTTCTATTAACCTCATCACAATATCATAATAATTAAGCTGAAGAAAGAACAGATTTGCAAAGTTCATACAAGAAGATTCCTGTCTTGTCAAAGCATAATTTACACTAACATCATATATGACATACCTGTATGATTTGATAAATTCATGCCAAGCTTTAACTGTTCCAATTGATCCATCAGCTTTCTTGAATTATTGACAACTATCTTCTGTAATATATGTTGCTATGCTAATATAAAAATGAGTCAGGTCTTTTTACAGACTTTCAAGATAAACTTTTCAATTGATTCCTACTGAATTTTACAATTATGAGGCTGATCCCTTGTGCTAAAAGACTCCGTGCATGTGCAGCAGTTTAAACACTCAGATTAAATGTTTCACAGTGTATATATAAAGTTGCAAAACAATCTTTCTAAGAACATGATTGTATGAAGAACACTTAATGCTTATTTTCCCATTATTGGAGTAATTTTCAAAGGCATTTTTCATGGATACAGGATGTTAAGTAAGAAATATGACAATATTTTGCCTTAGGGGGATTGGGCTCTTATCTTTGACTTGTGAGAGGAATGGGTGAAATGTCCAAGCTGTTATAATTGTCATAGCTGCATAACACCACTTTGAAGTATGTTAATATTCTTTCAAAGCTGTTCCACTGCTCCCCACTGAAACATTCCCTTTCCAAGTTGTCTTCAAATAGTAGAAAGAGCTTAAAGAACCAGTAATCTTACAATTTGGCTTTAGAAATGTTGCAGAAGTGGACAAGAAAAGATGAGAAGTCAAAGCTAACAGATGTGGTGTGAGCATGGAAATCCATTTGTCTTGAATTCCACGGTTTACTTTAATCAGTTCTGTGATCTGTTTAGTTAAGCTGTTGTAAATCTCAGTGTAGACACTATGAGGGATATGCTAACACAGGGAAGAGTAGTCACCCCAGACTCTTGCTACAGTCACAGGAAAGAATCTTCCAGATAATCTTCCAGAAGATTAGCAGGGTCCACGGAGCTGACCTCATGAGAAGATGCTGGAAGAGAGATGTCCCTTCCTCCTTCCCTCTGCCCATCTTCCCCTGAGCTAGCTTTGGTTCTCACAAGAAAAATGATGCCATTTTCCTTCTGTCGAGTTAGTTTGCTGCCAGGCTGATGGCTGAGCTAGTATACAGAGTGCTCTGGCCTAAGGAGTAAGGGCTCCCCTACAAGGTGTTAAGCAGTTCTTTGAATTCCTTAGCATCTTCCCCATGCTCTGTGCCTTGCAGGACAACACCGTTACTGAACACTAAGTGTACAAATATATACACATACACATGTATATATACATATATATATGCATATTTAAATACTAGAGACATGCATACCCCTATATTTTAATCTTAAGCAAACTGTCTGTCCCTAGACTATCTCTATATAATCTTTTTTTAACCATTCATATAGATTGTGACTGCCTCTTCTCTAAGAAGGATTGTGATAGTATTTAATCTGAGTGCTCACATTGTTCAATCTAGTTTGTTACACCCTGGCTTCTCCTAATTCCACCATTTCATACAGCTATTGTCTGAGGTGGATCAATGTTCAGAGTATTCTGTTTGGTGTCACTTTGGTCTATGGTTCAGAGGATCAGACAGAAGCAGAGAGGTCTCATTTATGACTTTAACTTTATACTACACTGTCGGGTGAGTTGCTTGCCACACTTGCCTAAGAAGGGGTTACTTCAGCTTCTAAAAATTATGCTGAGAAGCAGTTTGTTTAAAAAAATGTTGCTATGGCTGCAATGGCTTTCAGATATAGTTATTTAAGAGTGGTTTGTACAGAAAAGCATGACAGACAGATGTGTATCTTTACGCGGTCCAATTGTCACTGGCTGTTGGTTCAGCTCTGCTTGCTATTTATGAGAAAGGGCAGAATCTGGTGTTGTGGGTAAGCAAGTTTGGAGCTCACTACTCAAGGCCATGTTCGGGCAGCTGTGACTCAAGCAATTGCTCCTAGACTGTTTGCTTGCTTGGGAAAGGAGACGGATGTGTGTCATTTCCTTGTTTAGACACATAAGACATCTATTTTCCCTTTTTTTTTTTTTCTTTTTTTTTATGATATGGCATATTGCCCGAGACCTACAGTGTGGTGCACACTGCATAGCAAGGCCAATGCTTCAGCATGAGAAACAGAATAAAGAACTGGAATTTTTGGATGATCTGGGGTTGGGTAGAGAAGGAGAGATTGCTCACTACATTTTGCAAGATATTAGGTCTGAGTCCTTCGGCCATGAGAGGGTAGGTGAAGTTCTGAGATTCATGCCCTGTGTAGGATGGCAAAAAACTTAATCCTTTTGGAGGAGGAAGACTAAACAGCAGGTTTGTCCTGCACCAGCTGGCTATGTGAGTGAGCAGTGATCTGGTGCTCTGTGCAGAACCTAGGAGTCAATGGGTAAACGCCGAGCGCTGCAAACAGATCCAGCATGAGATCTCACTGTTATTTCAGATCCACTCTACCAAGAGAGTCTGCCAAAAGCCAACTTGAGAGTATTTCTATAGCTGTATCTTTATAATGAAGCCATTAATTATTGTTGTTTACAAAATTGTTCTAGTGATTTTCAGACTGACCATTTCCAGATGACATCTGTGCTCCAAGCATTCATTGATCAAGACACTGATGTCCCATAAGTCCACGCAGGTAGTTCCGTGCTCGGGTGACAGCCCTCCGGAGATGGCAGACTGTCCTCTGAGCAATTGCAATGGATCAGGACCTAAAGCTTTTGCTTTGCAAGATTTGCACAGATGAAGCAGGCTACAGCTGGACAGAGAGGAATGCCAGGAGAGCTGTTCTCTGCCTAAAAAACTGTGAGAAAGGGAGTGGTCTTCATTCTACAAATGAAATCCATGAAAGTGAAATGTAATTTGCATCCCCAGGGTGGAATATACATGTACATATGTCACCATATGGTGAAATATATCATGCTATGATTTGTTTTAGTTTTGACAATGAATGATAATAACCTGCACCAGGTGAAGGTACTAAATACTATTTTTAGAGATGCTCATCTTCTTAATTACAATAAGATATATTCATTCAAACTCACAGAGAATGTTTGTTTATTCTCTTCACTTCCAGCCCGTGATATTATCTATCTGACTCATCTGTTTTCTTGTCTCAGAAGTACCTTAGCAGGATTTCAAGCATCGAGGATTTGTTGAAACCACTCACTTTTTGCCAGTGGAGGCAGAAACACAAGCATGAATACATTCCTGAGCAACCCTAACTTAAAAGATTAAATAGATGACACTCTAGTTGGCAAGACTTCACACTGGTTTGGCTAGAAGGTACCTTCCTACCCACAAGAAAGATACTGTCTGCCATCAAAAACTTTATAACCTGTTATACAGATTGCATTTGTGTGGGTGATAGTCTCTGCTCATAACTGGGCCAGCCGGTATACCTGTTATTCGCCATTAAGTATAAATACCAAGAAGAAATTAGAAAAGGACACTACCTGTTAATCAATGTGTAGTTTTCTGCAAGAAGTAGAAACAAAAGTTCACACAAGAGACATTAGAACATTGCAAAGTAAACCAGACATCTCCATAAATAAAAGTGTGGACCCTGTAATTTCAGCTAAAAGCTCATTCTCTGCTAGTAAATAGGCCTAGGCCTGGGCTTGAGTGCACTACATGATCATCCACATTGCTGAACTGCTGGTGGGTACCATGTTACAGTTTTGTCCCACAAGCACTAGAAATTTCCTGGCCTGAGCCTGGGAGCAGGTCAAGGTTTGTGGGGCCAAGGATTGCTCCCATAGGCAGCCCCCTCCGTGAGGAGTGAGAAACATGAGCTGTACTGATAGAAACTATGCCATGCAAAGACCAGAGCACAGGCCCTGGCCCATTTTATCTTCTAGCATGGATGGAACCAGAAACCTAGCTCTCAAGCTGAGATCTGTGACTTGTCCTTGGCCTCTGTATTGGGTACCATCTGGGACATTGAGCAGACACCAGCAGCAGTCACATGCTCAACGTATTAGGCCAAATATACCAGTGAAATGGAGAAGCCTTCATAAGATGTAGGATGTGGGACTTAGTCACCTGACAGTAAGGATTGATAAGGCAATTAGATGGATAACCCTGGCTCTGAAAAAACCCTTCAGTAGACACGAAGGCCCAGAGTATCTAAACATCATAGGTCCTTCATTCTGTGACCTTAACGAACCTGTGATTTTTGACCATCATGCTCTGGGCATGACCCCACAGACCTGTGAACAAGGCACTTGTCCATGTACTCGGGAGCTCAGTTGAGGAGACATTCTCAGAGTATGGTGAGGCGATGTCAGCAGAAGTGGACTTCACATCAAACACAGACATCTGCTACTGCTGCTTGACAGCAGTGAATCCAGGAGTGTCTCCCTGAAAGCAAAGATCACATCAACGGAGTGATCATCAGGATTTAAAAAAAAAGGATTGCTCATTATTGCTCTCTTCTGCGTAGAGGGACCTACATTTCCACTCCTTAGGATACCACCATAACCTCCACGTCTTAATGAGAAACCCTCTGCCAGCTTCCCCTTGAAAGGTATTCAAGATGGATGGATGATGGATTTCTCTGTGAGCTTTGGGAGCACATTGCTGTGTGATTATGAGATACTGCCATCATCCCCAGAGATACTGCTGCAAGAGACTGAGAGCTGAAGCCAACCCACTACAGGTCTGCAGCCAAAGAGTGTTGTGTAACCTTAATTAAGCATTATATTTTTTACTCATTAAGCACTATATGATTAAGCATTTTATTATTTACTCATAAAGCACCATATGAGCATTAAGAAGTGTTATTAGTCATTGGATTGAGCAAACACGCTGCTGTTGATTTTGTCTGTTTGGCCAATCAGTTCCTCTGTGGTTATTGAGATGTTAAAAGCTGGATAAAACCAGATGAAGCTACTGGAGCTACTAAATACTCTTTGTTCCCCTGCAGTCAGTGTAGGAAGGACAGGTGCATACGCAACACTTATTCTGTGTATGTGTGTATGTGTCTGTATTTGTGCATATCTGCTCAGAGTGACAAACATAGGCCATAATCTGAATTATAGTGCAAGTACATGTTGCAATAACGTAGCCTTTGAAGAGTCACACTGCAGCATTTCAAGCAGAAGGTATTTTTACAAGAACCAATACTAATGTCAATTAATAATGGCTAAACGCTCTACAGATTTGTCTTCCAAAGGTATCAAAGTTCTTGGTAAACATGGGTCTAATTCATTCTGTATAATCCTGTATTCAGTGGAAATCTCTATGTAGAATAGAGAATAGGAACATTTGGCTGTTTTGTACCACTGAACAGGAAAAGATAACTGAATCTTGTGTAGTTTCTTATCAGAAAAGACCTGGCATTCCTTGGTTAGGTACAATACTGGCAGTCTGTGTTTGTTCTCCTCTTCACAACAACTTCTGCAGATAAAGGTTCTTCCTCAGGTCTGTGTTGCAGTGCTCAAGGATCTGTGTCTTCATATCTGATTGTATGCTAGAAACTGAACTACTGAAAAGAACTATACTGCCATGGACATTAGGTCTCTGTATGAAGGCATCATTAATGAAACTGTCCAGACTGCTTCTACTAGTGCTTGATACTGTCTCCCTTTCTGTTGCCAACCTGATAATGCCCATAGATTTTTTGTGCCACTCTAGTATCAAAACAGAAGATCATAGAAATTGGAAGGCCAACGGAAGAAGCAAAACCATGATTTGTAAATGAGCCACTTGTATAGGTGAAAGAACAATCACTTTTCCTGGATCCTGAGATGCTTATTCAGTAGTTCTTCAAATTTGGCCCAGCCAACATTGTTTCTCATGCAGATTTCAGAGCAAATGACCAGGCATATCCACAAAAAGCTGTCGGTACCGAAGAAAGAATGAAGCAATCAAACATGGGAAAATTCAGGTTGCAAAAGACCTCTAGACTTCACCTAATCTAGCTCCCCACTCAAGGCAGGGCCAGCTATGCAGGTTGTTCAAGGCCTCATCCAGAGGATAAAACTCCTCTAACATTGCACAGGATGGATATATCTCTGGTAAACCTGTACCAGTGGTTGTCTGCCTCTCCTGCAGAACTTCTAGTGTCCTACCAGAATTTCTCATGCTACTACTGTGTCCATTTCTTCTTGTCCTATTGCTGCATACCTCCAAGAGGGGTCTGGCTGCATCCTACAATGCCTTTCCATAAGATAGTTGAAAACTAAATAATCGTTTAAATCTGAACAAACGCTGTTACCTCAATGTGCTTCAAACCCCCATATATCCTATCTGTTCAATCCTATTTCTTCTCAGATCTATTTGAATCAAGGATAGATGCATGCAACTGAGAGGAACTGTGACCCTCTGTCCAAATTGTGCCTTACTGGAATGAGAAACAAGTGTATTGAGACCTGTGTCAGGGATACTCCAAAACATTTTTGAAACAGCAGTCTTTAAAATGCACCAATCTCTGGATCAAAAGTGCGTATGACTGTTGCTGCCAAGGTAGTTCTAAATTTCTCTTCATTGCAATTATTGCTACGGGAACATTGCTGGCAAAACACTTTCTGCTAGAGTCTTTCTACAGCACCTGTTTCCTCCATCACGTGTACAGATATTAGCCAGGACAGATGATCAGGGAAAAAGCTGAAACCCCAAAGCTCACAGGGCTGACGCCCTTTATCAGAACAGAGGCCACCCAAGTTCTTGGTTTAAGGAGGAAGGCAGGAAAAAAATCTTTGAAAAAGAAGAAACTTCCTTAAAGTGTTTAAGAGAGCCCTTTCCAGAGACAATATTAAAAATACATGGGTGGGGTGAGAGAGAAAGAATTCTATTTATGTATAAAGTTACACAGAGAGACAATGTCCAAAATCACTGAAAAAAAAAGAATCTGTGTAAGTGTCTCTGTTTTCCTGAGTTATGATAGCATGTGTTTAGTATTACAGCTAATCACTTTTAGAAGCCTAAGTTAACATCTTCCAAAGTATAAGGCTTTTTTTCTTCTTCTTTTTTTTTTTTTTAAAGGCTGAGTTAAATTCAAGCACTTCAAATCTGCTTAAACATAGCCAAAAAAAAAAAAAAAAAAAAACCTTTGGAAACTCTTGATTTAGCATTCTGTAGTTGAGACAATTATGTAATTGGATAAGCAATCAGGCCAGTTCAGGTTGGTGAAATTTTACATGATGGAGGAGAACAAATTATACTTTCTGTGAACCTGGAGAGAACAATTATATAAAAAATGTTTTTTTTTTTTTTTTCCATTAAGAAAGGACAGCCACATAGCTCCAGTCTAAACTGCTCTTATTTCAGATTAAAGAAACAAGTATAAAGACTTCATGGGATGAAATATAATGCACATGACACAGTACAGTTCCAAGAACAAAACAGTTGCTGTCACTGTATGAAGAAACATATCCTAGGGCTCCAGGGCCAGAACTATATGAGTTCTATGCAGCAGCAACATACAGAGCACATGGAGACTAATGTTGCAAAAATAGGCATTCGAGACAGAAAAACCTATGACGAGACAGTTGGATGCAATGAAAAGTGGCTAGGGAGGGTGTCTTTTGAGGGTTTGCATAGTTCTCACATCCTAGCGTCTGACATTCCAGTCGCTGAAATTGTGTCTGTGGTTTTTATGTGCTCAATGTGTTGAAATGAGCAGGCTCTGGAGTTAGCAAGTCTTAAGAGGGAGATGGGAGTAGTTCACAACTCCCCCTCCTGTCATTTCAAGCAGTGTGGCCGTCACATCAACAGGATGGTAAAGCACATATGTGTTTCGCAAATGGCTTAAGGCAGCTGTGCTTAACTTAAACCTCTTTCTGGTTGTGGAATAAGGAATTGTGTTTTTCACAAGAGCTCTTCTAACAAAACTGATGGGAACTGTGAATGTACATATTTTGCTATGGGCTTTTTGTGGACTTGCATGTTGGAACAGCATAAAAAGGAAGCTTGTAAAACTGGTGAATAAGGAGGATTTTTTTGACTGTCTACAGGAAGGCAAATATTAAAAGGGATGTTAGTTTCTCCTCATCCTGTGCATGTTGATGGAGCTGATAGTCACAGTGTCCTCGCTGTGGTCCAGGTGGTCAGTGTTGTGTGTGATACTTGTGCAGCAGCAGGAGCATTTGAGCAGGACAAGCCCGGTCATTTCTGCCAGGACTTTTAAAGGCTCTTCAGTTTATGACTAAGGAAGAGCGAGATTCTTTATTTTATATAAGAATTGCATAAAAAAATAGTACTTCTATTTGTTAACACAGAGACTTTCTTCAATTTTTTTTCTTTAAACAGAACTTACAGGATAGGACTTAAGGCAGCAATCTGCAATGCCTGGAGAAGGGGACTGCTAACATCAAGAGCCTTGACCCCTTCTAGAGATCAGCTCTGGCAGGACAGGGAAAGTGCAAAATAGTGGAATTTCTCCACCTTATCTTTCCATCATCAAGGGCAGTTAATTAGTATCGTTCAAAGCAGGAAAACTGAACAAGAAGCAAAAGGTCCCTACATGTAAATCAGGGGGGTTCAGTATGGGCAAATGCCACCCAACATCAGGCAGAGTTCTCACATCACCCCAGCCTGGATTTGTGAAAATTTTCTCACCAACATACTACATAACAAACCATCCTCTCAAATAGCACAGGCAGGTAGGCTGTGCTTGCACAACACGGCACTTGCAAACAAAGTGCTACCAAGGTCTCCTTGGGCAACGAGCAAATGAGAAGATGACTTCTGGTGGTTTTATTTATGAGATGAACAGTTAAATTTTTCATTAAACTAGCAGAGGGAGCAAAATCCAGAACTGTTAATTTGATTGATATTGGCATCATCCAGGCTGACAAACATTTAGCAGCTGAGAGCTGATTTGTACAGCTGCTTTCATCTAAATGATCCAAGGACTCTTTCATATGGGGAAGGGGGAAAACAACCAGCTTTGATTCCTATAAAATTTTCAGAGAATCAATATCAGAATCAAGCCAGATCCTACACGAGGATATCCTCTTCCTGCACATAAGGCCAAGTGAGATTGAACTCTGAAAAAAAAGAAAAAGTATTTTTTTAATAGGAAAAACATGCATTTGTCATGTTTTTAGAAATGGATGGCTCAGCCAATCTCAATCTCATAAGCCAAAGCAAAGACAGAAAAGATGATGCTGTAGCGCTCCAGGATAGGAGCAACGACATATTTCTGAGACAAAAGAGACCCACCTCTCTGTGGTATTTGCTCATCTTATCAAGGTTGGCCCTGGGATTTATCTGTTCACCTGTTCCTTGACATTCAGGTGTCCACAGCTCACTCCCTACTTGGGGAGTGAATACTTCTCAGAGCCGAGGACCCATCTGCTCTCCAGGGATGGGAGCTTGTGTGGTCTGTGCAGTGTTACACACCGGTTCTCATCTGTGGATATATAAATCTTTTCCCCACACTTACCCTGCTACCATTCCCTGGTGTTATGTACTCACACTTTGCAATGGGGACTTGGACCTGCTTGGATGAAGCAGCTTTAGTAGGATAAAAGTAGCAGTTTTGTTATTCTCACTATTTCTCAAGCCTAGCTGCAAATATCTTATTCCTTCCATGCAGGCAGAGCTATCTTCAGACATAAAGGCTTTACAGGGCCTTGTGAATTTAATTAGGTATATTAAATGGATGGAAAGATGAAATTTAAAGTGATCTTCCTGAGAGGCTAAGTAGTGGATGGGAACAAGAACCTCCTTGCTGCTGATTTGAGGTCTAATCTTTTTAACCTCTCTGTGTTTTAGAGGCATAGGCAGCAGACAGATACGTCAAAGGAAAACAAGCCTATCCAAGACTTGCATGAGGGTCTGGTGAGGGCTCTGCCCAGGATTCAGACATTTCTGAGGTCAGTGGAAAGGCAGAATGAGCTCAGTGGTAAGAGACACAGCAAGAACTACCCATTTTGCTACCGAATGGAGAACAGAAACCTTCAGGGTTGCATCTAGGCTGCTTCCTACCCTGCGAGGGATGGATGAATGCATGGGAACTGTTCACAGTATCTACTACTACTGGGGCTCCAAACCATCGCTCTCCAAAAGTGAGAAGCTGACCCTGTATTTAAACAGACTATCAAAAATGCCTCATTTAAGTGTCAAAATAGCCTTTTGCATTTTCTTTCTTACATTCACCTCTTTCAAGAAAACCATAAAGCAAAGCTAACTGGACCCTGGTCCTTGGCTAAAGACCCTATGCCCTTCATCTTCCTCTTAAAACCCTAAACGTAAAAAAGAGCAGCAGTCCTGGGTTGTGAATTTGCTCACAACAGCCTACCACAGATTCTGGAAGCAAATCAAGTGAATAATGGCAAATTCAGATGTATAACTGACCACTGATTTATTCAGTACCAGAGACGTGCAAGCATCCCATGGAAACAGCACACCCCCTGAAAGCCCTCTTCCCCATAGACATGCCCAGTGAGGAACAAAACGACCCATATGGTCAGTATGACCACAATTGGCACCAGTTTCACAAATAAGCTTGTGTTGCAAAACATAACTGCTTACTAGGTCAGACTGAAAGCCCATCCAACACACCGTTCTCTCTCTGACACTGACATGATATGGATTCCTAGGGAAAGAGATAGGAAGCAAAGCAAGTTGGCCATTCCCTGCTTATGCCAGCTCAGCATAATTCCCAGCAAACACTGGTTAAGGGCATGTAAACCGCAGGTAATATCTGAACTATCTGATCTAATAGCTCTCTCTGGGCTTCTTTCCCTTGGATTTGTCTGAACACGAGTACATTCTGACCTCCAGAACATCCTGCGTCAATGAGTCATGATTCAGTTATTCACTATGTGAGCAAGTACTTCCTGTTTTTTATTTTAAAATAAATAAGCTACCTGCTCTTTTTACTAGATGTGGCTCAGTTTTCAGGTGACAATGTCCACTTGCTCCTCAGCCTCCTTTTTCACATCATTTATGACTATAAAAACATAATTTATCCTCCTCTTTAATAATTTCTCATATCTTTTCTATGTATTGCTATTCCTTTCCTCATGGTACCATGACTTGAACAAGACCAGTGACCTCAAACTAGAGAAAATATTTTTTTGCATTTCCAGAAGGGCAGAATAGTCACCTATCATACCTGGAATTAAATAGTGGCAGATATCTTAGCCTGTTATGTCATGAGACACAAACTTATTCTCAGTGCTTGTTCTAGGGAGAAAGAAGTTGAACAGAGGATTTATTTCACTTTGAGAGTGCCCTTGTGTTAGGAGGTCAACTCTTTTTTTTTTCTGCCAAAAAGAATAAGACCTTGCTCTGTGAGCTTTCTGACTAGACATGAAATCTGACCTCTAAGATGTGCTTACCAGTCCTGTGTTTTTTGAGAGTATAAACAGATGCCTGAACCAATAATAATTTTTATGAAGTGGATTGATCATTTTATGCTGAAATGTAAAAATACACATGAAAAGATTTTTAAAAATCCCCAAGCACAACAGTTCAATGTGATGAAACATATACAAAGACATGCCTCATCTAAGTGCAAACTCACCAGCTCTGGTACTCTGCCTTGCTAAAAGGCATTTAACCACAGCAGAACTGAACTCGGCAGGGCTAACCATCTCAAAACTGTGAACAGAACTGTGTCTCCTCATGAAAAAAACGTATCAGGTTTGACTTTGTTTTGTTCAGCAATGAACTCTTGGATAAGTTAGGCCAAAGTACGATTCTGTAGAGTTCCACTGCACTCTGTTATCACAAAAATGAGTCTGCTTAAATTTCTTTTGGTTGCCTAAGTAGAAGATTTTGGTATTTTAAGAAGTGGAAATGCAATTGAAACCACATGTCCCTTGAGTTGTAACTGGAGCGTCCTTTGACTCAGGGGTTTGCTAACAGAAAAGAATAAAACTCGAACAATACCAGAAATTGTTTAGGGCTATAGATAATGAACCAATTATCCAAAATGGAATGATGATTTCCTCATTAAACAGGCAAATGATTGCCATGTTTGTTTGTATCCCATGACTGGTTAACAAGCTGTAACTTTTTTTTTTTTTTT
>VZSV01000086.1:3373343-3448458 GCA_013398735.1 Nothocercus julius
ATCCAAGGGTTGGCTCATTAGGGCACATTGGTTTCATCATGTAGAAGAAAATAAGTTCCATCCCGAAGGTTGGAACCTGTCCTGGGCACTAAGGCCTGCCAGCATTTTATTGTGCTGGATCAGGTTATGCTTATGTGGTGGTGCCCATTCCCTGGGGCTGAGTTCTGCCCTCTAGGGTACAATTATGTGACTAGACATGGACTCACATGTATGATAGTACAAGTAGGTGAACTGGGCATTCTCAAAATAGGGGGGAAAGAAAAAAAGATGGAGTTTTAGCCATTTTGTAGGTCTCTCTCAAAATCTGTTTGATATTGGCCCAGCATTAGTAATTGTGGTACAGCTGTTGGTTGCATGTAGCCATTACATGAGCAAAACCAGTAAGCAATGCACTGTCTGTGATCAGACCTGGAGTTTCACCTATGAAATATCCGAACAGACATTTAAGCAAAGCTGGTGGCTTTTTTTTTTTTTTAGAGCTATTAATATTATAGCTATGCAGATGAAGGTGCAAGTATAACATTATGAAAATACCAACAGCTGTAGAGAAGCCTTTAACATTGTATCTGAAGTCTGGTAGCATAATCTCCTGACCCTGATGACCAGCAACTGAAAGACTCCAGGCCTAAAGTTTGATAAGGAATTTATTCTTCAGAAGTGATGGACTGAGGTTACACTTCAGCAGCAAGGTCATGGAAATGTGATAATAAAATACAAGGTTAATATATTAGTCATCATAAATTTATGTCACTGGACCACAGTGGTGTTACTTCTAATACACACCAAAGCAAACATGAGCTGAGGGAGTAGTTGTATAAATAGAAGGAGTTTTGCCAGCTCGCCCTGTATTGAGGTCTTCATCTACCAGGTTGGAGGGTGTACGCTGGGCTGAGAGGCCCGGACATGCTCTGACCAGCTGGGTTCCCAGGAAGGAGGTCGAGCATGGGGGCCAGAGGGGAAATGCAGTCCCCAAGCACATCTTCTGTCATCTCCCTGCAGCGAGGGGGCAGCTGGAGATTCTCAGTAAAAAAAAGGGAGACTAAAACCCCTTGTTTTCCTTCTCCCCAGAGGGAAACTGAGTGACAGAGTGGACTGAGAGTAGAACTTCGGTGGCCTTTTCTAGATGAGTGTGAGACTGTTCCCTGCAGCTGCTTCTGCACTTCAATCTCTCCAAACTTCTCCATCTCCCTGTGCCTTTCTATGCACTGTTAACCCATGGCTCTGAACAGAGGAACAGGAACTTCTTTGATTATCCAAAAAACAAGAACAGACCCTACCCATTGATCCTCAGCTTGTACCTGGTGAAGTCAATGGAGCAGAATAAAGACCTGTGGAACAAAGCGTATTGAACAAAAGCAAGGATGGCTGAAATAGCCTCTGCTCAGGACTAAACTAGTGATGCTAGAGACAGAAACTGTGGCTCTGTGACTTAAGCCACGAGGCAGACTGACTCTCAGAGGTCTGTGATGGACTTGCAATCCCTACTCCTGACTTACCCTGAGAAAGATGCCGTGCTGATGTTGCGCTCACCATTGAGACATTTCTTCTTTCACTGCTCTGGAAAAGTGCTGTATTTTGCGAGGGGGGTGGGGGAGAAGGGTGGAGGGGGGTGCTGCTATGCTTTCTTTGGTGGAGAAAACTTTTTTTTTTTCCTCTTGAGTTTGGAAGTTCCTGACCTTTGGCCCTCGCCTGTGCATGGCACAGTTCAGAGCCAGATCCTGGGTGAGAAAGGGGTCAAAAGAAAGGATTTCAGAAGGATGGCTCTGGACAGCATCACTGCAAGCATTTTTAACGGACACTGAAAAATTGTTCCTGCTACATCACAGCAGACGATAAATGGGTTCCCTGTGTGTAGCACCTAGGGTTATGCCAGGGAGCTGACAGATAACTCTGCTGTACAGACACAACATTTGTATTCTCCCCCCCCCCCCCAAAGAATAAAAAGGATCTTTACTTTTATTCCTCCTCCTTTCCACTCTCCTAGGCTGTCTTTCCTCATTCATTAACATTAAGTGCTGGATAAGGAAGGAGGGAGCACGAAAAGCAGCCGTTCTCTTGCCACAGCCCCAAACCTCCTCCTGCCCTTGGGGGTCTCCTGGTCTCCAATACGTGGCCAGAGGCAGCTCACGCTGACAGCTCGTGCTGGGCCGCAGGGCTCTGTGTGCCCGTGGTGGCCTCCTGTGCAGCAGAAGGCTGAGGGACCCTTTTTAAGTCTCCTGTGTGACCTTTGCTGCTCTCACCTAAGAAAGCTGAAGCTGGCCCAGAGCTGTGCCCCACTGGGAGCCAGGGCCTCAGGAGGGAAGCAGGGTGACAACTGTTTGGACAGGCTTCAGGAGGCCACATTAGCCTGGCTACGCTTGTGAAAACACCTGGGCTCCATCTTCGGAGGGGAGAACAGGGGTCCTCCTCTTGCTGCCTCCCAGCAGTAGCCATGTCCAACGCAGGTTGCCTGCCCTGGCCGTGAAGGCTGCTGAGCACACTGGGGGCACGAGTGTGCAAGCAGTCCCTGCCCTGCTTACAGTGCTGGGGGAGGCAACAGAACCTCCCCACATTCTGGGTGCTTTCCATATTGCCGTGGTGTTGTCTGAATATTAACTGTAACTGCCAGCAATTACCAGCAGCCTCGCAGGAGCCTCCTCAGATGCACGTCTGGTGAGGATCTCCCTCTAGATACATCAGTGATGAAGCGTCTTCAGTCTTACACTTTCAACTTCTTTTCTTGCCCAAATTTTGACCATATAGCCTGTGGATAGGCCACAGGAAAAAAAAATATATATATATATTTTTTTTTTCTGGAGCCACCAGGCCTGCACGTTTCTGAGCAAGCTGACACTGCCTGAGACTAAGCTTTGGCCAATCTAATGGCTGCAGGTTTAATCATAAAATGCTGTGTTATAAATAATGAATTGTGAGAGACGGTGTCTTCCAGTAAACCCTGCTGTGTCTGCTTATATTTGGATCACTGCATTATGCTAAAGTCAGCTGCTCAGAAGCTATTAACGTGGGAAAGCAGAGAGCAGATGAGTGCGCAAGGGAGGGATGCGTTAACCTGCCTTGCTGTGTGAAGACGAGAGGGCAATTCTTGGACTAATGCTCAGAGAGGCCTGACGCTGCAAATCTAAGGCAAAATCCCATAGGAGGAGATCTGACACCCGTGTGCTTGATTCACATTAAAAGGGGGTAAAACCACTGATGGGCTCACCTGGAAACTCTGGTAAAATGGTCATTTCACTCTCAGGTGAGGAGGGGAATGATAGATAGCAACCAGGGAGCCTAGTTCAGCCCCAGTCCATGTTCCTCTACAGAGCATCTCGCAGGAAAATGGCATGAAATCTCAAAGAGGGATCGCTGAAATGGGTCTGAACTAGGTTAGCCATAATTCAGGAACTAGGGATGGGCTTTGTTTGGCCTCATTTAAACCGTACTCAGACTTTTGGTGGATTTCTCCTCAAAACTCTCTGTAGGGTAAATGTCCTGCTGTATGTGGTTTATTACAGAATAACTGAAACACAAGGGAGAGGAGTATTTCAGGCAAGACCTGTGTGGTGCTGGAGACCAAGGAGGGATTCATCCATGCAACAAATCCCTGGATTAACACACATTTTGCAAGCACTAGAATAAGAAGCCATGTAGCTATGTCCTAACACAGACTTAATTGAGTAGAACATTTCCTTATTAACAGGGGCTATATAGGCACAGCTGCTAGAGGCAGGTATCTCAGGGCTCCCTGCTGCTGTCCCTGCTCAGTACGTGCTGTGCTGTATCATGCTAGCAGCCCTTACATCTCACTGCACACAAAGGCCCCGAATCTTGTCTTCGGAGTGGCTCGGCACCAGTCCCCACCTCCAAAGTGGGGTTTTTGCAACGCCCCGGCACAGCTAGTCATCATTAATTAATGCCAGTGGAAACAAAGCATTTCCCAAGCCGATACAGAAATGGACTGCTTTGAAAGTCCTGCTGCTCCCCAGCCTGTTTTAATGAAAGTGAGTGACTCTAATGAAATAATAATCTGTGAGCTCTCGCACGCCAGCCTCAGCCTGGTTCAGCGCAGCTCCACAGGCTCACCCTGCCCGGCGTGGCTGCGTGGCAGCTACAGCTGGACACATCCATGTCTCCGTGTAGGGTCCCAATGCACCCACACACAGACCCAATGTGCAGCCTTGGCTGCTGATACCGCTGGCTCAGACCCAGCCACCAGAGTTAGTGTCCGGACGGGGCTGGAGTCATGCACAGCACCGCAGCCATTCAGTCTGTGTTTTCAGACATCCCCTGGTCCCCCTGACTTTGAGTCAGCCACCCACAGACCTTACATGATATAAGAATCCACATTATAATTTTGATTATAGACAATTGAGTGGAAGCTGTAGTATTGTCAGTGAGTGGCACTTCTGAAATAAAGGCTACTTATAAAATAACATGAGTGCTGGCTATTTACTTATGCAGCACTTCATTTTTTTAAGCAAAACTTTATTTTGTTTTGATGCAAAATGAAGCATTTTCCGGTGGTTCAAGTTCACTCATATTGTTCACTCATTTAGGTTTTGTGTGCCTGTTTCTCCTTTCTTTCTGCTTTTCTACCCTCGGTCCTGTTATCTGATAAAAATGGAAGTGGGGGAAAAGGAAAAGGAGAAAAAAATAAAGGAACCCAAAACCTGTTTTTTTTTTTTTTTTCCCTCAAACTGAAGCAAAATGAAAAACATGATTTTACTGCAGATTTGAAAAACTCCATGGTAAAATAAAATGGAAAATAAATGTTCTAATTATCTTTAGATCTGGAATTACTCCCATTTTTATCAGCTTTCAGGTAGAGAATCTCTTGCTCGGCTGGCAGCCCCAGACTGATGGAAAGAGCAATGCCTGCGGAGTGCTGCTGCAGAGCACTCGCCTTTCACTTCTGCCTGCAGCGCTTCAGCCTCCAGCCAAGACGAGAGTGCTGCAGACCCCGGCATTTAACCTTTCAAAGGGCTTCTCTGTCTTGGAGACACAGTGTACAGATCTTCTCTTCTTAATGTAAGTTATTGGCCTGGCCCTGAAATATTGAGTGGTTATGGCAGAGAAAGAGTCTGTGATGGGTAATCAATTTAATATGGTAAACAGGCTGTCAAGGACTGTTCCGGGAAATACGTTTTTATTTTTATTTTTATTTTTTTTTTTTTTTTGAGTCAATTTTATGTGAGAACATGAGGAGGGAAAGTAGAGAAAGCTGACAAGTGTATTCGCTTGGAATTAATAACATCTGAGAGAGATACACAGGCTTCCCATTAGCTAACACCAGCAGAGAGACATGCTGGAACTGAGATGTTAGGAATGGATGAAGAATAACAAATGCAAGTGATGTAACTGCTGCAGAAACATCAGCTTTTTCAGGACAGCCTTCACTCCTTAGGGTAGTTAACGCTTTCCGGCTCACCCTGGCGTACTCCTCTTCTGGGTGGCATCTTATTCTCAAGTCAAACCACTCTGGATTCAACAGATCATGGGGCCAGATCCTCAGCTGGCTCGGATAAGCAATATTTCCCTTCAACACTCAAAGCTGGGGGATTTATGCCATTTACATTCAGGGGCTTTTCCTCAGGAGAACAGTATCTGTGGATCTTACCCTGGTATCAGGGTAAGTGGAGGTTGAGCAATAGGGAAATGTTTCTGGCCCACTGCCCTGATCCTGAGAGCTGCACCTAGGGAAAACAGAGTGCTGTTCAGAGAGGACTGAACCTTCCATCCTTTTACTTCATTTTAGCTGCAGATCCTCAGTCATCACCTGTTCTTTTATGGGGAAGGCCAAGATGTTGCCTTCAGTTCCACAACCTCAACCTTTATCACTATCCTCCCTCCTCAGGGCACCACCCGTCTCCTGGAAGCCTCAACAGACTCCTTCTTGGCCAGCCACTGGAAAACAGGCTCCCTACCTATAACAGCGCTTTCTGATTTATCCCAGGAGAGAAACTTGTTGGAACCATGTCCATGTCTTAGTCTCCTCTTTTCCAGAGAAATTGCTGTCATTTCACCACTGCGGAGAGCTTTTTACAGAGTAATGGAAAAATACATATTTCAGCTTTTTTTTTTTTTTTTTTTCAAAATGTTGATGACAAAATTCATCATCAACATCCCATAAGTCAGGCAGATTAGTTACTACCATGGTCAAACCCTTTACTTCTGCTTTGTCATTTTGTTTTTAATATCCTCATATACTATTATACATTCCTCCTTTTAAAGCTTTATATCTTTATAACTCACCTTTTTATGCCTTTCGGTTCACATTGGGGCTTAGCTTCCTATTTCTCCTTTCATAAGATCTGAAAAGGCATATACTAATGCTTGGTATGGAGTTAAGTCATACCCAGTGGGTTATTAGTAGCAAATTAAACAGCGATTAATTCTTCGCCCACACATTTCTTGTAGCAATCCAGTTCTGTTTTCTCTTCTCTTCTCTTCTCTTCTCTTCTCTTCTCTTCTCTTCTCTTCTCTTCTCTTCTCTTCTCTTCTCTTCTCTTCTCTTCTCTTCTCTTCTCNTTCTCTTCTCTTCTCTTCTCTTCTCTTCTCTTCTCTTCTCTTCTCTTCTCTTCTCTTCTCTTCTCTTCTCTTCTCTTCTCCTCTCTTCTCCTCTCTTCTCTTCTTGCCAGATCATCATGCCAGACAAATAAGCAGAATGGAATTACTGCAAGAAATATATTGCCTAATGGTTTTCATTTTTGGATGGATGATGGCTGGGCTTTGCAGAGCAGAAACAGGGAGAAGAGGGTTTGGAAAACAAGGAGACAGATCCCAAATACGCAGCTTAGCGCATGCAGTCCAGAAAGGTATGAGAGCATCCAAACAACCCTGTGGTCTGTCTGCAGAGTGGGACTCAGAGGGCTGAGGTGCTGCACTTGGTGCTAACATTTTGCCTTCTTAGAGAAAGCTAACGGGTGTATTCGCTGTGTTTCTGCAGCAATTACATCACTTGTATTTGTTATTCTTCATCCATTCCTAACACAAAAGGACAACTCAGCCCCTGCCTCAGTTTCCCCACTTACTTCCCCAGTAAAACAGTGCTAATCATATGTTTATTCTCTTCGTGAAATGCCTTGAAGTCTACTCATAGTTAATGTTACCTACCAGGCTGGTAATGGCTATTATAATTAAATCAAAATCAAATTATATATATAATTTGTATATTTATCATAATTAAATTTTAATTAGAATTGGTATTAAAATGTAATTTTTGCATGACTTGAGACAATGTACACAACAGTTCAGAGCAACCCAGAAGGTCCTGCGTCTTCCAGGTACTTTCAGTACACAGCAAAACTGCCATTAATTGCAAGCTGGAGTTTTAGCATAAGCAAGCTAACAAAGGAAAGCCTAAGTTAAAAAGTATCAAGGGATTCTGTATTGTTACTATTCCAATGAGTATTTGAATTGTTTAAGTAGAGGTGCTTTGCGTTATTGTCGTGATATTGTGATATTGTCGTGTCCTTCTCACTGGTATCCAGTATAAGAATAATTTAAGCTTCACATTAATTTGAAAGCTCTCTCCTAAAACTCTGACTTCCAGTAGTTGTTCAATTTAATAAAAAACTTGAAATGTAAATCAGGTTGATTTATATACAGCTCAAATTCCCCAAGAACAAGATCTCCAAAAAAGAAAAACATTAATATAATGCAACCAATGTCAGACAGGACACAGCTCTCTAACTAAAGATGGAGTGAATTGCATTTCCAATGTACCAACACATCAGTCATCTTCATTTCAGAGGTTTTGCAACATTTAATAAGTTTGTCTTCTTAGTGGGGGACCAGACATATTACAGGGTTAGGGACAGAGCCAGAAATGCATTCAGATGCTTAATTCTCATTAAGTTCAGTAGGAGTGAGACACAAATACACCATTGTGGACAAGTCCCTTTGCATCTAGATGTGGTGCTTTATACATTAGAGGGATAAGGAACAAATGCAACCTAAGTTGAAGCTCAGTTACACTTTGCCCAGGCAAAGACAGTGGAAAACTGCCCGAACAGCCTCCTGTGCAGTCCTCGCGAGTGGCCAACTTCCCCACACCTCCCTGCGAAGCCTGGGAAGGGCTGAGATGAGGAACGTAGACAGTGGGACTGCCCCTCCAAGGTGAACACCTGAAGTCCCCCTGGCAGTTTGTCTTCTTCATCCTCGTGAGGGCTTGTCCAGACCATACCATGACATCTCTCCAGCTTGCAAAACTCCACGCAGGGGCAGCAGGAGCCACAGAAGAGCAAACTGTCAATCCTCCGTGCAGAAAAGGGAGCAGAAATTCCCCATCCTGTGATACATTTCCATATGTCTGCATATGGTCAGGAGTTACAGTCAGGCCCCATACCCAAAGTCCTCTCTCCCCACTGTGGAGAGGGAGATCTCGGTAGGACTTGGCTGCAGCTCGCAGTAGTTATTTGTAACACACTTGGCGTGTTTAGAAAGACGCCCTCTGCTCGCCTGCCCTTAAAAGCCTCTCATATTGCATACAAGTCGTGCTGTAAAATCACTCTAGTTCTTCTGAAATCTTGATGATGGCAACACGGCTCACACAGTCGCAGCCCAAGTATTGCTGAGGCTGCAGGAGAAGCTCTTGACATGTTTTATCTTTTTTGTGCTGAGCCAGCTATCAGCATGACCCCACTCTATGGCTACATGATTAGATAAATCACTATCTCTTTTCGTAGAAATTATGCTTGGTGCACACTTCTAGTTCAATATCTAAAGAAAAAAGAAGGCTTTATTTAGGTTATCTGCTACCAGGAGATAAAGTGCTCTATGTACTTCTTGCTTAAACATGAAAAATTTGCTGCTATCTGTACTTTATCATCCTGCATTGTGGCATAGAAGGAGGCCCAAGATGAAACTGGAGCTCTCTTTTCATGGATGCAGAAGAGAGTCTCTGCCATCCAGTCCCAACATGTCTTAGCAAGGAACAAAGTGGTCAGAAGAATGAAAGGGAAGACTGTACAGGCTAGATCTGAGGGAGAACATGACAACTGTGAAGGTCCTTAATACGTAGTCACCAACTCAGTAGGAATGAGAAACAAAGTTTGAGGGAAAGTTTGGCCTAAGGAGCTTTCTAAAGGTCATCTAAGGAACCTGCCATAATGTCAGGAACCAAAAAAATTTCCAATTGTTATTCAGCGTCTGGACCACAAGGAAATCATCTTATAACATTTTTATTCTCCACCTAAAACAATTGCAATTGCCCAGGATAGACAGGTACAGGGATCAGTCTGGCATAACTCAACTCATGACAGTTATGCTCTGTGAGAATTTGCCCTTTAAGGACCTATAAATGTCTTTTCTTTCCTTATGTCTGTGGGTTCAGGAAGTTCCAGGCTGCAATTTCTAGAAATACAGATAAGTATTTTTGCCTTGAGTTGTTTTTATCAGCAACAGGCGCTGTTGAACAGTTTCACAGTGACCCTGATGGGAGAGCTTTAGACCAGGGAGAAGGCAAGGGGAGCTCCCCGGGGAGCTGAGGAGCTTCTGAAACTGAAAGAGGGTTTTTTGAAGAAAGAGATTAGAAGACTTTTTAAATAGAGAGGGTGTGAGCAGACAGAGGCCATACCACAGTAAAAGTCCATGGGTAACAAGAGTTTATAATGGTACTGTTTTCAGCTGAAAACTACTGGACTGGTTTTTAGTGGACTCCAGACCTGTCAGATGCACTTGTAAAATGAAGAGAGGGTTTGAACGAACTAGGAGAAATTGAGATTTAGCAGGTGAGATGAAGGAGGAAACGGCTTTAATTATAGATTCAGTGCACGTTCCATTAGAGTTTACTCAATAATGAGACGACCACTCATCCTCCACATTACCTCATTAAAGAGTGAAAGGCACATCTTTAAACATTTGCTGTGCCAGACCTTAAATGGCTCGCCCTCTGTACTGCAGCTATGCCTATTCAGCTGGCCTGGCCTTTTTTTTTTTTTTTTTCCTGATTATTGGAGATGCATGAGAAATGAATCTGCAGTGTTTCGAAGCTGGAATTTGAAATGCTGACTACTTAGCCTCTCAGAGGACCAGTGGAGCAGTCACTGGATTTCTAAAAGTTAAATTCGGTAACCAAATTCCATTATGTTTTTAGCAACATCGTCTGAGTCTGGCTGGCTCTGTTATTGGCCTGATGAGTGCTGCATTGGCAGCTGTGCGTGGTCGAAGGTTTGGATCCCACTGCATGTCTACGTCTCAGTTTTGTAAATGCTTTTCCTGAATCCCTGAAGATCTGCAGTTCTTTCTGGGTGGCTGTGAAAGAACCATACGGGTGCTAACTTACCAGGACACTAGCAAAAGAACTCAAGGGGTTTGAGGAGAAGCTTGAAGACCCACCACCAAAAAATATCTGAAAGTTTATGGCTAACTCTTACCCATCTTAAAATGAACTCTGTCAGATTCTTATTGTAAGGAGATCTATGCATTCAAATCACTGTTTCTGGAGTCAGTGCCACAGTTTCCATGGACCTCTTTCTTCACTTTAGGCAAGTAACCTATCTTCTTCTTGCCTCATCTCATGTAAAATAAGAATAACAATATTTTCCTATGGTTTCTCTCCATTGAAACATGAGCTAAGTCAGGAGTACTTCAACTAGAATCAATGGTTTTACAAGAATGTAAAAACAGATGAAATAAACAGTGATAGATTACAAGTCTACCGAGAAGTAAGATATTCCTGGCTGTGTTTACACCTCACTGCATGATGTGTATGTAATACTTGGCACACTATATCACAGTCTCAGCTGGAATTATTGGAGGATCCTACTCTACAGTTAATTAACATCTCTTTGTTTGTTGTTGCCTGAATGTGGCATGCAGAACTTTTAATAACAGAGTATAGTAACAGAGTTTAGTAACAGAGACTTTGGACAGTCCCAAACCACCCTAGAACAATACTGTGATCACTACTTCAAAAATATATTCTTTTTACTGGTTTTATGTACACCCTTCCCCCTTGTCCCTCAGTTTAGAGAATGAAGGGAAAAAAAAAAAGCATTTATATGTCTTTGCATTCCTGACAAAGAGATTATCAGAGCCTCTAACATTTACAGCACTCTGAAGTGAATCACCAGCCTACATTTCATCTAAGCATCTATTTTTTCCCCATAATCTGCTTTTAGAGGGGCTTTTAACTGTATCAGACTTTTCTTTCCTGTTAGAATACAGTCTGGATGATTGGAAAATAGAATAGCCAGTCCTCGTTTCCTAGTTTCCATAGTGAATGTCTGGAGCAAAGGTCTGTGGGATTATTCAATTACTGCAATAATGGCCTTTGACCTGGTAAAACAATCCAAATGACAGAATCCTTCTATTGGATTATTTTTAACATTAATCATCTTCTAGTTAAAAATCACAGTAAAACAATAGGGGTTCAGGACAGACATCCAGCTATTTGTGCTCGTACTTCACTGAGGTGGCTTGAATTTTTATGTCTGTAATACACATAAGGGGTGTTTTTAGGGATTTTTCCCCTCACATTTATATGTTTGCCAACCCTTTTTCAGACTGCAAATCCTCCTCTCTTAGCAGTTCATTACCAGCACTAAATACAGTGACTGGTGGGATCTTAGTGCTCTGTGTAGATATTAAATTGCAATAAACACTTTTGAAACTGCAGAAGTGAGGGGAAGCAGCAGCACCTCTCACTTGCATCTGGACTGTCAACTTCGTGGGTTGAGTGATGAATGTGTTCATGAGTTGAATGAACTTCATGGGTTAAGCAAAGACTCAAATAACCCTTCTTTCTTAATATCATCCTTCACTCTTTCGTCATAACTTTCCTGATGATTTCCCTTTTCATAAGACATGAATTAAGAAAAATGTAAATCTCCACTTGGAAGAGACCTTCTGATGGACAAACTCACTTCTCAGATCCTGGTTTTGCCCTGTGATCACCAACATAGGCATCATCTGAAGTGCTCCCTTGAAGACAGACTGCAGTCAGGAGAGTGCCATGGTAAGGTAAAAACCATGCTACCATTGACCTGCCACAGCACTCATGGGCTCAAACCCAGGCCAGATGTTACCAAAGAAGGAAAAAAGATACCTCAATTGCAAAGGATTTCTGTCTGGCTGTAATGAGTAAGTATCATACAAATCATGACCAGGCTTTAAGTTCAAGTACCAGCTGAAAAATACTCACTGTTCTTACAAACTAATATAGAACCAGATGCCCTCATTGAAATTTCTGGAGGTTTTTGTTGGCAGTATGCTACACCCGTAGCAAGGACACATTAAGGACGCTAGCAAAACAAATAAAAGTCTGAAAACAGAATTCACACGGTAATAAGGCTAGCAACACACAGCTTCCCACCCGGACCGTTTTAGAAATTACAAAATAGATCTGCTTGGAAACTGGATGACTGTAACAGTTTCTGCCTAATCAGAAACCCAGTGGCATGTTTTAAACACTTTTATCCTATTGTAGGAGGAAGGAGTTTTTATGCTGAGGCCGCAGAGACATTTTGCACTGTGGACATCAAACTCTTAAAACAGGCCCTTGGTGGATGGTGATGACCCACCTGCCTAGAGCAAACTGATACCTGTGCAAAATCCGCCACGTTTGCAGGATATCTGCCTGATACGGGATATCTGCTTGGTACATTTTGCTGGCAGTTAGGCCACGCAGTAGCGTGGCAATTCCCCAGAAGACAGTGGTCCCTTTGGGGTGATTTAGAGATGAGCACCCTTCCAGACGTGCTGCAGGGAGACCTCCTGAGCACCACAGCCACCCGGCCAGCAACCTCCTCCAGCTGGAGCCCGGCTGTGCCTGCTGTTTCCACACTGCTGTGGCCACAGGGGCTCTGTGATTGCTCCCAGTGGTTGTTCCTTTAGTGTCGTCTTATAAGGACATGGTCATTTCCAGTGAAAAAATCCTGATATCCTTCCTGGGAGAAAAAGTGATGAGCCCAGGTATAAAGATCTATACCCCGGAGGTGTCTGAAAGCCGAGGTGAGATGAATCCTGCAAACTGTTTGCTACAGAGTGGTTGTTAGGCTGCAGGGCTGCGAGTGCATGGCTGTGCCCTTCTTTGGGGGGGACAATTAGAAGATAAAAGGAATTTTAGATGCTGAGTATGTCCTGGCTCAGCCCCAGGGCTGAATGCCTTTCCTAAGTCCCTTATTTTTGGTGATTCTGTGATAAAATGTGCAAGAACAAGGGGGGAAGAATGTTTTTCCCCCCGGATGAAAATGAGTAATTTCTTAGCAGAGGCATACCCGATATATCACCAGCGTTCGTTCCTACAGCAGGATATACTGCACCCTATGACAGACCAGTTATAAATGGCCCAGCAGAAGAATCTGTTTTACGCTGGGTTAAATCAGAAATAACTCAGTCAGAGCTGATGACATTGCTTTGCTGAGAGGAGAATCAGATGCTGTAAATCCTGTCTGGAAGTGGGGCTGCATGCAAAATGGTGCATAAACGCTCCGTTCTTCATCCGGAGGCCCCCGGTCCCACTCAACATGCCTGGAGATGCCCTGCTGCTCCAAGGGAACAAGCACATCCTTAATCGGTCTTGCATCAGCCCATGCCAGTGCTGGTGTTATGCGGTGCTGGATGGGCACCCATGTGCTGCCCCTTTTGCCTTAACATATTTATCCAGACTGATGGCACCTTGATGCCTCTGCTCCTCGCTGCAGCCTTCTGCTGGGCTGGACATCCCTTTTGGAAACCCTTCTCCCATTACAGTGCTTTCTCTTCCCATCTGCGAAATCCTTAAGTGCTCTGAGATGGATTGCACGTGCACACATGTGCACGTGTGTTTCTGTGTGCGTGGTCAAGATGCACCTAACAGCATCCAGCAATGCCTCCAATGCAGAGAAGGAGGCCTCATGCTCCAGCCTGGCCTGGTTCCTGCATTTTTTTTCTAAATTAACATCGGAAAGGCCGTCTGTCTTTCCATTTAAAAAGCTGAGCTGGCAGATTGGAGCTTGGAAGTCATCATGGTTCTGACTGCTCAGGGAGAGAACAAACTGAGCCTGGGCTCAGCAGTGTTAAAGACTAGACCTGGAACGACTTTCCTCTCTGTTTTTTGGCACCGTTCAGCCTTACGACATGTTGTCCTAGTTTACTAATGAGCCCTTCCCTTTGTAAGGCACGGTGCTGAAGGCAGGTCCAGGGCCCCCGCAGCATGTGTGCAGCGTGATCCCCCAGCAGGAGATTCCCCCTCAGAGGTTTTGCAAAGCTGATGCCATAGTGGTTTTTTTCTATTGATAGGAAAAGTCTTCCAAAACCAGCTGCCACTGTGCACAATCACAAACACAGGCCGTGCCGAGCTGTGATGCTCGGGCGGTAGTGCCGCGCACAGGACCTTCTGCCATGACCACTTGCACTACCAGCCTGGTGGGAGCCCTGGCTCATGCCTGTCCTTGGGGAGGCACCGTGTTCACGCGAGAGGGACATGAGGTGGAGAAGACTGCATCTTCCACATGAAGGAAAGAGGTCACCTGCACATGTGCTCCCTCCACTACAACTGGATATGAGTGACAGTGCTTCAGGAGGGCTCTCCAAGACACAAGCAACCTCAAAATTGACTTTTTTTTTGATAGCTTATTTTTAAATAGCTGGTTCCTGTGCTGATTGGAGTGCTCAGCATACCATGAGATCCCTGTTCAAGCGGCCTCGGGACAGGCCCCTCACTCACCCTGGAGTAAATTTTGCCCCTGTGCAAAGGTTGTGATGGTCAGTATGAGCCAGGGCTATGGCCCTATCCATGGGGTGCAGACACCTGGAGCAGTACAGAGACCCCTGAATCATGTCTGCCAGCCCCCAGAAAAAAAAACTTGGTGTCCTCAGGCTGCTTTCCAAATGCAGCCCTGAAAATGAGATGTCTCTTTCTAGATTTACACCCCTACAGTAATGGAGTTTGAGCCACCAAGTACTGGAGGTTTCTATTGGGTTCTGGGCTAATTGGATGTTTCCATTCAAACTAATCTCAGCCTACTAGGCACAGGCAAAACCCCTTTATCTTGGAATTGGGAATTTCCAGTGCATCACCTCAGAGCAATGACTTTGCAGCTCCTCTTTCCAATATTTAAGACCACACCCAGTGCTTTCGGCCATCAAGATGTTAGAAGCTGTATGCAGACTCCTGGAAAGAAAGAAACAGCTTCAAGATGGCAGAAGTACAGAGAGATTACAAAAAAAGCCAAGCAAGCACCCACTAGCACAGATTTCCATTAGAAGGGGTGAGAACTAATACATCCCTCTGTACAAGTGCTACTTTTGATAGTGCTCTAACTGGAGTTCGGCGCTGCCCTCTGTTACCAAGTTCTTGTCTGCATGAGGTTCTTCCAGGCACAGCAAAGGAGAGTCATATTGCCACACTGCTGTTCCTTCAGGCATTCACATCACCTCTCCCCTCTACAGATGAAAGACAATACAGTAATAAGTGGCATTTTTGTAGAATATACTCCCTGCAGGCACAAACTGCATTCATAATTATGTTTACCTTTGGGAAAATAAGGCAAAATGACAATAGTAACCTTGTTAGGCTTCTTTGATCCTGGTCAGTTCTGGAAAACCTGAACCTGAAGTTAGAAAGCATGTTAACTGGGCTCAGTACTTTCAGGAATTATTATTACTATTATAAAAACAGCTGTTATACATGGACAAAATCTGAGAGGTTGCGACCATCTGCTTGTTCTGATTGTCAGATGATTGTCGGATGCTCATATAAAAACGGTGAGAGAATATGAACACCCACACATTTCTGTAGACCCAAGGATTCCCACACACCCAAACAGTCTGCATTCTCCTTAAAAAATGAGTCTATTTCATGCATTTTTTTTAAAATTCTCCCAATCCACTACTTCCTAACAACAGATGTGCAGGTAGGAGCTGTAGCTTTGCCATGGGTTCAGCTGTGATTCAAGCAAATAGAGTATATAGGAAGAACCCAGCTATTATACACTCTGCTAAGGATGAGCATCAGTTCATTTACGACAGGACGTGCCCAGTCTCAGGATCTGAGTCCGCATGGAGGTTAAGCAGCTGCTCAGGCTGGAGAGGTGTTTGAGTGGTACTGTGTGAATGTGAACATGTGATTTGGCTAGTTTCAAACATGACCCGTGGGCTTCTTGTTTTCAGAACCCAGGTAACCATGCATAAACCCAGAAAGAAAAATATATGTACTGTTGGGGGTCAGATTAGGAAGGAGTTCAATGTCAGTGACACTACACTTCTGGATTCAAGAGGCTCCATCTCCTATATTAGTCTATCCTTAAGCAGGGTGATATCAAACAGCTGTTTTACAGTCAAATAATGCAAAATTAGTGCCTATCATATTTCCTTGGTGATTGTTTTAGCTGTAATAATTCAGGGGACATCTCTTAGACTATGCTACCCACAGCCCTTGGCAAGATGTTGACTGTATCTAACACTTTCAGAAAAGCAGAAGGTAAAACACACACGCTTTTTTAAGAAAAATGTTAGAAATGATCAATTTATAAAATAAAATTAAAAAAAAAAATACTGAAAAATTGTGTGTGAATGATATACTACACAGTCCATGGGAGCTTCTGACCACCTCTTTACTCACAAAAGCCAGTGGGCCCTGTGCAGGGAAAACTGGCCAGAGATACCACATGCAAACTCTGCCGCCAGCAGAACCATAGGGCTCAGGAGCTTTCTTTGCTCTTATGCTGCGTTGATGGAAAATTTTATTTCCAACGTCTAGCTCTCAGCCAGATTTCTTTCTCACTTGGTTTTAAACAGCCTTGCTGGACCATTCCTTAGGTGGCTTTAATGCCTGCAGCTTATCTTCTTGAGAGGCCTGGCTCTGAGGTGGAAACTGAAGGGAAAAAGGAAAAACAAAAATCCAGGCAGAATGGGTTTGCTTAACAGATGAAAGTGGTTGCATTCACAGGCCTGAGTAGGAGCGTCCTCCCCCAAATCTGCTTTCATTAGCGCTCTAGTCTGTGCTTCTCCAAGATACTTTGTTTGCACTGTAATGAGCTGTTTTTAAGTGAGACTTGTGCAAATCAGATGACTCTGTAGTCATTTGATGCTTATATTGGGTGTGCTGAGTCACAAGGACAGGGGTTACTTCATGTCAGGTTAACCATGCTAAATGAGTTACAGATGAAACGCACAGCACCACGTTACAGACAGGAAAGGTGCTCTCATGCTGTGCAAGTCATGGCATGCCCACCTTATCCCAGGCATGTCTCAGGATCACTGATGTTTTTGCCCGCACCCTCACGCATGGGACGGCTCTTCTTCCTCTGTTATATATATCGGCTACCAACCAAAGCCTCAGATGGTGGCTGTTCACACACTGCGATATTGAGGTTCAGAGCAGGGTCATACAGATGGTGTCAGCACAGATTTACACAGAAGACACTATGCTTTGCTTTAAAGAAAAAAAAAAAAAAGGAGAAGCCAAATTACATAGCCAATTTATGTTAGTTTCCAATATAATCTCCCTTCTTAAAAGGCCGTTCCTGTCCCTCCTTCCAGCTGTGCACTTGCCACTACGGCTTCCTCCCTTCCCTCCTTTCCTCCAGTCTCCCCCAGTCCTGTGCTCTCTATGTCCTTCTCTCCTCATGCCCATGTGCTGACTCATACTTTATGATAAATGCTAAGCACATTTTCCCAAAATAGCAATCTTTATTTAAGGGCTTAAAGCCCTAAGGAGGCCACTACAGACTCTCTCAATAACACCTTTGGTTAATTATCTTTGCTGTTAAAAGAAGTGGTCTGCACTGTAGTTGGATGTAGCCCATTCTAGCAGTGAGTCCTAGGGTCTCGTCTTTGAATGCTTAGAGTTCACAGCCAAACTGCCCAGACAAGGAGGGAAGGGAAAATGGCAGCTTAGAAACACGAATATTTCACTCCATTTATCTTATAGTAGTGTCTTGCATCATAAAATAACTCAAAAGCCAACAGGCTGAAGCCAGAACAAAATCCCACAGCCTCATTGAAAAGCAATGTTTGGATAATGCTACTCTAATATTCCCAATGAAATGTTTAGCAAGTTCTCTCTCACAGGATACTTTCAGCTTTCAACTTTTCTTTCTGACTCCAGAATGCAAAGAAAGACCAGATCTTCTGCAACAGCGAGAAAATGATGACTTTGTAGTTTAGTTGTCCATATACTCACCTAGGAGAAGGGCAGCTCTGCTCCAAAAAAAGACCATTTCCTTATCTTATCTGGTAAATATTTAATGCAAAATGCATAACAAGGTTTGGCAGCAACCTGCATACCCTGACCACTAAATCACAACCATATTTCTTCTGATGCTCTCTGTAGCTGATCAGGGTTTAAGTTCTTTGACGAACCACAGAACCATTTTCAGCAAGAGTGATGGAAAAGTCTCACCAGTCTCAGCCAGACTGGGGAGATTAGAGATTGGATTTGAATTCCTTCGCTCACCAACAGCTTCTGGGTAGTTACTGAGGAGGAATAGAAAATTGCTTTTAAGAAAAAGATGAGGTCTGTGAAAGAAATTACATCCACACCTGTCTTCAGAAAAGGGTCCAGGGTGGTGGATCCTAGCAGATTGTTGGGTTCTCCTTGAAGGAAGACCACCTAATTCTATTCTACTGACAGCTAGCCATTTTCCTCCAGTTCATGCGTATTCCTTGTGGCAATGTCAGCCGCTGGTGATCAGAAAGATCCGCTGTGAAGAAACCAATGAACAAATGGAAACCAAGGGAAGACCCAAGGCCAAGTGGCCAGCAGACCCTCACAGACTACTACTGTGTTCAAGAATAACAGAGTCTCTGCTTGAAGGCTGTAAAATCTGTGCAAGGTTCAATCCTGTGCTGGACATATGGCAGAAATACCCTCATTTTCAATGGGAATGAGAAGGTTTTTTTCTTGCAGAAGCAGAAGAGGCCCTGTTACCTTCTAAGATTCAGGGATTACCTTCCCTTCCCCTGACTATATCACATTCCTCCAGTTGTATACATATTTAGATTATGTGACCTTTCTTGAGCTTGGGATCACCTTTTTGTTCAGCTGCATGAACCATACTCTTCTAGGGAGATTGGTTATGGGAGCATCACGTGTTTGAATTTGGTCTTTATTCTCTGCAAGAAGATGCAGCCCACCCAAGCGCACCAGGTGAACCAGGACAGAAGCCACCTCTGCAAGCCTTCCTTGCTGCCTTGTCCCAGAGGTGGTGCTGTGCGGAACAAGCCTGGCAGAAGTCACGGATCCGGTTACCAGCGGCACTGGAAACCATCCAAAGCTTTGTGGCAGCCGATGAGCAATCGCTTGAGCTGATTGCATGTTCAGGTGCTCTGGCAGGGCAACTCCCCTTGTTCCTGCCTGAAGCCGTAAATCCCTCCTGGCAGTAACCGAGTCACTCTCGCTCCTTCGCTTTGCAGGGTACGGCACGTATGAAATAAAGGAATACAAACAACCCAACCGAAAAGCTCCCACCTTGGTAGGAACCAAATCTCCCTGCTTTTAACACACAGAAATAGCACTCTCCTCCCTGGGAGAGCTCTCTGGGTGCAAAGGGTTTTGCAAGCATGCAAGATGTGACAGTGCCACCCAGAGAGATCAGGGGCCAGCATGCAGTTCCCAAGTCAGTGCTGGAGTCAATCTGACATGGGGCTACAGCAGAAGACAGCAAAAAGCTGCTCTCCTCCCCTCGCACTCCCGGAGCAACCTGCAGCACTCTCTGCCTACCCTGGCCTCCAAGGACAAGTACTTCAGTGCTCTCAATATCCAAACCCATGTGGGTCACGGTTCTCCCCACTATGATAGAGCCCGGCAAGCACAACAACAGCAGTTCAGTCAGCTCTTGAGGACATTGCAACACCAAAATGATCAGCAGATATCTGTCTGTGTGGGTCCAGTGAGAGCTTCGGGCACTTTCCCTCTCTTCCAAAGCAGAACTACTGTGCAATATGAAAGTGCTCAGGTTTTGGATATGAAACACCACGCACAACTCAGTCTCCCAAGGAAAACTAATTATAACGTTGTCTGCTGGTGCCTGTGGGGACCAGCAATGCATTTCTTGGCAGCATTCACATGTTGTTCAAGGCAGATTTCCTGCACAGATCCAAGCACTGGCTGTCAGCCATAGATAGGATGGAGACAAATGTACCCGCTCCGGAAATGATACAGGGACCAAGCGAATGCTTTTGTTTATGAAGCAGAGTCATTTAGAGAGCCATGAAACTCCTTGCAGAGACAAAGGCAGTGCATGGAAATCCTGAGCGATTCCTGACCCGTGTCATGCACTGGGTGCTTGTTAGGTGAGTGGCATGAGCCTGGCACGGCCAGGGCGTTAGAGCAGCACCTTGGAACAGCCTCCCAGCCTCTCTGCTGCTCCCAGCCTTCCTGGGGTCCCCTCCCAGCCTGGTCAGCAGTGGGAGTTTGGTGTATGCACCGTGACCCACTCCTGTCTCAGGGTGATCTGTTATGAGGGACACCAGGGCCATGACATTGTTGTGTGTTTGGTGATCCCTAAGAGGAAGGACTTTTAATGTCTGAGGTCCCAATGCCCAGGCCTCATGTCACATCAGCAAAGGAGTTCTGAGCAGAAATGAATCTGCTTCTATATATTTTACCTGTTAGCACTTTGGAAGCCACTGGCCTAAACTGTAGCAAAGATTACTTGAGGTATGACATATATTTCTCTAATCCCCAACCATTAAGGACAGTTTCTAATTAACTCTGATATAACTTTCCCCACCTTTTGTTCATGAGTGCACTTCTTATCTGGCCTACTGGGTGCTGTGCTCAACACTTCTTGCCATCTAATAGGCACAGGCCAAGCAACAAATGCAAGCACAGCAAAAGCAAACCATCAGGGTTCTCTGTCTGATCCCTAGGGAACTGCTGTAGCTGCATGAACCCTGCGTGCACAGAGATAGCACTAGATTGTGGCAGTCAAATAACACTCAAAGGGCTTGAGCTCACCGCCACCTCCTGAGTGCTCCCCTTGGGAATCCAACTGATGTGGAACAGAGATGACCAGATGGGTTGTGAGGTGTGGGTTATGAATTCACTCAAAATAAAGATTTTTTCTTTTTTTTTCTTTTTTTTTTTACAAAACCAGCCATGGGAAACAAGGGGAATGATCCTGGTATGGATGAGAGTGAGAGATAGAGAAGATGTGACAAAGGCTAATGGAGTGACGAGGATTACAAAAGTGACACATACATCCTCAGTAGATAGAGAAGACCTGTTAGCAAATATGGACTGGGCAGCCTTCAGCATAATACCCACAATACATGAGACTCTGTGATTAAAGGTCATTCTCATCTGAAAGATGAGTTTGCAGAAATGAGTCATGATGAGATTTACAAATCAGTAAAGCTGATCTAGTGGGGGAAGCTTTGGAGCAGGACCTCTGGCAACACATAGAAGTGGTACCCACTAGCTAAAGCATTTCTCCAGACATAGGAGAGCCCAGTTCAAGCCCCTTCACCGCTTGGCCAAAGGACATTTTTGGGTAGGGCACAGTGCCTCCTTTCTACCGTAGCACTTTTCCATGTCATAGCCTATGCTTACAACAGACACCGTAAGTTGAGAGAGGTCACCTTTGGGGGCCCTTCTCCAGGAAACAGAGAGAATTGCACTTCAGCCTGCTGCCTGCCTGCAGGCTAAACACTGCCCTATTGCATGCAAAGGGAGAAGCGCACCTCCCCAGGCGTGTTTTGTGAGAAAAGGGCTGCTTGGATGCTAACCCCAGAAAGGAGCCCATGGTTAGAGCTCCGAGGTGTAAACAGATACTTCTGTAGCACGGAGCTGAGCGACGGCATCTCTTTGAAGGTCCCTACTGCTCTCTTCGGCATTTTATGCAGGCTAACCCAAGTAAGTCCTTTTACAAAGAGTCCTAACTCTTTGGGTAATGGATATCACCCAGGTAGCCAACAGATCATTTCTTACTGGCTGGTTAATGGAGAAGTGTTGATTTGACTGTTGTGGAAAAAGAGGATTTTCTGCACTAGTGTTTGCTAGAAAGAGAAAATTGGGAAATAGAACTACAGAAAGCTGGCAGGTTTTAGATTACCGTGGGCATTTTCCCAGGCTCACAGTATTTCTTCAGAGCCCAAGCAAAATAACAATGAAAAATGTGAAAGGGAAGAAATTTCTGCAATTGATTTTCTAGGACCTAAAGGCTGAGACAGAAGGAGAAAAATGATCTTTCTTTATAATGGAATATGACAAGTCACAGTAAGTAGATATTTCTTATAAAAATTAAAGGTTTGATATATTTGAGTTTGATATATTTCACTCAGAAACAGTCAGACACATTTTAATGAATCCATCAAAGTTTTTTTTTTTATAGAACGTTAACTTAAAGAGTCTTTCTGGACACAAAGTTGAGAAGTTAAATGTCTGTCTCAAAAAAAAAAAAAAAAAAGACTTGAAAGTGAAGATAAGTTACCAGGAATATTTGTACTGCAGTTTTGCAATACTATAATTTGATTATCATCCATAAAGCTAAACATGTGATTGGCTTAGGTCTTTTCCATGGCTTGGGAGTAGGGAAATCTCTTTTCTGTGCAAGCCTTGATCTCTGCCTGGAGACTGATCAGGAGAAGGCTAAAACAGAAAGCAGAGAAAAATAGAAAAGAGGTCTTGTAAAATTAATTGAGAGAAATAATAGAAAATCTCCAACAAAAGCTCAGGTACAGAGGCTGTATTAGCTGCAAAAGCCAGTGCCTTTACAAATAATAACACCGCAGGGGGTCAGGCTTGACAGGTTTTGCTCAATCCTCATTCAGCTAAAGTCAGATACTGAAATATATTGAGCAGTTCGGTGTCTAAATGTCTTTACATAGCTGCTGGGTGAAGCTTTGCCTAAGGAATGGCTGAGTTGGGACTTCAAAATCTGACTGTACAGCGAGCACCCACTTAGTGCCCCTCCGGTGCCCAGGCTCTGCAGCAAAGCACCATGTGCTGATTTGTATGTGCATATTGCACATGCCCAAATCCAGCACCTGAGAAGATCACAGACATATTTAAGCAGAAGGGGATTGATGAAGAAGGAGAAAATTGAGCATGCCTTTTTTATTTCAAGCAAAAGATTTTAATGCATTTGAGTTAGCATCCATTTTTTATCCATGCCCAGTTATCAGATTTGCATACCTACAGGTACAGTAGGAACAGTTTCAGGCAAATTCTAAATTTGCGTCTAAGTTTTCTGCTCTGTTCTTGCAATACTGCTTAAAGCAGCAAGACTTACAGGATGACAGAAATGAATGACCCCCATTTGCCTCCAGTGAGTTTTGTTTCTTTACTTACATATTGCATTGATGACAGAAAAGGTTTGTGCATATGTGATCAGACCAGCTCTCTAAGCAGATTCTTAGCTTGGAAAAGTGCCTAGCTGGACATTACTGACCAAAGAGATTGTATAACTCAGTAGCAAAAGTCAGGTGGCAGGCATCACTGGAATTTTTCTATGGCGCATAGACTAAAATGCCTTAAAATGTAGAAAGTTGAATAAGACATCCTTAAAAAACAGAGGCAGACATAGCAAATGAAATGATTGGTAGGTAATTCAAAGGAGATACATTCAAGCTGATACAATGGGCCTGAAATAGCTGAAGTGGCCAGCCGATAAATCTAAGCAAAAGAATCATAGTAAATAAACGTAGTCAGACTTCAGGCTGGGGAGAAAGTGTATGGACTTCTGTTAGTCATGACAGTGTGAACAAGTGTTTCAGGACAGTGCACCTCCCTGCTGGTCCAGTAGACCTTAATGGGAAAAATCTCAGGCCACACATGTTCTGTATTTGCACATGCAGCAGTAGCACTATCCAACCGGTAACTCAGCAATTCTGAGTCAGTAATAGCAAAAGCAAGAACTTTTGCTTAGAGCAAGAAAGAAGGAGCGAGGGGTCAGGGCCTTTACAAAAACGAGGATATTACTCTGGCTGCTAAAGTGCAAACGCAGAAGAGGAATGCAGGAATAGAGGTCTGGGGGGAAAATTATGGAACCTGGTAAAGTAAAAATGCAGAGTGACAGGGACATCGGGTGCAGTGGAAACGATGGAGGTTCTCGCTTAAGCAAAGTACCAACACAGCAGCTGAAGTGCTGGAGGAGATACCACTCGTCTCACGCAGCCAGAGCCCCTGAGAACAGATGCAAGTAGCTCTTCCAGCTGTAAGCTTCAAAGGGCTAACGGTGTTCCCCGTGTTTTCCCCGTGTATTCAAGGATCAGGGAGGCATTTAGCCTCATTAACCTTTCAATAGCATGAAAGTTGCAGAGCAAGAAGACAGCTGGAATTCTTTCTCCCTAACATACTGCTGCTGACCTATGGCAAAGTCACTCAAATATATCAGTGAACAGAGACGTGGTGAGGTCTGACCCAGCCAAAATGTGGAGAATTTGCTCGTAATACCTCCAGGAAGTAGACTTCTAACCTAAGCTGTCTGCTAGTATTTTTGCTTCTGTTAAGCCTTCCTGTGAAGTGTTAAGTCTCTGCTGGCTAGGGGATCCCTCCCCTCCTCCTGGAGGGATCAGGTGCACGCGGTGCCACCTGGGCAATGTGCTCCCGGGTTGGGAACCACCAGCAACAATACGGAGGGAACAGCATGTGCCGGGCCAAGGTGATAAATCACGTTGGGAGAACCTCGCCCAAGAAATGAAACAGAGCGAGCGGCTGGAGAGGGCAGTGTCCAGCAAGAAGGTCTCATTACCACATAAGCGCATGTGGGGAGAACGGAAACCTGAGCTCCCTTAAGGAATTGGCATTGCAGGTGCTGTAGCATTTGGAAAACCAGAATCACAGGGGAAAGAGGAAATCAAAGAAGTTGGAATGAATGTAGGAAAATAAATATGCCACAAAGAACAGTTCCGAGCATCCAGTTACTCTAATTGTCAAGATCCAGTTGTGAATCTGTGAATGTAATCCAGAGCACTTGGGTTCACCCAGTCTTAACAATCTAAAAGTTAGATCTCCAAGGCTAGGTTCAAATGTCCAAATTCAGGTGTCTGGTGGTCTGAGATATTCAGGGCATCCCACCTTGTCTCTTCTAATCTCTCTGTAATATCAGAGGTTTCCACCAAGCCCCATGCCATACCTGCCAGACCTATGCAGTTTTCTCCAGTGCCCTAATGTGGCTGGAACAGTGCTATGCACTCAAGTACAGGCAATGAAACAGAGCAATGAAATGGTCCTCCAGGCTCCCCATACAGTACTGGAGAGACGTGTATTTTCAGCATCTGCAGCTGGAGGCAGGAGTAGGAGTCTCTCTTTGGAGGTGCATTCCTCTTCCTGAAAAATATAAAAGAGATCTTTGAAAATGAACTTCATATTAAACACATCCCTTTTAGAGATATAAAGACCCTTCAGTTAACCCCACTTTTAGAAACACAAACATAAACACACCAATACTGCTGTCCTACATCTCTGTAGACTTGCTGGGTGACTTAAATATTGCACCGCCAACCTCCTCCTAATGCATAGTAACTTGGCCTTATTCTGTGACATTGCTCAATCTGTGGCCTGGTCAAGCCTTGCAGATTTGTCATATCATGGCCAGCGCTGCATGGGCTAGGGGAGTAAAGTCGTGACAAGCAGAGAAGGACAGTACAAAGCTGCATGACTACACAGAGAGAGGAAAAAATGCCCAGGGACAGGCAATTTTGCAATGTTCCCAAACCACAATTCGCTGGGGCACTCGCATCCGAGGGCTTTCTTCCAGAGAGGGGCACAGCCATTCTTTCCCGGGCACAGTCATTCTGGGGTATGAAATGCCACAAGAAAGGTCTGGTATTGTCTTTTTTATCTTATTCTTGTCTGCGGTTCCTGAGGGAGCATCAGCATATTGCAGTTGTTTTTCCCTATTCTTCTCTCATCTATCGATGTTTCCATGACACGCTTGCCCGGTGGCCACCAGACTCAAGCTGCCAGCCAAGAGGGCACTTCCACCTGGCTACATATAGTGAAGTGCAATGGAAAAAAAGGATGTTTTCAGAGGCTGAGAATTTGGATTTTACAGGGGGAGAATACATTTAGAGAAAAGCATCTTTACCTTTACTCACAGATGGAAAATGCTTGCGAGGAATCAGGGAACAGAGGTAAGGGAGTTTGGTGCTGCAGAGGTTGGCTGGCAAGTCCCTGTTTTGTTGTACAGCTGCAGTAGAGAGAATCTAACAGCCCGGCTCTGTGTAGCCAGCACATGCAAACTAAACATGCCAGAGTCCGCTGTGTGCAGCCAGATGTGTACCGGGCCATTTCCAAGTCCTGCTCCCTTTCATCAATACCTCAGACAACCGCACGTTTCAGTAGCTACTGCCATTACCCCTGTGGTGACTGCACGTCTGGTCCATTGGGGAGGAGCTACTGATTCCTCAACATTTCCTCTGTAAAGGGGCTCTCTTTTTTCCTCATCCGTATTCAGAAACAGCCTGTCTGAAAGAGTGTGTTCAGCAATGAAGAGCCCCAGGGCTTTCCTAATGGCCTCAGATCCAGCGCTGCTCTTTGTTCACATTTCTTGTTCTTCTGGGACATGGAAGATGTTGATTTGAACCCTTTCAAAACAGAGAGGGAACTGAATCCAGATCAACCACATTCCAGGGGAGTGCTCTATATGTGGGATTATTACGATAAAGGTGGGCACCACCCTAAATCTCTGCATGTTGAGAAACTCAAACCTGCTAGTTCAGATAATGTATGTTCCAAATACAGCTACCAACAAAACATCTCTGAAGATCCAGCAGAGAGAGGATGGGAGCCCAGTTAGGCTCAAGGGTAAACTAAACGTTGAGCCTGTCCCAGAGGACAGCTCTGCAAGAGCAGATCCAGCCTCTTGGGCAACAAAATGAAATGCCTGCACTGTGCGGTTCTGTTCAGTATTAGGCTGCAGTTTGAGTAGAGAGCTGGGGGGGTTGGGACCACAGTGCTGGATGGTGGCAACTATTTTCTGCATAGATCGTGCTTTAAGCTGCAAAATCAGGGACTTTTTCCAGGTCCTGCTTTGCTGATTTCCTGTGCCAGACATATTCTTGCATTCCTTATACTGCAAACTTTCTGCTTTCTCCATTAATTCACTACTGATATCAGTGGCAAAAATAAAGCTAAAGAAAAAAATAGACCTGCTCTACAAGAAGTATTTTGGCTTTGTAAGTGAAAGAAATATGGCTGAAATGAGTAAATAAGAGGGTTCTTCTAGCTGAGCTTTCTTTGTGTGTGCGTGCTTGCATATGTATTTTTACTGGAACCGTTGTCATCTCCTCTAAATAGCTTACTACATTTAAAAGCATAATTTGTAAAGGCCTGTCAACAATAGGAAACAACACATGGGTTTTTCTTCCTCTACTGCACTAAGAATAATCTGCTTGTCAGATGCCTCACTGTGCTCTTCTGTGAATACAGAGGAGCCATGTCCTCTATAAAGAGAATCCCTGAGTCACTTCACTATGTCTACTGATTTGTTGTCCTCATATTCAGTGACAAGCACGGGAATCTTGCTGTGGCTTTGCCACCCAAGGTTTTATGCCATAAGGCATAGTTAGCATGGAGAAGAAGGTTCAAATGCACCACTGATTTTCAATTTTGGAACATAGTATACACTATAAATCTTAGGAATATAATACTGTAGCAAAAATGCTTATCATCTTCTAGAAAATAATTGTGTGCTCCTGCTCCTACCCAAGCAGTACATGGATAGGTTGTGCTGTGAAAGTGAATATCCTCTTTTTGAATCCTGCTTATGTCCAGGTGGGTGTAAGGGACTCACACAAGCAGAGCAGTTGCGACCTAACACATCTCATAGCGAATGTGGTGTCCATCACAAGAACTGGTCCAGCACTGTCCCAGCTGTGTAATCTGGGCTAGTAAGTTAGTCTCCCATGGCAGCTCAAGGAGCCATGGGGGCAAGACTGTAGTCTGTATGGTCCACATACACTGAGAAACGTAAAGCACAAACTCAAACAGCTTCACTGGTTAGATGATGTCATCCTTTGACTGTAATGAGACCCTAAGTGTAGTTGTTTGTACTGCCCTTTATTGTTTATCCTGTTTATACTGACCTTTACTGTCGTGGGAGTTGAACCCACCCTCAGAAAGCCATACCCCTCACTTCAGCTCTCCTACACTCTCCAAGGCACTGAATCCCACACTCCTAGATAGGACCAGCTTGCCATGGGGGATATGTGTTTTTGTGATTGAGGGCTGAGGACAAGTTAAGCCTGGCGCCAGAAGCAGGTGCCTGCCACCTTCTTCACCATGAGCTGCCACCGCTGCCATCCAGCTCCAGCAGGAAGTTTTGAAGCTCCTTCCTACACCATCCTCACTAACAATCCCACTGCAATGCTCATAAACTGGGACGGGGAGACAGGAAGGGTGAATTCACTGCCTTTAGCAGTACTTGCCTTTTGGCTCGCACTGGCAGCTCCTGGTGTCCATTTGGCTCCCACTGGGATTATAGAAGCTGGTCCCACTGATCTAAGTGCGCATTGGATCACACATGGTGAACATTCTTCATCAGCAGCTGTTTTCTGCCTTGGGCTGGCTGCATTTAGAATGGAAAGCTCAATTTCTATGTTTTATAAAAATTGCCAGTAGAAGACCAAGAGGGGCTTTGGGATGTCTTTGACGTGCATTGCATAAATGTCTGAGCATAATCATATGCACAACACTAAAGATCTTCATATAAATTTTATGTGACTCTTATTCATCCCTGAGGGAGGTAAATAGTTGACCATGAGGTGAAGTTCACTTTTTGGATGTTTTCCAGACCCCTTCCTCCCTTGGGAGATAGGGGCTTAAGCAAGTAATTTTCCAGCACTGCCAGAGGAGAGGAATTCCCCCTGCTGACTCCAGGAAAGAGAAGATCCTGGGGTTCGCTGCCCTTCCTGTCCACCTCACCCACATCTCCCCATGGAGGCGTGCGGAAACTCGCCTTGGCGTTTCCATTCCCGTTTGCCCTGGGGGTCTCGTGGCTGCTCTGCCAGGATTGCGGTGCTCTCTGTGTCCGTTTGCCCTCTCAACTCCGCAGGAGCACAGCAGCCAATCGGGGCCGCCAGGCAGCCCGGGCATCCTTCATCAATCTCCCTAAGTGTCTTTGGGCTCTGCTGGGAACATCTACATCACTCCTTCCCTCTCTCCGCAGCGACCTGAAGCTCCGGCGCTGCAAGCAATGATCGCTCAGGCATAATGCGATGCAGGACAGCCCGGAAGAATCCGGTTGGCATCCGAGGATGTATATTCACCGAGGGGCTAAGGAGTGTGTCAGCATTTAGTTTCAGCTGAGCCGCACTCCTCCTGCAGCGCAGAATCACACGGTCTCCGCATCTGGATCGGGACTGACTCTGCACGGGGAGCCTCTGAAAAGACAAAGTTTTCCTCTCTTGTTATTGCTGTGCCACCACAATCTGCCAAGATGTGTGACTGCTTTCATCTAGTTCTTCCTAACTGGCCAGGATCTCCAGCCAGTGGTGGGCTTACATTTTCTATACTTTTCTGTATTCTGCTTCTGCTTTACTGTGCTCTGCTAGCTGCGAATCGACCTCGTCGGCAAAGCCTGCAGCTTCTGGGGTGTGGCTTTCTCTGATGCTGCATGATTCAGATAAGGAAAAATAGGGCTAAGAAAAGCCTGTAGTCCCCCCTCCTCCCCTAAACTTTCCTGCGTTATGCTGAAGCTAAGATTGAGGAAGCCTTTGACTTTGTATTCAAATTAAATTAAATTGTGTCTAAATTAACTGTTGCAGATTGCATGCCTTAAATCACATTTGCCCTTCATTTCTCATAGCAATTAGGAAGCGACTAGCAGGACACAGTGCATGATACAATCTACCTGGCATTTATAATAGCTAAAAGCTGCGCTACATAGTGTGTGTGTGCAAAATTCAACGTGCCCTATGCTCTGTATTCAATCTGTTGGCTGAACAATACAGCACTCTGAAAGAAGGGTGTTTTTTCCCCCTATTTTTCCCTACTGCAGAGCTGAATTAAATTAGAAATTTAACCTTTATTTTAGAGGGAAAAATATACACATTTAATATGAAATATTGCTGAAACAGAACAACGATGACTGCAGGAATGAGACAAAAGAATAATGAAAATCAGTTCTTAGCTGGCAGAAGCATATCAATAAATTACAAATCTGTTCTTTAGTTTATGCACAGATTAGCCTGTTTTAAAATAATCAACTAGTTGTCTTAAGGTTGTGTCTATAAAAATGACAAGCATCTGAAATTTCTACAGTATTTTTTCCCTAAAATATACAAAATCTATGTTTATCTACATTCTGCAATAAGTTTCCTCACTATTTATTCTGGTAGAAGAAGTTATAATCTACGAAACACAGCTTGTAAACATTTTGGAAGACTAAAAGTGGAGAGCTCTCTTAAAAAGTAGGTCTGATTATTCCTGCTGTTCTTTTGTAAACAGTTTGGGACTGTTTTCCACAACAATGAAAGTCAGCATGTTTGTCACACATTCAGTTGTACAAAGTAGTATGTTACTACTGCTTGAGTTGCCTCCTTGAAATCAATGAGACAAATCAAGGAAAACAAGCGACTTCTCCACCCATTGAAGAGATAAGAGTCCAACTCTCTGCTGTTTAGCTGGTGTTTAGACTAAGTAATTGAATCGGTATAAGATTAGAGCAAATATTTAGGGGCTATGCCCAAACAGTAATTTGATTTGATTGACTCAGAATATACCATCCTGATTGGCAGGGAGGGCTTATATATACATACATATAAATATGCATATATAAANGGTTACTGTGGCTTTTTCAACAGTGTCCTTTTCCTAACGTTTGCCTGCCTGCACAGCTTTACTTACCCAGCAAACACATCAGTTTAATGACTCTTGCTGTTTTCAACATGAAGGACATGTTGCTTGGGACTTCGGGGTGCTACCCAAGAGAAGCAAGTACAAATACCACGGAAACATGATGCTCTGCTCTGCTGCTTGAGCACCACCCGGGCTTCCCCCTGCAATCCTGCCTCACCTCGGCAGCAGGGCTGGATAAAAATAGGTTGCTTTCATAACTGAGTCTCACTGTGCCGCTGCCCTCACGTTAGCTCATAGTCATGAGGATACAGGTGAGGAACAGACTAAAAAAAAGACTTGCTGGATTTCTTCCTTAGCCGGGCAAGCACGAGCAAGTCCTCCGAGCCAGCATCTGGAAGGTGCCGGCAGCATTTTGCAATTGTTGCTGAACACCAAGGCAATGTTTCTCATGGATAATTTTTAAGTCAGGGAAACAATTAACAGGAGGAGAGAGTGTCTGCATCAGCAAACTGGAGCAACTGGCCAAATCCTGCAATACCAACGTCTTTTAAGCACAAACATTTTCTAAACTCATCCTTTAGCTTTTTTAGGGTCTGGTCCAGAATCACCAGCATTTAGTGACAACCTTTAAAAGACGCAGGCTGGTAAAGCACCTGGGCAAAGTTGTACATCCTCCTGATTGCCATGGGATTTGAGCACAGTGTCGAAGAAATACATGTATTTTAGGACTTAGCTGAATGGGCATTTGAATATCAATACTTATGCTTCTCAGGTGCCAAATCCATCTCTGCACTTTGTGAGAATAGCACACAAGGAGGTTCTTGAGACCAGCCAGAGATGTGAAAATTCAACCGCAGGGTCTCTGTAGCAATCTATGGCATCCTCAAAATGCCAAAGGGACAGTGACATCCCTGCTGCTCTGGGCAGACGCTCTGTTCTTATCATCCATGCTGTGGGTGCAGCAAGGACTGGGTCCACCGTGGCTCGAGAGCTGCTGAATATAGGCTGAAGATTTTGAGAATCTAAAACAAAATGCCAGATGTATTTCTTTTCCTTAGAAATATTATCTCAAGATGTTTGCCTATGAGCTGCAACAGTGTTTCTTCAGCCCCATTACGAGACAGAGATAAACAAGCCCTGCAGGAGCCAGACTCGGCTCATGTGAGGAACGACCTCCCTGACTTGCAAAGAGGCTGTGACCCGACGTACCATCGTATTTCATTCTCCCTTTCTTGCTTCTTGTGGTGCATATAGCCTTAAAATAGCAAAAGCCAGTTCAGTTACAGCAGACAATCCAGAGTGTCTAAACTGTCCAATGATGCTTCTGAAATATATGGCCCTTCTGCCCATGGTTACACCTAAATAATCACGGTGCCAGCACAGACTGAAAGAGAATCTGATTCATTTGGCTCTGGCACAGAGCTCCTTGCCAGCATCATGAATCAGTCTGAGTCAATTACATTCCTCTTGGTTCTCGCTGTTCTCCCTCTTTCCAGAATTGTTTCATGAGTCTTTATTTTTGGCTATTAATTTCACACTTCCATTTCCAGTGGGTGCGCACTGGCCCTTTTGGTGCCGGACTAGCATCAAGTGGAAAAGAAACATCAACCAGACAAAATCCCACACTCAACAAAGCTTTCTTTGTCCATCCAGTGCGCAATAAACTATTGCTGTTCTTCATCTAACTGCAAGAAATAGGGATGGTATGTACCAGCAGCAAAATATATGGTGATTGCCAGCATTTCTGATTCATAAGAGGAATAGAGATGACCTAGGAACACACCAAAATGAGCTGAAAGACATGTTTTGCTTCTTTAGTGCTTTTGTTTCAAAACATCAATGAAGAGGAAGACTCTATAGAGATCTCAGACAGGCTCTGGTAGGACATTCCAACCATGAATAACCCCAATTTGGGGTGCATTTGTCCAGTGGTTCATGCACCATCCCTCTCTGCCCAAGCAGCTCTGGTTGCAGCAGGTTCTCTTCAAGGACCCTTGTTCCCCTGCAGGAGGGTGAAGATCGCGAGCCAGAGGCCGGGTTTAGCCTCTGCCAGCAAAGGCCTCGGCGGCTTCGCTGTTGCTACTAGTTCTGATGAGGGCTGCTGTAGAGGGAGATAAACGACACCCTTGGTTCAATGTGGGGACTCGCTGCCAAGAGAAACAGCCAAGCAAACAGCTAGGCTGGGCTTGTCTGTACAGGGACGCGGCTGCAAAATAAGCCCGGATCAGCACTTCCAGCACGCGCAGCGCTCCCAGCACCAGCATCCTGGCTCCGTGCACCCCTATTCCTGTACCAGCCCCATCCCCGGAGCTCCTTGGCGCAGCGTGTGCCAGCACAGTTGCCCGTGGCAGTCTGAATCCCTGCCACATGCTGGGCTGCAATATTTTGGATATCCCATTGGAATCTCCCTGCTGTTTCCCAGCACAAGAGAACTTCTTCCACCCTGACCACCCTGTGATAAAGGCCATGGAAAAGAGGGCTTTCTACTGACCGCTCTGGGCTTTGGAACAGCATCCTAGAAAGCTAGAACCAATGATTTATCAAATATCAAAGAAATAATTATCTCTCAAGGATATGTCCACATCTTTACATCAACCTAGGCAATTAAATAATCTTATTTAGTTATGAGGCACAGACAAGTTTTTAAATGACTGCAAGATTCTGATTTTCTGTACTGAACTCTTCCTGCTTACTAAATAGTAATCTCTAATCCCTCTTGCTACATCAAGACTGGCATAACATCTTCATTTTACACCAAGGTCATGCAGCCATGAGGCTCACACAAGTGTAACCTTACATTCCTATTTCTCCTTTAGTTCGTTGCTTCATTAATCCTGATAGCCCATGTCCCTGCCCAGAGTCAAGCCCTGTCGGCAGCTTCCAGTTCTGAGGTTAGAGTAATTAGTACTGGCTGTGCTTGCAAGGTTTTCTTGTGTACAGTTGCACCATTAGATCTCTATCAGTGTGAGTTCCTCTGTCAGAACAGGCTGGAAGAAATGTGTCCAGTTGGTAAAATCACTGTGGGAAAAATATTAGTAAAACTCTGCTGATAAATTAATTGTAATTTATAGCAAGCACCCTCTTATCTACACCCAGTACTGTATTCAGAGAACACGTAAGAGAGAGGAAATGAAACTGTTTCATCTGTCCTTTGCTGCCACAGGACTTTTTGTCTTACCTTAACACAGACTTTTTTGAATGAAACATGCAGCTGGGATAGGACCAATGGATTAGCCCAGCAAGAGACCATGATACACATCTATGCAACAAGAACAGTAAAGGAAATGGCCTCATCACCTTCACCATTTTCTTAAGGCACAGGAGGCTGATGTATTGCACAATCTTGGAAGTTTTCCAGACTCACTTTCCCTTTTTAAAAAGCCCGTGACATGTTTTGAGCTATTGCAGCATCACAAGTTGTTTCAGGAGAGGTGCTGTGTCTGTAGAGGAAAATAGAAAAGACAAGACTCACAACAGTCATGTTTTCAAAGTCTGGCAGTCCCTAAGCAGTGCTCATTTGGACTGATGATCAACATCAGTACTGCCCTTTGGGGTTCAGTAGTGTTGTGAACAGGGTAAATCCACCCCAGACTGCCATCAGATTCGGAGTCTTGCTTCCTGGAAGCTGGAAGTGGCTGGAAGAGGAAATGCAACAGCCCCCAGCAAAGGCAATGCCAGAAAGAGTGTTTTGCCCCAGACATTCACACCTGAGAGCACAACTTCTGTTCTGTAACGGTCTTCTCTGCCACTACTAAGCTTAACAGGAAGAAAGGATTCTTCCACTGACCCCAGATCTACCTTTGGATTTGATACGACTGTGCCACAGAGAATACCCAGCACTTCTGGTGCCCATTTTCCCAGTGGGATAACTGTTGTGGCAGGAGAAGACAGGCGATGAGCAGTCTACTGTTGACTCCTATTGCTGACCAGGAACTAATAAAACAGTGGGGGATTTCACCGCAAAGCAGGGCTGGACCCTTGATATCTGCTTTTGAGATCACTGCCTTTCTGAATGCCTCACCCTGAAAATGAATACCCTCTTCTTTATTGGGTTCCTATATTTAATTAATGTTTGTAAAGCAGTTGGAGATGGTTGATGTAGGGACATTACGCAACTCAAAGTCTGATGATTAGTATCACCATTGCCAGACTACATTCTCTCTTTGATATTGGGAACAATAGCAAGAAAGATGCTGACTATGGTGACATTGGTTTGGGCTCTAGTCAATGGAACGTACACTCATCTCATATCTTGCAAACCCAACTACACTAGCAGATTTAGTCTAGCTTGACACTAGCGTAACTGGAAAAGGTAGTTGGGCCACTGAAAGCTTTAGTAAGTGGGGGTTAGGGCAATGATTAGGAAAACAAACATGACTAAAACAAACAAAACCAAAAAAAAAAAAAAAAAACACAAAAAGGATGAGTCCTAACAGCTCCAGAACAAGATGGATAGTATGCTATTGTAAAATATGCAGTAGTTGCTGGTCTTGACCAACAATCATAGTTTCTTTGACTTCAACAGTGGTTCTTTGTAATACAGAAAAGGGAGAGAAACCTGATGAGAAGAAAGTAGCAGGGCTGGGCTCCAGTCCCTTTGCAGATGAGGAGGAGCTGGAGAAAATATGAGAGTATGGTAGCTGCACAGATTCAGCAGCACCAGAAATGCAGGAGTAGCATTAAAGGGAGGAGGGAAAAAGAAGTCCTGGGAAAGAGTTGCCATGAGTGATCATGAATTATGTGTTAAGCAACTTACAGTCCCAAAGTGAAGCTAAATAGCAAGACTTTTCTTATCTCCTTTCTTTCCCTGTTGTGCCCTTTCTTACTCCAGAGTTACCTTAGTACAGCAGCATAAGGATAGCTGGGCTCTGTGTAGTCGGCTCTAGAGATAACTTAGAGATAACTTACCTCCTTTCTTCACTGTTCCAATTTCTCTGCTTGACTTATGCCATGGTTGTCTCTTACGCTCTAATCTATTCCCTGTCCCACAGCAGGAGGGAGAGAGGGAAAGGAGAAATGTAAATCTCTTTTCCTTGATAATCAGAATAAGACTGGTATGAAGCAGAGCACGGTGCCTTTCCTTGGTCACTGAATTAGACAACCGGAGGAAAAGCTACCATTTGCAAGTCACTATCCTAATTTTCAGACGAGAAAAAGTCATAAAAAGGTATCCGTTTCTCACCATCATCAATTCTGCAATTTAAATGAACTTTAGCAAAATATTTCCTGGGTTATGCAATAGACATGAATTACAACAGCCTGTCACATGGTTGAAAATCGCAATTTTAACCCACGGTCGGACTGCACTGTGGAAGGTAAGGATGAGAATAGTTCAGCTCAGGCAACCCACTAAAGGCAGTATGAGGGGGCACTCAGTAGAACTGCTCAGAATATCTGAAACCACTTTTTTTCCTATCTTCTTGACTTTGCATGACCTTTCTGGATCTCTCCTTACTACTCCTCCTGAGTAGTCTCTGAGGCACTTGCTCCTCTAGTTATTTCTTTCTCAGGCTTCCTGCCCTTCTTGTCTGCTAAGGACTCCCTGGGGATAGTCCCTACAACTGATGAGTCTCCAGTGCCATCCTCACTCTGTGCTCCAACCACCCATCCTGCAAGCTAAGGCGTTGTTAAGAGGACACCTTAATGCAGCTAACTGTGCAAGCACTGAAAGGAAATCTGTGATAGCACGGGCTATAGGGCACTGCCAAAACTGAGGAGTGAACCCTATCAGAGCTGTTAACCCTAGCCACTATGTCTTTGCTGATGCTTTTATCCAGATCAGCTGGATGAATCCATCACACTGATGCTAGGACAGTCAACACCTTCATTTTCTAGCCTAACCATTCCCATTCCATAGCAGTCCCGCGGGAAGACAGAGCTGGTCGGCCCTGGGCAGCACTTTAAAAGAGGAGGCGCTGAGTATTGTAGCTTAATAAGTGAGCCAGAGAGACACAAAGAACTTTTGAAAGAGGAGAGAAAACAAACAAAGTCCTGGCTAGCGTTCAAAGGCAAGTCAGACGGCTACAATTTGCTGCTCAACACGCAGAAGAGCTCACGAAGGCTCGTAGAAATGTGGGTGCAGGGAGCTGGCTTCGGGAATCCCTGCTCGGGAAGGTTTCACATGATGCTAGGCGGGGTTTTGAGCCGAGGTCGCCCCACCCCGGCCAGGCCATGAATGACCCCAAGCACCTCGTCCGTCCGTCCATCCATCGGTCAGCCCGTCGCGGCAGGGACAGCTGTCAGTGGGCAGGCAGAGGCGGACACCGAGCTGCGTTTTCCAGGTAGGTGCTCGCTTTTCATCTCCGTGTGTGCAGGGCCCCTCAGGGCACTGCCGTGCCTCCCGCGCTGCGCTCCCTCCTGCACCTGCAAAGGAGGAGAGCGGACCTGGCGTGCTGGAAAGATGCAGTTGCAAAGAGCACGTTAAGTGCTGCTACACGTGAGATCAATCTTCCTGCTCTCTGATCACCAGCTGCTAGGACTGGAGAAATCTTGCTGGATGGGTGTGATGAGATGACCAGTTTGCTTTATTTCCCCCTCCTCTCACTGCTGGCACTGCAAGGTAGAGTCCCCTTGTCCTGGCACAGCCACCTATGTGCTGTTGCATGTAGCCTGTACATTTGCTCTCTTTACAAATTCTTGCACTAGAGAGAGGGGCAAGGAGCTTCTTGAAATGGTTATGAGTCATTGGGCTTAACTGGCATCAGCCCAGGCCCCCAGATGGGAGAAGAGGAGATTTCTGTAAGCCCTTCCCACATTCTTGTGCAAATAGAAAGGATGAATGATCACCATCTCTGATGCCAGACAGTTTTCTGGGCCAAATTCACTCAAGAGCCTAAGGAAGCCAAGGGGAATTGAAGCTGGTGTAGTTCTCCCTTCCTTCCGTTCCTTGCAATGACTGTATTTCATATGTTCAAATCCTTCTGGGATTGCTTAGACTTACTTTGTGTAATTATTTTCATCCTTGGATTAAACAGGCCAAATATGTAAGCTGGATCACAGCTTGCTGAGGTCTTATATTACACCATGTTTTGTTCCTCTGGCATATACGTTACATAAATTCTGTCTTCTCTAGACAGCAGCAGATTGGGTACAGGTATTTTTATCAGAATAAAAGTTTGCCTTTGCTTGAGGAAGACAATTCTGCAGCAATAGCAATTCTTGCTGCTTCCTCTTACCTGGATACTACAATGGACCATGGAGAAGTCCTAAATCTGGTATCTATTCGTGCTGGCTCTCAGTAAATACTGCCTGACACCCCTCCAGAATTGCATTCGGCACAGCTCACTCAGCCTAGAATTTGGGAGAAAGGTGTGACTTACTGTAAAAGCTTGCAACAACAACCTAATTTCTGGCAGTGTCCTCCACCTCAAGCCATCTCTGATGAGCTGAGCCAAGTCGTACATATTCTTGCCTGTGCATATACCTAAGCGATATCTCTATTCTCATTTTAAATAGAGAATGGAACCAATTGGAATGGAAGGCAGATGTGTACAACGGTTGGTGGTTCACCAGGAAGGATCAGTGGGTTTGAAATGATCTTTTAGTTACTGTGTTAGACATATAGGAAAAGAAAGGGTGGACTTGCAGTGTATCATGCTATGGAAAGTCCTGCAATTTGGGTTGTGCAGGTTGTGACATAGTATTTGTTATAAAATGCACGACGTGTTCCATCTGCTGCTGGGTCAGTGTCAACAGGTGCGGTCAAAATTAGAAACAATATTTTTGATATGCACCACCTTTCTTTCTCCTGGCAAAATGCCACTTAAAAGCCTAAAGCTTTCATGATTGACAGTTATTAACAGGCTCTATGCAGAGCAGCTTTCTAAAGGAATAGCAATAGTTTTGAAATCCCCAGCTGAGGTTCCTCTGTATATTGGTCTTTCATAACTTCTGCTGTGAACACTCAAGGTCTAAAATTAGAATTGCATTGTTTGAGACACTTTGGCTAGAGAGATCTTAGAGCCCATATTTTACATCTTCTACTAGCTACATGGTCAAAGTCTTCCTCTAATCTCTTCCCAATAAACTTGTTTGCTAGAGTATTTGTGAAAATGCAGTTGTCAGGCAGAAAATACACAAGAAGAAGGTCTTAGCTGCATACTTGAGGGACCAGCCCCCCTCAATTCCTTTCCACCTTGCTCTGCTCAGCTAATTTCAGCTTCCATTCCACTGTTGGTGTCCATCCCTGGGGACTCTGGAGGTCTCTGCCATACAGCTCCTTCAGACCAGTTGAAGATGCGTCTCCTCAGCCAAGCTTTGACCAGGTCTACCCTGACTTGTATTCCTCCAGCAGATACTGCGCTAATTGTACTATGGCTTTTCTCAGCTGTCTCCTCTCTTGAGCTGTGCGTATCAGCAGGATTGTTCCCAAGCAGGAGCTGACCTGCTGCTCATCCCATCTTACCCACCTGGTGGGTGTTCCCTGTCAGGATCTGTTTTGACTAGAAGATGAGAAGTTTTAAAGGGGAAAAAAAAAAAAACAGGGCCACTGAATTAAGTTAGGTAGCCAAGGAAATCTTGCAGTGCGTGGGAAGGAAGACTGCTGCTGGCTCCTGAGTGTCTCCTGTTGGCTTCATCAGGAGAGCGGACGCCAATTGTCCCTCCATCTGTCCATGGCCCTAGTGCTGCTCTCCTACTCTACCTATTGCCTGGCCACTTTGGTCCTATCATGACTGTTTCTTAAAAGCCGTGGGTTGTCTTGAAGGTAAGGCTCTGGGTAACTTCTGCCAGGGTGGCTTCTTTCTTTTTACAGAAGTGTGGACGATTCCCTGACTTTTAGTGGGCCTTGTTCCGCTGATTCCCAAACCTGTTCTGGTTCATAGGCATCCCAAGAGCTATTCTGCAATATGACTCTGTTACAACTTGTTCTCTTGCTAAAAGTTAAAGCGTCCCAGATTAAAAAATTGTAAACTAAGAAAATGAAGGTTTAACACTGTAGCTGAGTCTAATCTCATTTCCAAGCTGTCATTCAGGATTTCAATAAGACTTCTTTTCCATGCAGTTACTTGAGACTATCTCAACCATATCCTTGCTCCTCCATCTCACAGCTCTTCTTCCTCCTTCCTCCAAGTTTACTGAAAAGCTAAGTGGGTGCCACAGAGAGCAAACATATTCAAAGCTGTTGCTGGCCCCTGGATTTTTCCTCCTGTCTCAACTCCATGCAAGGACTTAGATTTACAACCTCTCCGAGATGTAGTTGTGAGACTGTAAATAAAACATTGTGCAAACTTGCCGGGGGTATCTATAGCCCCCTGGATCAGCTGATTTTATTCTAGACTCATACTCCTGGTTGAAAGTGAATTGACTTCCCTGTCTCTTCCTTTCTTGGACAACTCACATCTGAAACCTTCCCACGGCTTTATAACATGATTACAGGGTATACATATATACAGTATTTTTCTTCATGGCCTCGCAGTTTGTGAGATTCCTCAGGATTTTCACAAAGGACTGCACACACCAGGGTGATGTAGCTGGGACATTGGGGATGTTTCACTCTTTCTTCTTTCCCTTGCCAGTTCTAAAGTTTCAGGCTGTTTGGAGGGGCTTCCCATTACCATCAGGAGTATCTGTTTCTCCCTTGCAAATGAGCAGCAGGAAGGTGGCAATATTCTTTGTGTTTCTTACTGACGTCTCCAAGCAGAGGGAAAGTAGAAATGTGAGTCGATGAGAAACCCTCTGGACTCAGCACCACTGAAGGTGAAAGGAGGAGGGAAGACAAGGTGGCCAGATGAAATCTGGTTAATTGCTGTTGTTATGTTGTTGTTTTCACACACCAGCCAAAATCGTCCCTGCTGTCCTCGGGGCAGGACATAATTGCGCCTTCTCCTGCCATCAGACAGGGCTGGGAGGGGAAGGGATCTGCAGAGCGACGTTTATCGCTGAGTCCGTGTGCCCTTCTTACCCTGTGCGTTTTTCAGGATTGCGAGAACGGTAGCTATTGTTGCTACTGAGCTAAGTGATCAGCCCCTGCAGCTGTACCTAGGGTAACTGCAGACCTGCCCTGGTAAGGCCTATTTCTCTGCACAAGATGAATCACTTGCTTGGGTTTTATGCTCACCAACTTCCTAGTTTCACTTTGTGTGCTCCCAGCTTTACTCATGGACACGGATAATGCACCATTTATAATGTATCAACAACACAAGGGCATACAGCTGTGGTTTCAGTCACTGCAGTCCCTCCTGACACATGGCAAGGCACCAATGCCCTCTTTTTCATTTCACAGAAAAAATGCTGACCCTGCAAAAAGTGACATCCAGTTTCTGCAAGGGAAGCAGGAGGGGATGCGGAGAAGTCTGAGATGATCCCAGTGGATATTTGTGCAGAGATTCTAGTCCAGGAGGACTTCGAGTTTGGAAATGTAAAGATAGGGTCAGTGCTTCCCAGTGGAATCTCTCCCTGTACAGATACAGTCAGCAGCAGCAGATGATGAACTGTGTATATTTAGCACGAAAAGGGAAGCATCAACAGCACAGCCTGTGAATGGCCACTTGTGTTTGCTGCCTGAGTCACTTGCGTTAGTCATAGACTGGGGCTGGGATGAGGCACAAGTATCGGCCCGCGCAGGAGCTGGATCTGCGCTGCGGCGGGGCTTGGAGGCAGCTCCGGAGCTCGGCCCTGGGCAGGGCTGCCGAGGTGATGCCACAAGGAGCTCTGCAGGCATCGTGTCCAAACAAAGCTACCGTATAGCTAAGCTGACCAAACATGATGTAGAAAACAGTAAAGCAGTACCCCATTACCCCCTTTTTTCCTTTTTGCTGTGTGTTTTTTTTTTACTGGTCAAACTAGGTAATTCTTGAGATTCATTTAATTAATAAAAATAATTTCCCAGATATTTTAATCAACGCTAAGACGTTAAAATGCAAATAATCTTACCTCCTACTCACCAAATACTTAAAGAAAAAGCTTTTTAAACAAATATAAAACCATTTTCTTTATGAGCAAAGGAATATGGAAAAAAACAAGTGCTCATGTGACATGGCACGTTATGGCAGAATACAACTCGCTGCTGCTAGAGCTCAGAGCCTGTAGGGCACTTTGGTCCCCGGGAAACTTCTCTTCTTTGCTTCCAACCTTCAAGTCACTTCTGGCTTTACAGTCTTTCATCTTAGCTTGTTTTTTCCACTAGTTTCCATCAGAAATTTAGAGCATTTCTGCTAGCAAAAGTCTACAGTGTATAATCTCTCCTCCTGAGGCAAAGTGATTTATTTCCTCTCATTTTGTTGATTCCTATCTATGTATGAATGCAGCCAGGACCTGTGCGCCATGCAAGACTGCACAGTGACTTTGTTTACCACCAGCATCATTAACAAATTAGGAGGAATTATTATTACATATAGGGTTGGTCCTCTCAAGGGAATGACTGGCCTGAGACACAGCAGTGTGGCAGTGGGAAAAGGTGTTTTTGAGAATGTCACTGTGATGGGGACTCCTTTCTTTGGTGGGTCTCCTCAGGAAGGAGATGGCCTTCTGAAAGGGACCCCTTGAGCCCCTGGGTGAAGTGCCCACAAGCTCCACAGGGACTGCTCTGAGGCTGGGACAGACCTCCCAGGTCTCCACTTCTTCTGCAGAGGCTACTGAGTTCACAGCTGAACCTGTTCCAGGTGCTGACATTACCCAGCATGAAGCCAGTGTCACACCATGGATGCAGGGGACAAGATCACTTTTTCTTACTCCCTGAGAACTGTCATTTCCCCCTAGCTCCCCTTTTGAGGTTCCTACCAGCCAAGAAAATTGCAGGACAGAAGGCAACAAATCAAGGAGGAGAAAGCAAAAAGGGAACTGGTGCTCACTTGGTCTCAGTTTGAGGGAGTTTCTTCTGGTTTTGCTGCTCACTAGGTTTCTCAAGGGGCAGTTTCTACCTTGTTCCCTCAGAGCAGGGCAGAATTATGGCCAGTGTTATCCAGTGATAGATGATGTTCAAGCAGATGTTCATTGGCCTGGGTCAATACTCTCAGATAGAAATGCACCCGCATGCTGGGAGCCACCACAGGCACTGCACACACAGCCCTTCTCAGGGTGAGGTGAGACAGGCCCTGTGAATATTGGCAGCTGTGCCAGCACCAAGGGTTTTGCAGAACCTCAGAGCCAGAGCAAAGGATTATTTCATCCAAGTTCCTAGATACTCCTTCATCTTTTGCATTTCAACCAAAGTGCCAACCAGTGACTGCTCTGTAAATGCCATGGAAACACCGGGGCATGCAGTGACATAATTTGTCAGTACTTTCCTTCATTAAGATGTTTGCTTAAGAATCATTTGTAAGGTTTTGGGAAAAGAAAGGAAAAAATGAGGGAGGGTTCACTATGAGTCATTTCTATGGCTGGTGATAGACTTTGTTACCAGACTTGACCATACAAGTCTCCCCAGAAAGCACTTTAACTTTGCGAAATCAGCAAAGGGTGTAAGTCCATTCCTTGAATTTTGTATGGGCCTTACCCTATGCTAACGTTTCACAGGGTGACTGGAAAAGAGCCAAAAACATCATAGTGAAGCAACCAGGGTCTTCTAGTTTTATAACAACCGAAAACTTGTGCTTTTTCTTCCGAGCGCTATCTAAACTATTGCATCAAATGTTTACACTCTCTTCTCTTTTTACTATTTTATTTTGTCTGATTCTTATACGTAATCTAAAAATATCAGTGGCAACATCCTTGCCACTTTAGTTTGATAAAATGTCCAGATTAAATACCACAAAGGTTCCACAAGGATTTAAAAGTACCTTTCTTTTCAGAAATCAGGAACACCCATGACACAGTCGCTCAAAAATGCAGAACTTGGGAATGTTGCATTTAGAGTTTGGCAGGTTTTAAGTTTTTTTTTTTTTTTTTTTTTTTTTTTTTTTTTTTTTTTTTTTTTTTTTTTTCTGTGTTTCCAAACTGAAGAACACTGGACGTCTTCAGCTGGTCATAACCAAAAGTACCCAGGATGGGGCATAGCCACAGCTGCATCATTGCTTATGCTGGCTGGCTCCTTCTCCTGCTTTGTTCTGGGCTTTTCAGGGCAGAAAGTTAATGCTGATGCCGTGCGAGCCAGCAGAAAGGCGTTCAGAGGACAACAGGAGACAGAGCCCCTGCCCCAGGAAACATAAAACCATCCAGAGTGAATTAATTTCCTTTTTTCTCCCCCTCCTGTTAATGAAAGGATCATCAGTCTCAGGAATGTCTTGCTTTGTTTCATTTCTAGCTAATGTTTTCTCTGTTATTCATTTTTTTTTTTAATATATATGTATGCTGGTTGGAAATCATCATTTTTAACTTCCCTTTATTGGAGAGGGAGCCGGAGGGGGGGTATTTTTTGCTTTTGCTTATCAGCAAAAATAAAAGTGCAAACCACTAAAGTGCAAACAATATATGCAGGAATCCCTGAAGAGGACATCTGACCTCCTTAAAATACACACAGCCCCACCCTGCGCTTGTTTGTTTTTCCCTTGAGCTCAGGCTTTTACTACTCAGCGGGTCCCTGGGTACTGTGGGCTTGACATGTGTTTACGCTCACTGAAGGGAAGCCTGGTCCTACGTGCAGCCGCAGCGGTCCCGCCGGCTGCTGCACGTGCAGGTAGCCTTCGTGGAGCCTGGCAAGAAGCCATAAACCGTACAAAAAAAGAGATGAATCTATTCAGGACAGATTCCAGTTAGGTTGCAAGATATGTGAATGATACCTTTTCTTTTTTTTTTTTTTCATTTTTTTCCCCCGAATTCATCTGAACTAACTTCAGGATGAGGTCTTTGAGGCTAGTACTGAGTCTTCTTAATAGAGGCATTGATGAAACCTCATTTCTGTACCTGGCTCTCATTCTGTTTATGAGGTTATATGCTTACCTGCAGCTAGAGGTGTTTTATGAAAAAAAAAAAAAAAAGAAAAGAAAAGATGAAGCCAATCAATCAAGTTAATGGTTTACATATTTCAGAAGAGAAGAATCTGTGTGGTTGGCTAATGTACCTTTTTAGTTCAGAAGAGATATATATGCGTGTGTATATATATATATATATTTTGGTACTATATGTTACCAAAATGAAGACTCCTGGGAGACAAAACATAGGTGATGGCTATAAATTGATGAGTAATATTACAATTACCTTTCCCCTGCACTTGTTCTGAGAGCTGGTGGTCAGATCTCACTGCTGCCGCCTACCCCTTTTCAATGTTACTAGACTGATTTTCAATGGCGTTTGCTCTCCTGCATCTTCCTCATCTGCATCTTCTGCATCTTTTTTCCCCCCAAAACCTCAACATTTGTAGCTGCTATCAAAGCAAAGGATTGGAAATGCTTGCACACTCATCCTCCACAACACATTGCTTGAATTTATCTTTCAGAGAGTGTTTTACTTTACTCTCAGTGGCTGTTTCATCTCCCTCTCTCTGAACCAAAGACAAAGGGAGGAAAATACCCACTGGCTTTCATACCATTTCACAGTTATTAATAAAGCAGCACACCCTGACAGGCAGGCCCGATATCAGTCTGTTGATGGGTCACAGTGTGAGTAATTGAAACTCTCAGGTGTCATTCCTGTCATTCTATCACGCGTCCCCAGCCCGACCTGCAAACTGAGGAAAGAAGTTGTAATTTAGAGAGCTGGGCAAACGGGATTAGCGGTGGAAGGGAGATGTGGGAGCCACAGCCATGCTCGCTGGCAAGGCAGCAGAGCAGAGAGGCCCTTCCACTCCAGCCTCAGCGTAATTCAGAGTTGCTCTTCTAATATTAAGACGTCTGTCAAGAAGTGTAAATCCACTTCTTATATTATGTAGAATTCATTGCTAGCTGCTATTTGGGCTATGCCCAGCGAGTAAGCCAGGTCTGTTGTGCTGGAATCATTGGGAGAATTGGAAATGGCCACTTCAGTACCATTTTTTAATAGCTCAGTAGAAAAGTGATTGATTTCATAAAACATTGTGCTATCCCTCTGCATTTTTTTTTAATAAATCAAATAAGCATTGTTTTTTCCCTATAAAAGAGCATTAAAATACTCCCATAGTCACAGAGCTGCACCATACAGATGTCCTACTATTTGACCAAAGGCATGGTTTTAAGCTTCAAGTTACATGGGGATAAATTGCTAATATATGAGGTGAGTTCAACAGAGTTAGGGCAGCACTGGTCAGACGCTAGGGCTTACATGTCTGCTCCAAGATGAAACTAGAGAAAAGCTGGTGATGATGAATGTCGATTGCCCAATGCTTTCATTAAGGCATGTACTCATTTCTGCCAGGTTTATGGCTTTTCCTTGTTCTTGTTTGCAAAAAAACAGTTGGCTTTTGTCAGCTTGGATGTAAGGTTCTTTTTTCTTACGTGCTTTAAGAAAACAACCCATCAATATATTCAGCAAAGAGAGCTTAAATAAAGTGGGGAAGGGCACCTTGGACACATGGCTGCTGTTACACCCACGGGCTGTGCCCTGTTTGAGGGCTGCCAGTGGCATCACTGGCTCTGCAGGTGGGAGACAAATTTGTTTATCGGGATTATGCTGAAAGCTGGCCCAAGAAGGCCGGACTTCGGTACAGTCCCAGGTCTTGATCGAGCAGAGCCCAGCCCTGCAGCACCCAGCCTGATGGTGATAACCCAAGCTAAAGACCAAGGCACCTGCCAAGAAGAGCAAATGCATTTACAACGTTTTGCAGAGCTCCCTCCTAGCAGGGACACGACCTGCGCACACAGTGGGACAGGTGGCATCAGCTTCTGCTGGGGCCAAGCGGAGGGAAGCCACAAGCTGAGCGGCGCAGCCTCCCTGCCAACCCTCCCAGCCCTCCCCGGCATTAGCTGCCCTCAGCCTATTTCTGCCTTCTCTTGATGTGGTTGGCAGCTGGGTGTGTATTAATTATATAATTAAAATCTATTATAGGGAGATATTAATTATACAGAAATATTTCCCAAATTGCAATTTTGCTCAGATCCAGGTATCAGATAATGCTTGGGTTAAGTACCCATGCAACACAGAGGCAGGTATCCAGTTTTCCTTGCTGGATTTCATGCGCTTTCTACAAAAACAGTGCATCCTCTTTCTAACCAGGACCACAAATGGTGGATCTGCAGAAACTGAGATTTAGGATCATCTGTACACAGATGTTCAGGAACAGCATAAAAATCCGCAGCAGCACAGCATCTGCCCCGGCATGGGATGGAGCTGCTCCACAAACACAGTCTTGCTCCTGGCACGTTTTTTTCCTGTTCACGTTGTGCTCGGGTGTGTTGGCAGAGCAGCCGGAGCTGTCGCAGGGGCTGCCCAGGTGCTCAGATGGGGTTTGCGTTTTGCACTCCCTCACCAGCCCCGTGTTTGGCAGCGCTCAAGCAAACAGCCAAGTGCTGCTGCGCCACGCCGAGCGAAAGGTGCTGCGGGGGGGTTTCTTTATTGAAGCTAAAGGCAAAAGGGAGGAATCGGCTGCATTATGAGTTTCCTTCTTTTGCTGGGGGTGGTGGTGGAGAAACAGACAGCAGCAGCAGAGAGGAGAGGGTGGGGAAGCGAATAAGCCGCGTTTTTGCTGTCGGCAAGCGGCTCGCTTGCTGCTCACCCCACGAGGCAACGCTAAGCACACCGGCGCTCCCACGCCGCGAGTCACGGGATGAGCGCTCAGGCTTTTGTGGGGGAAACAGTTCGTCAGCTGTCAAAGAATGACGAGCAGTAAATCATTCAATAAGTAAGTAAACAAGAGAGCTGGAGGAGGGCGCTGGGGCAGCCCCAAGGCCCGCTGGCCACGCGCCGTCGCGTGCAGGAGAGCCGCTCGCTGCTGCCTCTGCGCTCTGCATCCCCCAGCCCCGCGGCCCAGCAACGCCCCGCTCGGCATAGAAGGAAAATTGTCCGGGGCGGCTGGGAGGGAGGGAGCCAGAGAGGGAGGGAAGGAGGGAGGGCGCAAGGCAAGCGCCGCACTCCTGCTCTGGGCTATTTCAACTTCAGGGCAACTTTAGAGAACTTCAGTTATTTTTGGTAAGCTTTTCTTTCTTTTTTTTTATTAAAAAAAAAAAAAAAAAAAGAGAGAGAGATCTTCCTTTCTCTTTCTTTCTCTCGGATGCCGAGCGCGCAAGTTGGCAGGGGGTGTTCAGAGCTGTTCTCGGTGGGGGTGTTTCGCAGCCCCTGGTCTCGGAGCGGGGTGCCGGGGTGTGGAGGCATCACGCTGTCCCGCTTGGGAAGGGAGCCGTGGGGGCACCGGGCTAACTCAACCTCCTGGTCATCCTGTGCCTGGCGCAAGGGTTTATTGCTTTACTGCTGTCTCGCAGGTGGGAAGAAATAGGGTGAGGGATGAGCAAGTCTGTTCAGAAGTTCCTGATCTGTGTGTCCAGTGTGGTGGGTTTCAGATTTGTGCACGAAGTTCCCCAAAGCCCTCGGAGGGCTCTTGGTGCCCCATCCTGTGCACGCCCCTCTGCTCAGGAATCTCTGTTGCAGATCGTGCGCGCTGTTTTTCTGACTTCCTCACTCCGTGTGCTTAACCCATCATGTGGTCTCCAACGTCGCGAAGCTCTTCTTAGTGCGCAGAGAGCCGGAGCCCCAACGGCTGCGGTGAATCGCAAGGTGCGAACTGCGGTTTGTTTACAGGGAAGTTGATTTATGCTGGACGTGGGTTTTGTTTTGTGTGCTTCCTCCATACGTATGTTTGGATTTTTATAGTAGCTGTGCTTCTACAAGAGGAATTCTGCTCATGCAGATACTATATCTCAATAAATACCATTTGCAATGTATAGATAGCATCACAATATACTGGCTTGGCACAAGAGCCTCTGTATGTTAGCAGTATTTGAGACTGATATTAACCTTGGAGCATGTAAAAGCAGAGATTCATAACCTTATGAGTGGATCATGTATGACACTGCTGTGAGCAATTTACAAAATGTTAGGAAATTCTGGGTAAAATTTATCTGTCCACCTGCCTGAGCCCCTCCATGTACCTTAATATACGGCTGATCACACGAATCCAGGTGATCTGAAGTGGGACTTGTATCTGTGGCCACCAGATGGAATGATGGAAAGTACATTTTCTGAAAGCTTTGACAGGAAATAGAGCAAGCATTGCTCACATGAGAAAACGCCAAAAGTCTGTCCTGCTGCAACAAAAGGAATCATTCTTATTTATTGTTTATGAAACAAGAACCCTGAAATGTGTATTTTAGTAGGCAACTCTCTTAAGAGATACAATACTTTGGTTATGATCATATGCAGAATGCATGAGAAAAAACTTTAAGCATTGCTTTGTCATAGATTTTATTAAAGAAATGCCATAAGGAACTTCGGACATTAAAGGAGAAGTGGCTTACAATAAGCAATTTGCTTCCAAAACCTATCCTTGCATCAGTTAAAAGTCCAGCATGAAAAAGTTCCAGGAGTTCAGCAGCGTAAGCAAATACATCATGCCTCAGAATTTATTGGGCTGTTTTATTAGTTATGTTTAAAATGATAAGTGTGACTGGGTCTTCTAATTGCAGTAACTCTCTAACAATGGCATTAACAATAACTCTTCAAGAATAAACTGTGAAAACCATAAATCCGCCATGGGCCCGCCGCGGTGCTGACACACTCCGCGATCGCCTTAGCTTTGACGTGGAAGCGTGCGGATTTGTGAGCTAAAACTGCATTTTACTATCTTTGGTGTGGCCCTCTTGCAAAGTAAACTCCAATATTAGATTTCGAGGCTTGTGTAAATCTTCTTCGACTGAAGTCGCTCTGACTGTGCTCCGTGCCTGTAAGCCGTTCCTGGGCGATGGCTGCTTCCCACGGGCTGCAACACGGGGGTTTCGCTCCGATGGGGCAGGGCCAACTTCTTAGCATCGCTTCTCTAGGAGTTTGGAGTGGGTGACTCTCTTTAATAACTCTTTTTATGCTTTTTAATTGCCTTGGTCGCTGTGGCTGCGCTGGCGGCGGCGAGGTCAACGTGCCTTTATTCGCTTTTGGCTGTACTTGACGCTCATCCCTGAACGCGATCCAGCAGCCCATGTGTCGTGTGGCTCCAGGGAATAGCTGCAGTCTGCGTTACGCTCCCGCTGGTGTGGGAGGTCTGTGCACGGGCCCCGGCACTCCGTCCTTCCCGGGAGGCAGTGCCGGGGGTGGCAAGGCCCTTTGCAGGCTGTCGGGCTCACGCCGGCGCGGGGAGCGGGACGGCAGGAGCTGGGTCGTGCTGAAGCATCACCCAGGAGGCCACAACTATGCACAGTCCTCAGACTGGAACCTCTGGAGATGCACAAAGCTTCGCTTTTTCCTCCTTCTTCTTTCTTTTTTTTCATTCTCCTTGATTTTCCTACAAGGGCGAAGAAGCCAGGCAGTCCTATGCGAATGCAAACATTGCAGCATCTAAGTAAGGGTGGGGAAGCATTGGAAGAGGCTGCCCAGGGAAACAGTGGAGTCACCACTGCTGGCAGTGTTCAAGAAACATGCAGATGAGGCACTTAGGGGCATGGTTTAGCAGGCATGCTGGTGGTAGGTTTACAGTTGGACTTGATATCTTGAAGGTCTTTTCCAACCATAATGATTCTATGATTCTAAGAGGTTTGTCGATCTAAGTGAGAGGTAAGAGGTTTGTCGATCTAAGTGAGAGGTTTCTCAGATCCCTTATATCCAAAGAACTGAATAACTAATATAAATCAGTGCATCTGAATAGTGCAGCATATTTAATCTCTTTTTTGTACAAATCTGGTTTCGCATTGCGTTATGTCCCTCATATCCGGGAGCAGGGAAAATCAGAGTTTCTTCCCCTGGAAAAGGAGCCTGCTGTGCTTCTGGGCTCAGTTCAGACAGATAAGGACACACAAGGCCTCAGCATTAGAGAGGGGGCCCAGCCTTCTGCAGAGGCACATGCAGACCGAGCAAGACCGAGCATTATTTTTTAAGGCAGACAGCCTCTTCCCTGAACCTCAGGGCAGTAAAAAGCTGTTTTCCTGACAACACCTTCTAGCAACCATGGTTATTTCCTCCTAGCTGCAGCTTCCGCTCCGCCTGGTGCACTGTTCTCCAGAGCCGAGGCTGCACAGCGCTGAGCGGCCGCCTGGGATTTGGCTCTGGATGGAGCTAAGGTTGGATAAACCCTGCCAAGCCAGGGCTGCGTCGGGCACCACATCCCACTTGCCAGAGTTGGGGACTGCTCTCGTGGCAAGACCTTCTCTGGATGAGGTGCCTAACCCCTGCTCCGGGGGGATCCGGTACTCCGAATCCACGTGGTAGTGAAGGTCTCTAGCTCAGGAATGTAAGGTCAGGGCTTGTTATACCGCTGGGATTTATTATTTTATATTGGAAAGCCAGATTTCTGGCTAGGAGACAATGTTTCATATGCTCAATACTTCCCTCCAACACTCTTACTTCCTAAAAGGAGGTGGTGGGTGGGATAAATATTTGATGCGAGTGCTGCCTGACTGCAGAAACAGGCCCTTAGGGTTTGCAGTCAGGAATGGGAAATCACGGTTTCACCATGCAGATGTGACTGCCCACAGTGGTCTGGCAGGGCTGGAACACATTAAAATACTCAAAGCTCTTCCCGATGGGTAGCGCCGAGCCGAGGTAGCTCTAGGGCACCCATGTGCTCTGGGGCTGCAGGGGCAGCAGCTCCCAGGTGGCAGCCGCAGCCTGCATCCAGCAGAATTCCAGGCAGCAGGAATGCAAGAGCCTGCAAGATCCGCTTGATCTGCCCCATAAAGATAGCAGAGACTTCAGAGGGCCCAGGTATCTGGCTTTTTCAAATTCACAAAGGGGGAGATAAGGTTTCTGTTCTTTCCAAGCCTTCTGATAAATGCTGGGGGCTCCGAGGATGCTGGGACTGGTCTTCACTGCTGGGTAAATGCTATTTCTCTTCTGTCCCAAAGAGAATAGATGTTCTTCCAGTCCCAGCGTCCCTATTTTTCCTGTGTACTCCAACACTCCATCCCTAGAAAGGTCCTATTGTTCAGCTCCCCACAGGTCACCTCTTCATTTATTTGCAAATAATCAGCATCAGCACCCAAACCTGTGTCTCTCAGCCACTTGCAACAGGCTACTTTTCCCTCAAAATAAGTATGTGCCAAAAGTTTTCTCCTCTTCACCCCATTCTTGTTCTAATGCAAAGATCCAGTCTTAGTAGAACTATTTGAAAGACGGAAGTCTTCCAAAATGGAAGTCTTAGAATGGATAAGGAACTCAAAATGCACATGCCCAGGAGCAAAAATAAGATTTTGGTGGAGAATGGGTAAAATCTACAAGCAAAGAACTGCTTTAACTGATGTCTGCATTATCCTCCACAGGGGAAATAAACTCTAAGCAGGAACAGGCATTGCTATTTTTAAAAGTAGTTAGAAACCGGTGTTTGGTGAACCTTCAAGAGTTTAACAGCTTTCCCTCAGATGAGATAAGCATCCAAGAGGTTGAGGGTTTGTTTGTTTTTTGTCTGAAATGTGTCTAAGCTTATCAGTAGATATGTGGGCTGAAATTCTATGAAACTGTCATGAGAAAGGTAGTGGTTGTGATTGCTCATATTTGCTGGTGCGATCTGGGCTTTTCCTATGCCTGCTTTTAAAAACAACTGAAGAAGAACGCAACAATGTCATTAAACATTCCCCAAATATTGTCAATGTTCAGAATATGTCAGAGTTGATCTGATTCATGTCTTAGTGAAAGGTTGCATTGATATTTATATGAACTGCCTCTTTTCACATTCCTTAAGGTTTGCTTTTTCGCATAATAGGCTTGATCACAAGAATAATTATTTTGCAATGAAGCACTCAGACAATTCCACGCCAGTTTGCAGTTAGTCAGAGCCTGTTTTGGAGGCTCACTGAGTATTTTCACATGAGAATGACTACAGGCAGGATTCATACTCACAGTGATGGATGGCTACAGAGGCAAACTGTGTGTGTGCAGTTGTGAGTCTAACCGCTATTAATCAGCATTCCTATGAATAGATAGTCAGTGCTGGAGTGGTTACTGAATGGTGATATGTTCTTAGGCTCTGTTCTTAGGCTCTTCTTTTGGCACATAGGCTGGACTAGAAAATTATTGAGTGGTGTAAAAACAGCCTTTTGAAAGATGTTGCACACCTAACTTTAACGGAATATTTCAGTTCCTTTAGTGATTTATGGAGCTGGGTGGAAGGAGAACCCACACAGACTGGTTATGAAGGAATACATTTAGTAATAGCATTGTGATCTAGACCTATATATGGATTGTATATTCACAGTGGATTTAACAACTGCTTCAGTCAGGCTATCAGGAATCTGTAAATGAAATGATTTGTATATCGGAGAATTCGGAGAATTCTTTTTTTTTTTTTTCTTTTTAAAATTACCCTTCCTCAGAGATTAAGTGGAAGGTTTTAGATAACTGTACTGGGTTATGGCAGGGTTGCTCATCACAGAGATTAAGGCATTAATTGCATAATTATAGTGTATATGTTACATGCTTTGGTAAGCAAATATATAAACCTTATTTATTCAAAATGAACCTATCTGCCTAGCACTTGCAGATAAGCTCAAGAATGAGTGTAATCTCCTAAATACTTCAATTTGTTTCACAGAAAGAAAACAGTAGATGTCCATGTGCATGTGACTACAAATCACTCCTGGTTTTCTTAATGACTGCAGAGCAGGGCAGCTGTTGACTCCATCGACTCTAGTTCTTCCTATCGGGAATCATGAAGAGCCCAGGCTGACACATGCAGCGATGCGTCCGTCAGGGCCTCGCATGATGGTGTTAACTCTGATGATGCACTAAGGAGCACACTGCTGTCCAAAAGTTAATGCAGAAACGTCCATCTCTTTTGGTTGAAAAGTGATGTCTGCCTTCTTTCTCAGCACAGGACCCCGTTTCACAGGAGGTAGCGAGAGCAGCAGCAGGGGATGTTGTAGCAGGCAGATGTCCCAGCCTGTGGGTGGGGGGTTCACCAGGGTGAACCTCTGAGATGTAGAGGCTGAAGTACAGAGGTGGATGAGCTTGCTGGACAGTAGTTAGTGGAAGTGAGAGGCAGCCCACTGGCACAGACAGCAATCCTCACAGAAACCAGCCAAGACTTTCCAATCTGTGTTGGAGATCAGTGTCCTCAGCACTCCTCTGTGTGGGGACCTGCAGGTAAATTTGGGTAATGCTCAAAGAACCTCACCACTGTCTTACTGTTGCTTCGCGGCCTGGGACACTGAGACATACACACAGATACAGCCCATGAGCCTGGGGTAAAGGGGAAAGAGGTATAAAAAAGGTGAAAATTAACATTTTTTTCCTTCTATTCACTTTTAAATACCCAAAAAGATACAGAGAGGGAAGGAAGACTGGCAGCAGGATGAGAGTCTTTAACCTGGCTTTGAGAGAAGGAGTGACAGAGTTTCCTGCTTTGAAGAGATTTTAGAAAAAGGAAATGTCTCTAGGATGAAGGCAGGTACCGATCCATCAAACCTGCTGTAGTCTCACTGAAATGCCACAATCAGCCACGTTTGTCGAGGCTTGTTCATGTCATTTATTGCTGCTGTGGTCTGATGGCACTCAGAGATTTCAGGGAAGGATAGGGCACTTACCTTGTTAAGTGAGATATAGCCATGTCCCAGGACTTGCCTCAGAGGGCTTCCAAACTTTGTGTGAAACAGAGGTTGCAGTAGCATGGAAACAGTGGAAGGAGCGTTTTACAGAGGAAAGAGGGGAGGCTTTGGGGGGTTGCATTGTGGTTTGTTTCATTGTCAGGAAGATGCCAGAAATTCTCATCCTTAATAAATCCCTGCTGCTCAGAACAAAGCGAGGGATGCAGTTATCCAGCAAGTGGGTTGGTGCAGAGTGCCCAGCGTGGGGACACTCAGCTCTCCTGGGCATGGGGACTCTGTCCTTCTCCACCTGGGAATTCCTGCCCTTGTGCTGTGGAGCGGCTGGCGCTTGCAGACTTGTATGGAAAACCTTGCTCTGCAAATGGATGTGTGTTTTCTCTTCATGGAAGCTGAAGTCCAGCTCCAGCTCCAGTAGTTAGAGCAACACATTGGCGAGCAAGAATATGCACAGCTACTCAGGGGCATAAACTCACCTTGGGCTGACAGCACTACAGGTATTTTGCTGACAGGGCATGACATATTCCCATGGAAATGCGAATACATCGCTTTTGGAAAATATATGGAAGTGGCCCTTCAGACAGACATCATAGATTGCTTAATGAGCAAATCTGGTATTTGTGGTCAATCTTCAGAAAATAAACTGATGAGAAACTAATACTAATTAGCCACCAGTTTTTAAGTAGTACTTAGTGGTTCAATGCCACAGCCATACTGCCAGACCCTCCTACTTTAAAGCACAAATCAAAGGTAGTGAGGATTCTTTCAAATCTATAATCCATGCTTACAAAAATCATGATACAGCACTTTTTTGTTGTTGTTGTTGTTAAATGGTAGTAGATCAGTCCATTTGCTGTTTGGCTGAGTTGCAACAATAGTATTTTTGTAGTTAGTGGTTCTTTGCAAAGTCATAAAATTATGTATAACGCATGTCTATATAAAAGTAATATGCACTTAGATGAGTTTGCACTGATCGGTTACTTGGCCAAGAATTCTGTTTTCAGTTGTCTGTTAGGTCTGGATTCAATAGAAATGTTGGCTCACTTCACTGCAAGCCTTGGAAACTGTCGGAGTATTCAAGGCTTGGGCAGTCAGATGCCTGTTTTAATTTCTATTGACAAAGGAAGAGGAGAGATGAGCAAATGTAAAACATCTCCTTTCAGCATTGAGCTAAGGAAGGCAGCCTGGTGCAGAGAGATGCTACAGTCCAAGATATTTGGGTTGAATTTATTGCAGGTTCTCATGCCATCTTGCTCGGGGACTTTGTGCACGGTTTTTTTGTTTGTTTGTTTGTTTGTTTTACTTTGCTGTGTCTCCATTGCTGAGGTGGGGGGACTTTGCCTGCCTCCACGTGGCTCTTCGGGCAGGTGCGGAGACTCTCGTGGTGGTTCTGCATGTGCCAGCTCAAGCCTGGAGCTTGTACAAACGTGGTCAAACATTGCAATGCCTGAACTGCTATATCCACAAGTGCTGTCTTGTCCAGCACTGTCTAGGTGACTAAAACCCCAGAGTCTTCAAGACAGGCAGCCAGGTCCTCAGAAAGCCCAGAGGGAAAGGTGCTTGCTAAGCAGCACTGCAGCTCTATAAATATTGATAAGTACAAGCAATTTGTGCCTTTCCATCTTGACATATGGTATCTTGATGGCATGATGATGCTGGTTCCTGAAGCTTTTCTCGGTTTCCTGTTCTCAACATGGCATCTTTTTCTTTTCTGTAAGATGCATTTTGAGCCAAACATGAAGAACTGAAAAAGGCATGAGAAAGCAAAAAGAGTTATATGAAGCTCAGCATTATCTGTACTAATTGCTCTGCAGTTCAGAAGTGATTTTTGGCTGTAGCTGGAAAAGCACTGCATATATCTTATTTGCCTTGGATCTTCATTTTATACAACACGTATATTCTGCTAGTTGTTGTATGCATAGATTGAGCTTATTGTTAATCTACAAAATGTTTGCATTTTTTCTGAAAATGTTTATTTTTACAAGGACGCCACCACTATATGTGATTCAGTGTACACTGATGGATCCAGCAAGACTGAAACCAAGCTGATTTCAACTTATATCACAGCCTGAATTATAAGATGCAAACAATATACCATGTCCTATATCAGTTTCATTGAAGTCAATGAATATTTGCTTCAGTGTTCACAGTATGAAACCCAAACAGTCGCAAAACTCTCCATTGAGTGTGGGAGAGATGAGGGAAGAACGTGCCATGATTTGTGACAATGATGTGTCTTTACTCATGCTAGAAACTGTGAATAAAAATGTAATATGCAGTCTAGAGTCAAAGCTATTAATATCAGTAGAAAGAAAATGGTATTTTCAGTCTTTATACACTATGCAGTGATACTCACCTTTTTATTTTTATTTTTTTTCATGACTAAAGGAAAATTATTATTTTTAGCCATATTCATTTTCCCAGGGTAGATAGTGTGTTATTCTTCCCAAAGCAAAATGTGTAGGAGAGCTGGGCTCAAGCCCTGGTTGGGGTTGGTGGGTGCTGCAGTCACATTGTCTTCCAGTATCTGCTTCCCTGTTCCCCTTCAGTCCAAGCTGCTCTCCCTTTGGTTATCCAGCTGCTTTGAAAGCTCTTTTTGCTGGGACTGCTCTTTCCCGAGTATTTGTGCAGCATCTAGCGTAGTGAGGTGTCCATTCTGGGACAGACTCTTGGAAGCGACCCAAGTATAAATTGCAATAGAAATTAATTAAGTGAATACCAGTGTCATTGGTGTCAGGGCAGAGTGTAAAAATGATCCCGAGTAAAATGGTCTGCACATGTTAAAGTTTGATCCAAAGCTTCTCCAGACTTCAAAGGCTTAAGTGCATCCCCTGACACCCAGCCAGGACATCCTGCAAGGCTCGAGTCCTGTGTGAGCAACTTCGCTATGTGAAACCAGAGCTGTGTTTGAATCACTGTGGGTTAAAGCTGGTTATTCCCACCGTTCCCATTTCCTAATGTTTTCCACTCTCGATGTTCTTCACTTTTAATGTTCATAGCAACCTGTGCCAAAAAAGGTGTTTCCTATCATGTTCTCCTCGTATTGGTTTTTTTTTTTTTTTTTTATTCCATATTTTCAATCCCCAGAGAGGCAAGGTTAGTCATAAACATGCTTTTGGCTATCAGTTTCATGTGTGGTTTGCTATAGCAACAAACAAAAGCATTAGTCAGAAACTGGCATGGAGCTATAAACACTTTTTCTTTTTTTTCTTTTTTTTTTTGTGATATTACCCAGAGTTAGTTTAATTTATGTGGTACATTGCTGCCATACAACTGCGTCCTGGTTACAGTATTCTGCTTGTTGAATAGGAGCCGTATAGAAAATTCATAGTCTACGTTGCAGGGAAATAAGTCTGTTAATTCATGTTGTCACTGGAAGACCATAAGCCAAATCCTGCTGTCACACTGCTGTAAATCTAGCTGAATGCCTTCCCAATGTACGCTTAGATCAGAGGACAAAACCCCAACCTGTATCTGTTGAATAAGAGGAGTTGGGTTTTTTTTTTTTTTTTTTGCCTTTGCTGTTTTCACTTCCACAGTTTTACAGCGGCAAGACGCGCGGAGGTACGAATTACCACATTGTGGTGGATGATTTAAGCTCGCTGCCAGCGCTCTTGGCAGACATTATCCGCAGCATGGCAGGAATCCTGCGGCTTGCCTCGGGAGCGCCTCCCTCCAGAGGTGCAGCGCAGCAAGGGCCGGTGCAGCTGCAGCTCCCGCAGAGCACCCACTGCCCCAGTGGGCGCTGGGGCTGGGTCAGCCTCCCCTGCAGTCCCGCGGCTCCCAGTCCCCGAGCCAGCTAGCGCAGAGGCTGTTCTGAAGGGTCTGTAGAAGTGATTGCTGCCTAGGCAGAGCAGGCTCGCCCCTTTAGCCTGGCCATTCGTCTTCTCTGCATTGCACCTTTCTGCAGTATGAGCCCTCCTCTTATACTGACGGCTGCATTTAATTCAAAACACATGCACCAAAAAAAAAAAAAAAAAGTGTTTTCCACTATCCCTGGGCTGGCACTTCTCAGGAAGGGGAGCTCCCTGCAAATATTTGGATATATTTTCAGACCCCTCCCTTCATACAGAGAGCTTCAGAAACATCCCTGACTTTCCCCACTTCAGAGGTGTGAAGAGTAACTTCTTACCAGTTCAACACCTAAATAACAACAGGCATCCAAGCAAGAACAGCCAAAAACCCTCCAGAATGCTACTGCCAGACCAGAATTTGTTAACCTTCCAGTGGTTGCAGTGTCAGAGAATAAACACACAGCAACGCACGCTCTGCACATGGAGGCCCTCTAAACGTGGGCCACCAAGAACAAAATCTATCACCATGCCTTGGCCCAGTTTTGTTCCAGAGACAACAAGCTCTCTAACTCGGCCTGTAACAGAAGAACGTGCTCCAGGAGACCCTGCGTTTAAGTCCTGGCTCTGTTCAATGCGTTTTATCAGCATCATTTGTCCTGCATTCCAAGCACTTGAAAACCTGGCTCTGGTTTCTTTTCAAATTTTAAGTATTTTACTGGTGTAGAAATGGGAAAAGGACCTGGTTTTCAATTAGCAGCCCCTGAGGTAGGACTCACTCCGGACTAGGTGAGCTTGTCTTTACCCTTTCCCCACCCCACCTTCATCAGCCCCTGTGTTGGGAGCTATAAACAGCATTGATCTCTCTGCTTGTCTTCTTAGAATGTCAGAGCAACAGCTTTTCTGTTTCCTCTTCTCCCTTGGTCAGATGGGGACAGGATTCCCCCGTAAGAATGCTGAAGGGGTGATTAACTAATGTTTAAAGTAAGTGTAATAAAGAAAAAAAAAAACAATTTCTATTGTCAGTTTAGTTTCAGACTGCTGTAAAAAGTCATCCCAGCAACACTGCTTAAAAGAAAATACTGCAGCCATTGGTAAAATATTGCTGACATCCCAGTTCACTCAGGACTCTGGGACTATCTTATTTGTAAATGCTGCAGTAAGGTAGTGATGGGGCTCTTGCTTTGTTGACAGTAAAATAAGAATTACTCTACCTTGCAAACAGTAGAGGGGCTAATTTCAAGCCAGCAGCCATTCTCTGCCTGGCTGCCCTGACCGTGAGCTGTGTATGGTGCTGGGGTGAGGACCACGTCCGCATCCCGCTCCGGGAAAACTGCCTCCCTGTATCCGTGCGAGGCTGTGGATTTCAGCAGAGTTCCTGATCTCCTTCAAGGGCAAAATGTCATTTACCCTCCTGCAGACATCAGTCTGAAGCTAGTACAAGGGAGGAAATGTTGCCATCATCTTCAGAAAGAAGGTGTTTTGTTTTAATGCAATTAAATGGAATTAAATATGGAATTAAAGCATATTTAACCTGTGTTTGAACAGGCCTTTACAATAAAGAAACAGATACTCATTTCCATAAGAAATCATTATTTTCTTCTTGCAGGACAGGCTCAGAACTTGTGGAACTGTTATGAATCAATAATCAAATCAAACAAATAGTTCTCCCCATGCTTTCTGACACCACTACCCCTACCAGTGCCTTCACCAGTTACTACACAGGCAAATTACAGTACAACTACTTTATCTCTGTTTGAGCCACTAATCAAAAAGAAATACAGACCTGTAGCAATGGGTCTTTAAAAAATAATGTTATTTCCCTGTTGTTTATACTAACCTCTGTGAAACATAGAACTAAAATCTATTTCCCTAGCTAAACTGTGTTTTCCCCTAATCTATTAGGCAGGCATGCTGGTTTGTTATTTTTGGGTGCCTCCATGCTGGCTAGATGGCGCGGAGAGGAAAGAAAGCATTCAATCGCACACAAAGATTCAAACAAATTTTTGCAAAAAAAATGTGACACATAGAAATACCAAGTTCAGTTTCAAGACAAGTAACAAGAATTTATAATTCCAAGGATTCTCAATTTCTCAAATTTGATTATTTATGTTTTCAAACAATGGAGATAAAATTCACACAAAAAAGCATAAATAAATTTGTAGATGAAAGATGGTGATCAAGATGCAGGTTTAAAATTTGCAGGAACAAAGTGGAAATCCATAATACCACCATTGACGAGAGTCTTAAAAAAAAAGAGGTGACCATTTGACAACAAACCAAAATAAGATTTTAAAAGAAGTTGGTAGGTAGTCAGCCACTGAGTTATTTTGAAATTTGAACTTTTGGGGGAGCAGAAATCAATTCTTTAAGTCTATTTACTCACATTTATGTTTCATTGATCTCAGAAACACTGTACTAATTAATATTCTAATTTATCCTAATGGATTAATTTATCTCTAAATGAGTTTTTATGCTTTTATAAATCTTGAGTTTGCAATGCCCAGAAACTTCCTCTATTTTTTAAAGGGACTCTCCTACACGTAAAAACAAGAGAAAGTAAGTTGTGCCAAATACAATTTTGCTGCCATCACTATTTATTGACAGAAACAATTTTTATCTTGGCAAATTGAAGGAACTGGTAACTTTATCTTTGATGTAAAATATTTTCCCGTAATAATTTTTTGTCACCTTTATCCCATATCTCTTGTATTACATATACATTAAGGAACTTAAAATTTCAGAAGATATTTTCTTCTATAGTGATTTATATCCAAAGAAGTTGCCCAAGGATCTTTTTTTCCCAACTGGAAACCTCTTTCCAAAGGCAGATATTTATACAACCCCCCCCATAAAAGTCTGTGTAAAAGCTATAAGGTTTTTGCTGCATTCCTGTTTTGAGAAGGGATGTTTCCAGCATACCAGAGAGATGTGCACAATAACATCACTTCATTAATATTGCTACATCTGGGCGCTAACTTTTTCACTGAATTTTATCAGTGGAGCACAGAAAAATAAAAGTCTTCCTAGACCATAGCATCTTCAATCCTATATATATATAAAATATATATATATATGCACACATATATATATAATTTTTCACTCTATATTGACTCTGGTGAGAATATTCTCTGGTGAGAATTGAGGAGAAGTTTGGGCTTGATAATCTGGTTTTACTTAGAAGTGATAAATGGCAGAAGTGATAGAGTCTGTGCCAGTTGCCACTAATATTTTTACAGATGCTTTCAGACTTATCTTTGGGGGACAAAGGGGTGCTCTACCCAAAGCACCAGGAATTGATATCCTTTAATGTGCCAGAAAGGGAGCAAAGAGCAGTCAGCTCACCCTCCTGCTTCTCTAGGTCAGTGGCGGGAGACAGCATGGGGATACTGCCAGAAAACATCAGTCGCAGGGGCTGCCATCAAGCCTATGCAGACAGCACATTCGTTTTTAATAAAGCATTAATTTGGTTGATTTTTAAATGTGAGTAGAGCTGGGCTTTGTCCGTGGAGTGGGACCTGCCCTCTGGGACATGCCTGGATCCTTGGGGGCCACATGGCCCTGAAGCTCTTCTAAAAACCAAAACAGACAGACGGACAGCGTCACCCTGGGGGGTCTTAGCAGGGTGTCTGTGCAAGTATTTGCAGCATTTTGTTTCAAGTAAAAGAGTATGTCCCAGGAGATAAAACTGTTGAGGACTACAGCGCATTAAACCAATTTTTATTGTTTTATTTGGCAATGAATCTCTAACCCACTTTTGCCCCCTTCCAAAGAGTGGTGAGCCATTTCAGTTCAGTCCATGAGCTGGGACATATCTATTAAAGTGCCACAAAAGTAACTCCCTTTTCATAGTGGCCTGGTGAGATCAGAGGCACTGCAATCCTGGAAAAAAGGTCAGCATGGATAGTTCTCCATGCTGGATGAGAAGGTCCCAATGTCGCACATTCCTGACCACAACTGCACACCCGTGGGAACACTGGCAGGAAGTAAAATGCACATTGGAAACCCATTGTAGCACGTACAGCCCGGAGACAGGAAAATTCCTGCCTAAGACAAGCAAACACAGGGTACATGGGACAGGACACTGCACCTGCCCTCCAGGCAAACATTCGGCTAAAACTACAGATACTGCAAAACTGGTACTGCAAAACTGAGACGGAGCCGTTGTGATGTGGGGAGGCAGCAGCAAAAATCTTTGTCTGCTCGGTGCCATGAGCATTTTTCCAGCTGTTTTCTTTTCAGCCTGCCACTTGCAGTTCTCCTCTAGCTGGCAAGAAGAGAGAAGAAACAGGAGAGAAAAGTTCAGATATCAGCTATTGCTGTCTGCTTTTGCTGTCTTTTTCTGGGCGTCATTCTGTTTACGTTCTCACAAGAAACGGCTTGAGAGCTTGTTTTAAAACAGTGTATTACTCGTATGAAACAGTATTCTTTCTCAGTATCAGGTGAAATCCTGGGCAAATGAAATATTTCAGTGAGTATTTTATTCTGGCTCCAGAAGAGTTATGTGAATCGGGCCAAACTGTGTTTCTTATGTAGAGCAGGAGAAAGATCGTAATCATGTTGCAGTAATTTTCAGCCAAGTACCCTAAAAACCATGATAGTTGGATGAATCTCATTAGCTGTGGATCTGGGAAATTTCAGGTTGACAAAGGCAAAAAAAAAAAAAAAAGGCTTGGGAGGAAAAAAAGATCTGCTGTGTTTTTCTTGTTTAAATATGAGTCAGGCTGAGAAAGTCTGTGGAGAGGCCCACCGGAGTACTTTTGCCTCTCATGCTCTGAAATGTCCTGTGAATTATATTAAATATATCTTTACCATCAGAGGAAAGATGTGCCACTGTACAAATAAAGAGCTCGTTTCTGGTGGGTCTCGCGGAAGGCTGTGCTGCTGTGGTGCAGTGCGAGCAAGCCTGCTTTTAATAGTTTTAAGTCTGCGGACAGAGCTTATCAATAAACACACACTGGCAGGAAAGCCATTCACTCTCCTTTTCATCTGGGGGCTGCTCGTTTTTCTTTTTATGGTAGTGTTTATGACTGTTCTGAGGTGCCAGTGTTCTTTCACATCTTCCCTGATATTAGTCAACCTGTAGAAAATGCCCTATAAAACCCTACAGAGCTCAGTCCGCTCTGTAAGAAATCTTAATTCCTTAAACATTTCTCTACGTGGATGTACTTTGCGGAGCGGAGACCTGCTCCTTTCGGGAGAGACAGGAGCTAACCCCACAAAACAGCTTCCTGGCAGGGAGAAGAGACAATTGTAGCTTACCATACTTTCTGCTTTAGAAAGGTTTTGATACGCAATAATTTGAAGGCTTATAATGAAGTACACTTAACTGCTGACAAAGGCAGCTTAACATACCAAAGCAGTGATTCAAGACATCTTGTTCATGCCTTGAATGGAAGGAAACTATTCACACAGTGGTTATTTGGGAGTAGCTGCTCCTCTAGCTCTGCTGAGCTACAAGCCTCTGCTTTGGGCTCCAAACTTTGGGTCACATTCATCACAGTACAAGAATGCAGCAGAGTGACAGAGTGCAGCCAGGGGGCATTTCCAAACCGAAGGCAAAACAAAAGTGGGAGTTGAGCTTTTGCACAGCCCAAACCAGTTCTGATAGTGTCCTGAGGAGAATAAGGCCTGCTGAACCCCTTTAGCAACTAAATTTTATCTTCACTCCACAGACTAGGCTTTTTGTCTGCATGCCACACAAGCAGCTAGGGAGAGCAGAATCTGGGGGCTTGGGAGGGAGTGCTGGGGGAAAGGTAGAGCTGGGTAGGCTATTCCTTACTTTATTCCTTACTTAATGGTGCTCCAGCACACTGAGGAGCAGCTCCTGCAGCCGCCTGGAGTAGAGTGACAGTGGCCGCATTCCCACCGCGCTCCTGCCATGCTCCAGAGCCCTGCCCAGCAGTTGGTGTAATTCAGGCCCCAGGACCTCGCAGGACAAGGGAACTAAACCAGTTCTATGGAATGCGCTAGGGAATTTCAGTAGAAAAACGAACCTCTTGCGTTTTAGCTGGTGCTTTTCCCAAGCATTGCTGGAGCTGGTGTCATAACCTGAGTTTTAAACCACATGGTGGCTTCCTTGGGAAGCCCAGTGCATGTGAACATGAGTTGTCTGCAGTTGCTTTCAGGTTTTTCTTATATTCACCAAGTGGTTCTTGCTGGATTGTTTCCCTCATATGTTGCTTGTGTGGAAGAACATGACTCTGCCAGTACCCAAATTGCACAGGAGTATTTGGATGATGGGAATGGATGCTCTGAGCTGCTGCAGCCGAGCTCCTCATGCGATGTAACCACAGGGGAGATAGAGAGAAAGGACATGGTATGGAGAGCAGCCAGGATGTTATTTAGGTGTTCCTTTAAGGAATATATCTCTTTGGGAGAGAGAAAATTTAAAAGGCAGGCCCTGAAGAGCCCTACTGTTCTATGTGTCCCTGGTTGTTCTTCTTTGTGGCCTTTCCATTTAACTTTCGTATTTACATTTAAAGAAATTCACAGTTGAACCCAAGGTATGATATTAAAGCTGATGCTCTTTGCCATGTTGCCTCCTGACAGCAGTTCTGGGCAACAAAACTGCCGTGGTTTGCTTTTTATAACAATAGACCTTGAAGTATTACAGGCTTTTAGTCTTCTTGAATGTAGCATTAGGTCATCACTTCCATTTGTAACTTGAGCTGCGTAAGAAAACTCTGGGGTAAATGAGAAATGCTGAATTATTTCAGGCTGCTGCTGCTATTGAGAGAGTAACTATTTTCGTGCTGTACATAGCATTTGCACAACATGTTTAGCAATTTAGAGATTAACAAGTCCTGACTCATCAAGTCACTGATGTAGTTAGGAGAACACAAAGATCTGTTTACAAATTCAGAGATCTTTACCAAAAGCTGATTTTGAAAAGTAGTAAAAGTAACTTTTTTAAGTACTGCATTCATTGAGATGGAAAAGATTCTTCTTCTGTTGTTATTGTGAGTTTTTCTGTGAGGGCTTTTAAAAATTCTGATTTAGGCCACTTTTCAGTCATGGGAGTTTTGAGGAATCCAAACCAATGTGATAGCTGTCTGCTTGATGACACTGCCTAGCTGAAGTGATATTAAAATTAGCTGATTAATCTACATTTAGTCATCAGTTTCTAATGTCCTGAGGTCTCCCAGGAAACTCAAAGAACTAAGTGCAACACACACACATTGATTTAACAGCTTATTAAAATAAATGACATAGCAGATTGGGTTGGAGAGGAAAGACATAAAAAAAGAAGCAGACATGGAAGCTGAAGCACTGGGAGGTCCGAAAAAAGCAAAATGGTTGAATTAATGTCTTTCTGTCCATCGCCCTGAAGCAAAAAATCTCTCAGCAAACTATAGGTCAAAGTCAGGCAAACTTGCCTATCTCAAAAAGTGCTCTTGAGAAGCAGAGTTAAATGCCAAGCAGGTGCATAGTGTTCCTATTATCAAGTGCTTTCCTCTGATTCTACAGATCTACAGAACTCAGATATACAATTTTAAATATTCTAAATATTCTAAATATTCCCAATTCCAAATATAAGCAGTGAATCAGAAGGGGCTGCAGGGCATGGCAGTAGCAGTGCTTGGGTGTCACTGAGAGCTATGAAGGAAGTAAAGGAATCCAAGTAATTAGGATACCTGGAAGAGAAGGAGAACAAGCCATGGAAAAAATAGGCGAGTACACTACCTGTCTCAAAAAAAGGAATAAAATAAAAATAGGAGAACTTTAGAGCAGCACATCAGCAGTGACTAGCTATTAACGGGCCCATGACAGGGGAGCCGGAAGGCTTGGAGACAAAATAGGTGGGTGGACCAGGCAGCTGCAGATACGCCCCTGGCAGAGTGGTCTGGACACAGGAGTTGGCCGAGGCTCTCCAGAGTGGCAGGGATGCACATTCTTATTTACAATGAGACTCTTACATAATACCAAGCACAGGAGGGAGTAGACCTGGGCTTGCCAGAATGTGCAGGCATGAGTCCTCAAGATGCCTAGGGACTCAGAGCTACCCATTTCTGCAAGGCCAGTCTAAGAAAAAAATAAATGAAATGAAACAAAACAAAACAAAAATAAAACCTCTTTAACAAAATAAAACAAAAATAAAAAGTTTTTTTTTTTTTTTTTTTTTTTGTAGCAGGAGAGGTAATGTCTAAGAAGCTGACATGAACAAAAGTTATATACTTAAAAACAAGATCCGAGTACTTAAATTCATTATGTTATAAGCAAACATATCTTAAAGATAAAATAATCAAAGTATTTGCATCTAAAAAAAGCAAACACAATTTTTAGTCATATGATATGAAAATGTTCCATTCTGTGTAGCTCCTACTGTCTATCTTCAAAAAATTCCCTTGTTCTGAAGTCAGTTCAGTGGGGTGCTATTAGGCCTAGTCACTGGCAAAAATTCCGTCTTGTTTATGAAAATATTTAGAACAAAGCAATGATTGTCCAGGGTTCAAGAAAAAAGTTAAAACTTATAAAACGTCGGCATCACTGCTATTTGGAGCATGAGGATGACATGCATATAAATCATAGTTTATTGGCACAGTCTTTCATATACAGAAAGAAAGCTTTGCTGAAAATGAAATAAAGCAATGTACTCTTATTTCCCCTTTTTTATATATTTGTTTTTAATGTCATCTGAATTGGAAAAGAATCAGAATCAAATCTTAGGCTTATTTTACACTGGGATTCAGAGGCACAACAGGTCCTTTTTACATATCTTAACTAATCCAGATGGGAGAATTATGATAGAAAATGGCAAAGTTTGGGGAAATTAGGCTGGTTGCAAAGGCTGCGAGTGCAAAGCTTGGGATGGAATGTGGTTTGTGTAGTCGGTCTTCACTCCATGCCATCTTGGTCATCTCTGAGCCATCGCAGGTACTAACCCTGGTGATAGGAATCTGTTGCTCCATTTTGTAGGAAAAATTATTATTGCCATTTAGGAGAGGTAGCCGTTGACTAAGAGGTTTCACAGGAGGACTCCATCCCTTCCTACACACCATGAGCTGGGGGCAAGAGGTCTTTTACACTGACAGATTTGCCTTTTAAAAGCAAGGACGCTTCTGACAACATTTTAGTAAACCTTGACTCACAACACTTCTAACAAGAACATGGAGAGCAGTCACCTGCTAGGACTTGGTCAAGCATAGGAAGTCACCCTTGTGGCACTTTGCTTCATGAGCAACTGGTGAAAAGCAAGAAACTTCCCCCCTGCTTCAGCCCAGATGAGATATCATCTGTCCAAGATCTATTTTTCTACATCCATGCTGAAGTGGACTTGGCAATGTTGTTTGCCATTTCCAAAAGAGCAGTCCTAAGGGAAATAAGTGTTTGAGTCTTACTGTGGCAAGTGGTGAAGTGCCAAATTCTCTTGGGTTTTACAAGTAGTTCAGTCGCAACAGCAGGAAGATTTTGAAGATGTTGGTCAGATTCTTATTCCAAGTATCTTTGTATTTGGTTTAAAATGTTTGATTTCTGTTAGGACATGTAGGAAAGTTGCAGTGTACCAGACTCAGAGGATATCCCTACTCTACAGTGAAATAAATCAACTGCATAAACCATATAGGACCGTTCCAGTTTTGAAAGTGGAGCGCTCCAAACTTACATTGCTCCAATTCTAGACAAGTTGCACCAGAGTAACACAAGAAAAACAGTAGTGAACCTACCCAAGAATCCTCCTAGATAATTCTTTCCTTTTTCTTTTCCAGTAGCAAAGTTACTGGCAGTCATTGAGGCTCAATGTTGTAATTTTCCTCCAAGCGCTGCACTGAAGAGCAAATGCTATAGCAATCCAAGCATATTCTGTTAAGTCATTCTACTGGACTGCATAGTGGGTGGGATTTTCCCAAGTGAAAAATACAGCAATGCCACAAGTCCAAGTCATTACTTCTTAGGATTTTAGTAACAGCCATAAATTTGAAGTTGGCACCTGATTCTTTAGAAACACCAAACATTTCAAATAATCAGGCCTCTGGTCAACATCCCTGGTCAACATCAAAAAAAAAATGGAGCAGAAATGGGATGAGAAGGAAGGCAAAGTTATCAGGGCAAGGAGTAGTGTATGTAGAGTACATTGTGCAACAGAAAATGTGTAATTCACTCAAATTGTCATCCATTGGCAACTGGATCTCTAAAAATAATAGTGTGTTAGTATTGGTTTTGGTTTATGGTGCCCAATTTAACCCATTTCAAAAGATTTTTTTTCAAATAGCCTGTTTTCTTTACCTGATCCATCTCTGTCCTGAGTACTTCTAAAAAGAGAAACAAGTGAATCTTTATCAAAGCTTCATGAAGCTTTCACCCTGACTCCTATCTTAAAGACTGCAAGCTTGGTGATTAAGAAAAAAAAGTGCCAACTTCTAATTTTTTTCTCCATGCTGGAGACTATTTTCTTCATCTTACCTCACAAAAGACTCTATTCTCTGGCTTTGAATATTTCTGCTATCTTTGGAAAGATCAGTTTGATGAAATCTGAGATAAAGAATTTGAATGAAAGCAGCCTTTTCTACAGCTGGCTGAGCACTTCTCATAGTCATAATGATCTGGAGGATTTCAGCTCTAAAGATCATTGTTCTTTGCTTTGTATTGCCATATGGACATTAACAAATTGTATATTGTTTTCAGGTTCTGGACGACAGCTGAGACCAGCAGAGCCTTCTGGAGATGCTGATGCTGATGCAGAAGATGACGATTCTGTAAGTTTTAGGATTTTTGTTTGGTTGGTATTTTTTTTTTTGAGGGAGTGGGTACAATAACCTTGTAAAAGTTTGACCTCTAGTATTTTATTTATATTGGATTTTGCTGGTGATTTCTTTTCTTCAAAAATGTAGCTGTTAGTATTTTTGTGTGAGAATATTCCTGCCAAAACAATGCTGCTATTTATGATAACTTTCCAGCAGAAGTTCTATATCAAGACCTAGTAAACTCTTTCTTACATAGTTGTAAACTAAACCAGCGTTCCTTTAAGTGTTTAACTGCTTTACCTTGCCCATGGTCTGACTCCAGAAGGAAGGTTGCTGAATGTTTATCAGCAGAATGTTTATCTGCTGAATGTTTATCAGAAGAAAATCCTCTGGGGCTCTTGACTCTTCCATGGTTTGCCTGATTATAGAGGACAGTGCAGTTTGAAGCTACAGGATGCAGGATTTATCTGCATTAAAATTATTAGTTATTCTGCATTAACTATTAATAATGAAAAATTTGTATACAGACTAAGAAAGTAAGTAGAAAAAAATCTCCTAAAAACTAGGTCACTTTTTAATGGTGACTGTTCCTTTTCCTTTCCTACCACTCATTTCTTTCCCGCAGGTTAATGAAGTGGCAGTAGAAGATATCCGGCCAAGACCACAAGGTTCCTCTCCAGTGTATGAATATCTTGTAGAAGAAGACTATTCAAAGGCAAGACACTGAGATTCCATGAATACATGGATTTATTGAGTTGATTTAAGAGGTTTTAGCTCCTATAAGCAGGAATAAGTAGTATAAGTTGGAAATGGGATGGAGCAGCTCATTCTAGAGACCATCTCTAGGCAGGTAAAGGAAAAGAGGTGATCAAGAATAGGAGGAGGAGTATTTGACCAACCTGGTAGACTTCTACAATGGGATGACTGGGTGGATGGATGAGGGGGAGCCATGGATGTGTTCTACCTTGCCTTCAGAAAGGCTTTTGACATCACCTCCCATAACATTCTCACAGGGAAGCACAGGAAGTGTGGGCTGGATGAGTAGACAATGAGGTGGATTGAGAACTGGCTGGATGGCAGAGCTCAGAGGGTTGTGATAAATGGGGCTGAGTCTAGGTGGGGGCCTGTGGCCAGTGGTGTCCCACAGGGGTCAGTACTGGGCCCAGTGCTCTTCAACTTAACCATCAAATGACAGAGTGCACCCTGAGGAAGTTTGCAGATGATACCCAACTGAGTGGAGTGGCCGACACCCCAGAGGGCTGTTCTGCCATTCAGAGGGACCTAGACAGGTTCAAGAGTTGGGCAGAGAGGACAAGTGCAGGGTCCTGACCCAGGGGAGGAATAACGCAGACACATATACTCATTAGGGGTTGACCTGCTGGAACGTGCAGAGGGATTTGGGAGTTCTGGTTGGCAAGTTAACCATGAGGCAGCAATGTGCTCTTGTGGCCAAGAAGGCCAATGGGATCCTGGCCTGCATCAGGAGGAGTGTTGCCAGCAGGCCGAGGGAAGGGATCCTGCCCCTCTGCTCAGCTCTGGTGAGACCAAACCTGGAGTATTGCGCGCAGTTCTGGGCTGCAGTACGACAGAGACATGGAGCTTCTAGAGAGGGTCCAGTGCAGAGCAATGAAAATGATTAAGGGACTGGAGCATCTGTCGCATGAGGAGAGACTGGCCTATTCAGCCTGGAGAAGAGAAGACTGAGATGGGATCTTATCAATATGTGTAAATATCTGAGAGGAGAATGTAAATAAGATGGGGCCAAACTCTTCTCAGTGGTGGCCAGTGATAGAACAAGGGGTAATGGGTACAAATTGAAATACAGGAAGTTTCATTTGCCTATGAGGAAGAACTTCTTTCCTGTGAGGGTGACAGAGCCCTGGCACAGGCTGCCCAGAGAGCTTGTGGAGTCTCCTCTGGAGATCTTCCAACCCCACCTGGATGCCGCCCTGTGCCCCGTGCTCTGGGTGTCCCTGCTGGAGTGGGGAGGTTGGACTTGATGATCTCTTGAGGTCCCTTCCAACCTCAACCATTCCGTGATTCTGTGATTCTGTGATAAGTAGCTGAGATTCTTGTGTCATATAATAGGATATAGTTGAAGCCATATTACCTTCCCTGCCAAATCAGGGCCATGCTCAGGGATTTTGTTTTATGTTGTGTTGGATTGTAGGTGGTCGCATTCTTATTTCTTGCCAAAAATTCAATATTTGACTTCTTTCCAGGAGATGGGACATAGAATATAAAGAAATTACAACAATTTTTCTATTAGAATATTTAACTGTCTTGAGTGCAACTAATATAAATGTTGAAATTACCTATATCTCTTTGTTACTCAAAGGTAAAAACTTAATTAGTACAGTTATATTAAGATAGGTAAGTAGTTGCTTGAAATTCATGCTTAAGTCTGATAAATGAATAACACATATGTTATTCACAAAGATGAAAGCATGAGAAATGTCCAACATGCATTCCACACAGAGGAGCTCCTGGCTTCTTCATACAATAAGTCTGTGGTGACTATTTCATGCAAATTTTGTGAGCAGGAATGCTCTGTTACCTAATTTACTCCTGGCAATTATATGGTTAAATCATACATATGTACTGAAAGTTAGCTTTGTAGGTCCTAATCTTGTTCTGTTGCCATTTAAGTCAGCTTCAGTTCTCAGTCTAAACCAGGAATTTTAGCTCATGTACAACTTCTGTTATGCTTTACAACTGCACCAATTCTGAATACTAAATAATTACAATTATTTTTCAGCTTCAAGAAGAAAATAAATCAAAACAGAGCCCTCCACAGGTTAGTCTAAAAGCAAGCAGGTGCTTTTAGCTATCTGGCTTGCACATCAGTAAACTCCATTATGACATGCAGACATGGATGGAGTGGGCAGATGTATGAAGAAATGAGAAAAGAACAACTTCAGATTTGCTTTGGCTAGGAACTTTATAAATTGCTCAACTATAACACAGGCATGAATATTCAGTTGCCCTATTAGGGGTCATTCTGTAATTCTTTTCAGCACTTCTTTGTCTCCCCTTGTTTGTATCCAGTACAGCACTAGCTGTTACTCTGATCTTTCTGGCCCATTGACTCTAATTCAGCTACATTACACCTTCACAGAAAATGGAATCTTTTAGTCCAGAAAGATTCCATATGTTTCGCATTTTAACTTTATGATCTAAATCTATGTTCTACAGTCCCTATGGCCCCATGCTGCATCGCCCTCAGACATGTGCTTAATTCTACTTTAGAACTGAGTTGAATCCACACTAAACAAGTATATTCCCCATTTTTAGGTAATGCTTCTTGAGCTATTGAAAATATAACTGAAGAGACTGACATTTCTGCTGTAGTGTTTGATATAGATAAATAAAAATTATAACCTCACACTTCTCTCTACATTTAGGACACAATGGAAGTGACTCTGAAAACAGAAGTGGAAGCTGGTGCTAGTGGGTTTAGCGTGACTGGTGGAGGAAATGAAGGAATATTTATTAAAAAAGTACTTAAGGAGTCCCCTGCTTCAAAAATTTTTAGTATGAAAGAAGGTACGATCTGATCTTCTGATATCTTTTTCACCTTTAAATAATTAGGAATATAACTCGATATTCATATACATATATATCTGAACTACAGGTCTTTAAATAACAGAAAGAGTAGATCCCAAACCAACTAATATTATGTATGAGTTTAACAATTCTATATGAATAATTTTCAAGACCAGTTTCTTAAATAATAATGAAATGTGATTTTTGTATACCTTAAATAATGTATTTTTCACTGGAATGGTGAAAAAGATACATAGAAAGCATATATACATTGTTAGAATGCAAAGAACAAATAACTCATTATTACAATCATGAGTACCTTGCCTCTGACTCATTTTTAGAAAATATTATGCCACAAAACTATATTAAATAAGGATTTAAGCTGGAACAATACTCCAAAGTCTAAATACTGAAAAAACAGAAGAAGAAAATATATTACTATGAAGTTGGCTTAATGCTCGAGGAGGTTGTCCAGAGAGGTTATGGAGCCTGCATCCCAAAACCCAATTGGACACAGTCCTGAGCAACCTACTCTAGGTCACTGTGCTTGGGCAGGGGAGTTGGGACTACTAGATCCACAGAGGTCTCTGTCAGCCTCAGGCATTATGTGATTCTGTTCTGCGAATATCATTTTATATTTTATATAAATAGTAGGTAATCCTAAGTTTTATGTATGCATAAACATTAAGTACAATAGAATTTGAAAAATCACATGAAAGCAAAAAATAATTAAAATAAAATGTCTGCTTCTGGTTGCAGGTGATCAGCTTCTAAGCGCTACAATATTTTTTGATAATATCAAGTATGAAGATGCCCTCAAGATTCTTCAATATTCAGAGCCATACAGAGTTCAGTTCAGCCTCAAAAGGAAAGTTGTTGGGAAGGAGCTAGAACACATTCACTCTACAGCACAGTACAAAAAGGAAAGATTAAGTCAGGTTAGTTATTTGATTAGATTATAAAGCTTGGATAACGCTTTAACATATAGTGCTCTGTGGATATACAGATCAGAAGACATACACAAGTTCTCTTAAGACTTAGTCATGTGCTTAAATATACTAACATGAATATTCATGAGAAGAATAAACTTCACACACAATATTTGCCAGCATTATGAATGCTGCAGATTTTGGATAAAGCCACAACCTTTATATAGGGCAGAAAAACATTCTTGTCTTGTGAGACATCACTCTTCTATTGTTAACTGTCCATTGACAGAACTAGCTCAGATAAACTCAGTAATATTTATGTTCCATAGTTTTCAAGATGTAAAATTTCAGAAATTATTTTCCTCAAGAGCTCAATGACAAGATTTTCTCTTAAAAATGTGCTTAATCACTGACATCTTTAGAGACAAGCTCATAAGTCTTCATCACATTAAAAATTATTTTTCTATATTTTACATATATATATATATCAGGTTGTTTTATGTAAAAATAGTCTGGATTTTAAAAAAATCATCTGTTTATTGTATGTTATGCATTTTAATTTGTGTTATATTTATATTTACTATGTTTTCAGTCTACTTCTTACTCAATTTCTTCTTTCAGGAAAAAGAACTCAGTGAAAGCATTCCTGAAGAAACACTGCACCTTTCAGGAAAAAGTATTTCAGAAGAAGACAAGGAAACATTAATTGTAAACCAAAGGGTGGGAAGAAGCAAGCGACCTAAAAAAGATAGATTATCCTGGCCAAAATTCCAGTCAATTAAAAATAAAAAGATACTGGGGCATAGAAGATCTCACAGTACATCAGATGCATATGAGCCTGCTATACAAGATATTTCCCCAACAAGCACAGACACAGAGTCTCAATTTCAACAAGAAGTCAATACCAAAGAAAAAAAAGGAAGCCAAAAGAAACTGAAGTTCCCTAACATTGGATTCAAAATGCATAGGTCAAAACCAGAACCAAAAGAGAAGCAAAAAACAGAACTAAAAACAAAACTGTTAACTGAAATAGATAAAATACATAAAGAAGATATCAGCATGGAAAGCCCTGAAATTCTAACAGTTGAATATACCACATCTTCTGTATATGAGACGAAAACAGGGGAGGTACATGAAACTTTAACAAAAGACTTGAAAGAAATGAAAAATGGCATTCCAACCCAAACAAAAAAGCACCCTGAAGTTGAAATAAGCCTTAAAAAACAAAAAGACCAGGAATCAACACTGAAGTCTACTGTAGAAGAAGTACCAGCTATATCAACACAGATATCAACACCTAGCTTAGAAACATCAGACCTGAAAGAGAGCCCAACTAAACAAACACCACAGGCTGCATCAAAAGCCTCAAAGAAGAAACCAAAAGGAACAACACACAAAATAGGAGGAGAAAGTGTAATTAATATAGAAATAACAAATGACATGGAACAAGAATCCATACATGTAAAAGGTCTAGAAAAAGGCACGGCCAAACCAGAAATATGCACGACAACTGGCACATTGGAAAAAACAGAAAAACAGGCAGATGATAAAAAAAAAATGTTAACAATTGAGAAAACAAAAACCAGCATTAAAATGCTTGAAAGAGAAAAACTAGAAACAGAAAGAATTTTAACCAAATACGAACAGGATGTTCCACGTTCTGTACCAGAAAAAAAAGAGGAAAGGAGTGACGAAAAAGATGGTAAAATCTCTATATCATCCAAGGAAAAAGAAGACATCATTGAAAATATAACAGGAAAAGAACTAGAGATGGGAATAAAATTTCAAAAGAAAAAGATGAAAATGCCTAGAATGGGATTTTTTAAGCATGATGTTAAGACAGAAAAAGAAGAGCAAGATACCAAAAAATACAAAATAGATATAACCATCCCAGCCACAGATATCGAACAAAAAGAGGCAGAGTGCAAGGCCGGAGCGGCCGACGTCAGCCTCCCGGCTCCCGACGTCCAGCTGCCCTCGCTCGAAGGCTCCCTCGGCCTCCAGGGGCCCGAGGTAGACGTGAAAGCGCCCTCCGCCGACGTCTCGCTGGACG
>VZSV01000843.1:0-12306 GCA_013398735.1 Nothocercus julius
CCCTTTGGATGGCAGCACAGCCCTCTGGGCTGTCAGCTACTGCTCCCAGTTTGTTATCATTAGCAAACTTGCTGAGGGAGCACTCTGTGCCTTCATCCAGGTCATTGATGAATAAACTGAACAGGACTGGGCCGAGGACTGACCCCTGGGGGACACCGCTAACCACAGGCCTCCAACTCGACTCCGCACCACTGATCACCACCCTCTGAACCCTGCTATCTAGTCAATTCCTAATCCACCTAACTGTCCACTCATCTATCCCACACTTCCTGAGCTTGCCCAGAAGCATGCCGTGAGGGACGGTGTCAAAAGCTTTGCTGAAGTCAAGGTAGATGACATCCACCGCTCTCCCCTTAGCCATCCAGCTGGTCATTCCGTCATAGAAGGCGATCAGGTTAGTCAAGCAGGATTTCCCCTTGGTGAATCTATGCTGACTCCTCCTGAGTACCTTCTTGTCCTCCACATGCCTGGAGACAATTGCCAGTATGAGCTGTTCCATCACTTTTCTGGGGATGGAGGTGAGGCTCACTGGCCTGTAGTTGCCTGGGTCCTCCCTCTTGCCTTTTTTGCAGACTGGCGTGACATTGGCTTTCTTCCAGTCCTCCGGCACCTCCCCCGTTCTTCAGGACCTCTCAAAGATGATGGAGAGCGGCTTAGCTATGACACCCACCAGCTCCCGCAGCACTCTGGGGTGCATCCCATCAGGGCCCATGGATTTGTGGGTATCAAGTTTCCTTAGGTGCTCTCTGACCCAACCCTCCTCAGCCCGGGGCAGGTCTTCCTCTCTCCAGGCTTCTTCTCTTGTCCCTAGGGCCTGGGACTCTAAAGGGCTACCCTTGGTAAACACCGAAGAAAAGAAGGCGTTCAGCAACTCTGCTTGTTCTGTGTTTTTCGTAACCAGGCCACCCACCCCATTCACCAGAGGGCCCACGTTTTCCCTGATCTTCCTTTTGCTGTTAATGTATTTGAAGAAGTTTTTTCATTATTTTTAACATCCCTTGCCAGATTGCATTCCAACGCTGCCTTAGCTTTCCTTGTCACATCCCTGCATTCCCTGACAACGTTCCTGTATTTCTCCCAAAGGACCTGTCCTTTTTTCCACATTCTGTATACTGCCTTCTTCTGGTTGAGCATTGCCACAAGCTCCTTGCTCATCCACACAGGTCTCCTGCCCCCTCTGCCTGACTTCTTACACACAGGGATGCACTGTTGCTGGACGTGGAGGAAGTGATGCTTGAAAACCAACCAGCTCTCTGGGGCTCCCATACCTTCTAGAGCCCTAGCCCATGGGATTCTTCCGAGGAGGCCTCTGAAGAGGCCAAAGTTGGCCCTCCTGAAGTCCGTGGTTGAAAGGCTACTTACAGCCCTGCTTCTTCCTCGAGGGAAGATTGTGAGATGAGCACAAGACCAAAACAATGCTAGGCAGCGCCTACAGAGCAGCTCTTGCACACGAGTTGCATGAAGGGGAGCATCAGAGCACACGGAAAGGGGGCAGACTCTTCAAGACCTGGGACATAAAAGGACTGCGTATTCCCCCTCCGGTGGGGTACAGCTTCTTCCGGAACACACGGCTTCTTTCCCTGAAAATCACCTGTGCTGAGGCACCAAGACAACTGTACCTACACAGAAGGGGAGCCAACAACACTTAGCTGGACTGGTGGTGGTGGTAACTATAATATTGCTGCATCTCTCCTGCTTGCTTTTATTTCTTTTTATTTTCCTCTTCTTCTTCTCTCTGTTCTACCATGCTTATGAGAATAAGGCTTACAAGATTATATGGTATTTGACCCTGTTTGTGTCTTAGTCTCATTCTTGGGATTGTATTGAAACCTCCCCTGACAGCGGATCGGGACAGCTGGCAATGGAGCGAATGTGTGCAGGGTCTGCTCTGGAGATAGATGGAATGCCTGTTGCGCCGCTACAGCAGAAGAAGCGAAGGGGTGCTTCCTGAGCTTTGGGGAAGGAGCAGACGTCTGCGTCTTGTGGTCTGGCCATGGAGCAAATATCTGTTGAGTGAGCACACAACAAGTAGTGAAGCTCCACGATGAGCACACTGGGGAAGGAGCGAGTGTGTGCCATGGGTGCCCTGCAGCTAGAGCAAACGTGCACTGTGTGACTACAGCAAAGAGAGTGAAGGTGTGCTTCCTAAGTTTTGGAGAAGGAGTGACTCTTTGCTTCTTCTGCTCTATTGTATGAAAGCATGAAGGCAGTGAAGCTGCACCTTCAGAACACGGGGGAAGGTTGCAATGGAGATGGAGTGAATGCCTCTTGAGTGAGCACAGCATATGGAGAGAAGATGTGCCTCATGTGGTTCGCAGCAGTAGTGAATGTCTGCGCCTTGTGTTCTGGAGAAGCCGTGAACGTCTGTTGTGGGAGCAAAAGAGAAAGAGGTAAAATGTGTCTGCTGTGCTTTGCCAGAGGAGCGAAGCTCTAGGAGGTGAACTGTGGAGATGGGCTGAGTGTGGTTTGAGCACAGGACACTTAGGAAACAACCTTCCTGGATACTCTATAAAAAACAGGGCAATCAAATAATAGAGGGTGATCCGGAGACCCCCTCCACCACCGACATGCACAAAGACTACGGACCAACGGGACGCCACTGGATCCATGGTGGTGCCTATCGCTTGCAATCCTACCCCAACTGCTTGCTAGATTTCTGTTCTGCCAATCGATGGGGGCGGGCGGGGATGGGTGGCAGCAGAAAGAACCAGACTCCAAGGGAAAGAAAGGTCATCTTTACTATTAATATCACATAATACAGAAATGAAATGATACATCTAACAAAACAAGAAGCTTACTATGCGCTATGTCTTAACAACAGACAAAGCAAGCAAGGTAATACACTTAACCATTCCTCTACTAGCAAGAGAATAGTGATTAAGAAAGTGATACATCACCAATTGCCTAAAGACGTTAGCATCCTCCAGATGCGCAGTCGCTGGGGAGCCCCTGTGGCAGCGAGGATTTGGAGAGCGTTCTCGGCAATTGGGAGGCCTTACACAGTGCATCCACCCATAAGCGAGGTCCCCGAAATCGCTCTAAGAGGGTCCAGCTTTTATTAAAGCAAATCAGCAAAGCTTGCCTTTTCCTTTGTTAGCGGTAACATCTGGTATGTGCTACTCTCCTTGTCATCCGCGACCGGGACCTGGCCAGAGCCCTGCCTTTGGATGGCAAAGTTTCCTTCAAGGCCAAAAACACTTGCATGAGAGCCTACAAAAGTTGCAATTTGAGGAGCTTATGGGCAGGGTGGGCTCCTAGGGGCCCACCAGGGCAGGCCAACAGATGGTCTAGGACCAGACCATGTGGGAAAACTGCATTCCACATTTGCATGGGTTGGTCAGCTAAAGGGTCAAGTGCGTCAGCCGTTTGCTTTGTTATGACCTTCAAGGCAGCTTGTAATCTTCTTTTCCAATTCAAATTATAAATGGGTTCCCTAGCTCTGGCTATTATTTCGCTAGCGTTTCAAGTGGCCGGCTCATAGTATGCTAGAATTCTCTCAGGTGCCCATTCATCCTTTCCCCATTCTGGGGAGCTTCCCTTAGTCAGGGAGGTGTCAAGGGACCCAACTACCATAAGTGAACTTAACACGCGTTTGATTCCACCTGCCACCATATTTGCAACAATCCTAAGGACGGCAATCGGGAGTGCAACAGTCAAATCCTAAAGATAAAGTCCATTCACAAACACTTTTTCCCACTTGAACGCCATGTCCTTGTGTCCGATTAAGGCAGTAAATGGCTTTCCTGGGAAAGCGCAATTGCCAAGGATCGCTGTCTTCAGTCCAGAAGCCTCTTCCTTCATGCATGTCGCTTTGGTCGCTGATCCATCACCTAGGGGATATCGGCTGGCCTATCCAAGGCCAGGCTTCAACTCTGCCTGGCCTTCCACAAACCCAGCCATAGCTCAGATTGAAGACATTTGCCACTGTTTCCCCTAAGGATGAAAATCTATTTTCCCAATTCAGGACTGGGTTGTAATGGTAACACACTATTAATAATACTGACAATAGCCTCATCATTTCAGTCCTTTTTGTCCTCTGCAGAAGTTGGTTTTTCACACCAGGTGTGGTGAATAATATCCTTTTCCAAAGGGGCCGTGGCGGTAAACAGGTAGGGTCAGCCATGCAGCTTCTGCAAGACAAAATCCTACACCATCTAGTTATTCTCGCAAATACCATTTTGTTGCGGGGACGTGTTCCCCTTTTTCTTGCCCAGGTTTCATGATCCAAATGGTGCTATGCTTTCCTACTGCTTCAGCTATCCTATTTCAGCTTCAGCATTCCTATTACTTCAGCTGCTTCAGGAGGGACGGTCAGCCTTTGCATCCAGATTTTAGCTCCATTATTGAAACTGGCAGATGCGAACCCTTTGTCCCCATGAATGGTGGTGCCTTAAGGTGGATCCCCTTTTTTTACCATCATTTTCAAAACGGGCAGTATCAATAATTGCGCTATTCTCTCATGGGGTTGAATAGCCAAATCTTGTTCAGCATTATTTAACAGGATCACTTTAATCTCTCCTTGATAATCAGCATCAAATCCTCCTCCCATGACACAGACACCTTTCAAAGCTAAACTCGAAGGAGTGTCCCGGGGGAATTTGAATTCCTATGCCGGTGTTGATAACTTTTGTCTGGCTTGGATTTATCTTGATCAATTCTAGTGGGTAAGGATCCAGCCCTGCAGCCTCGAGTGTGGCCTAGCAGGAGGCCATGGCTCCCAGGGTAATTTCCCGGGAAGTCAAAATCTCATTGACAGTTGAAGGCTGGGTCTCTAAATGGGCTGTGGTCGTAGACATCCAGGTGGTTTCCACGTCCCCTGTGGGCCTGTTGTTAAGGGTATGTAATGCATCTGTGAGATGGGCTCTCCATCAGGACAGCTCTCCATCTCCCACTTTTCTTAACTGCTCCCTCAATAGCCCATTCATCCGTTCAATCAATCCTGCAGCCCGGGGATAATAGGGGACATGGAAAACCCACTGAATATTTTGCTGCTCAGCATATAGTTGAACAAATTTATGCCAAAAATGAGAGCCGTTTTCTGTTTGAATCTGTAACGGAATGCCAGAATACAGAATTATTATGTCTATAGTAGAAATAGGACTAGAATGAGTGGCCTTCTGACAAGGACGGGCAATTAAATATCCAGAGTCTCTATCTACAGCAGTACAAACATATTTCCCTCCTCTGTCCTGGGGTAAAGGCCCAATGTAATCCATCTGCCAAATTTCTCCTGGCAATTTGCCTCTCCCCAGTTGCCCTCTTACACTGTGTGCTGCTGGGCGTTTGTGAATATGTTGGCACACAGGGCACTGGGCAATTATCGTTTTGATCAGTTCGAGTGACATAGGAATGCCACGCTCCTGAGCTGTATAAATTGCATAGAATTCAGCACATTGAGTGCTTTTCCCTTCTCCGGTTGTTTCTAAAAGCTTCTCTGAATGAGGCTGGTAGACTACTGCTTTCCAAAACCTCTTTCCTCTTCTAGATTTTGCTAACCCATCAGTAAACCAAGCATGTTCTTGTTCCGGTGGCGTTACTTGATGCAACTGTTTTCCCCATCGTACTGGGCATTCCTGTTGAGCTATAAAAGCAGGGCTTATCTCTCTATCGTTCATGGGGGCTGTAGCAAATTGCTCATGAAGGGTAGCTACCCCTCCAACACCTACCTTGCCTCTATCCCGAATATCCTCTGCATCAGGATATCATCTATCTAATGAATTAATTGCATGTGAGGGGACAGCTTTATCTCATCCAAACGCTCAACCACTGATGGGTGACAAATTGTTGGAGTGTGCAAGCGTCCCTGGGGCAACCTGCTGAACGTATATTGTCGCCCCCGCCACGTAGAGGCAAACTGATCCCTGAGGAGAAAAACCACGGACTCCTCACGATTCAATGAGAATCTAGCTGAAGCCGTTTATTATGATTAGAACTGTCCCTTTATACAATTTTTAACTATCCCTAGATAGTTAGGGGTAGTTAGGCCAGACACAGTTATTCCAAGCTGTGGGAGTGGGTTTTCAAACTCCTGCATCCGCCAAGTCTTTAATTGTCTGTGAAATGTCTTCATGCCCTCCCGCAATCTTGGTCTCTTTCATGGCCACCAATTTAGTTGCGGCAGGAATCTGCACAGGGGACATTTGTACTTTTCGGACTAATATTGTCTTGGCACTAACATAAGTCTTTGTTCCAAATTGGTAGAAACCATGAGCGAGATTCAAAGTCAGTCCCTTTAAAATATCATTCCCCACTATATATTCAGGGACAGGAACAAGCGTAACTGAATACAATCGTTTGGGGAGGTTCCCTATTTTCCTTTCCATTTGTGTTTGCACAGCTTCAAATTTGCACAGCTTCAGTAATTACAGCTTGTCCTTTAAATTGCTTGGGATTTCCACGTATTAAGGAGGCCTCTGCTCTGCTATCAATTGCGGCTTTATGGTTTGTGAGGGCCACTTTTTCCAAAGAGGCTCAGGGAGCCGAGGTTGCCAGGCTGGGACAGTGCTGGGAGCCCTGGTCTCATCTCGCCACGTGCCCCACGGCTCCTGGCCATGCCATGCCCCTCTCCCCCTGCCGCCCCCCGCCCCCTCTTGCCTTGGCATGTCCCTCCTCGCATCACAATGTGGAGCTGCCCCCACATCACAGGCCTTGCCCCAGGGGCTGCAGGCGCCCTTCTCGAGAACCCTGTGGTTAGCACGAGAGCTCCTTGTTGTTTGGCAGGAGCATGCGTAGGGTTCCTCGCACCCTCTTGGCCCCAGCCATGGAGAGGCATGGTTGGCTTTGCAGGAGGATGCCACAGCACTGTCTGGTAGGAGGTGCCAGGCGCCCTGGGGTAGCGGGCAAGAGGGGAGGCAGGAGAGGGGCGAAGAGGGTGCCCGTGGCCGCATGGATGGGGATGTGCCCTCCTCAGCCCTGCTGGGCCTGGCAAGTGGCAGTAGGCAGACACCAGAACAGTCCCTCAGCTGTGCCGTCCTGGCTCAGCATGAGGAGCTCATCCGTGACCTGTCTCCTCTCCCCACAGGGCATCCTCACCCGCATGCTCATTCTGCTGGGCACAGTGCTGTGGGGCTTGTGGCAGCTGTGTGTGGACCAGCTGAAGGCCAGCGTGTCCACCTCGCAGCATCCCAGCGGAGGGAGAGCGAAGGCTGCCCACGTGCGGCAAGCTAAAGGGCTTGTGGCCAGAAGCCCTGTGCCTGGCACAGGAGGGGGGTTCAGAGCCCGGCCTGGTCTGCAGGGACGGGGGCACATCTGGGGCTCTGAAGTGAGCCCTGCTTTGCGCTGGAGGAAGTCGGGCGGCTCCTTGTCGCATGAGGTCATCTCCACCTTGGTGAGTGCCAGCCCAGGGCTGCCTGTGGGAGGCCACCAGCGTGCCCGACACTGATACCAGCTTAGCGCGTTTCCCGCAGGCTGGCGGATGATGGCAGGTGCAGACGGCTTTGGGCATCCTGCAGCAGCGGCCCCCAGGCACACGTGTTCCCACCGAGGTAGGGGGAAAGGCTGTCGAGTCTCCTCCTTTCTCCCTGTGTGTCCTCATAGCACCTGCCAGCCTTAGTTTCCCTTTGTGGCACACAGCACCGGCTCTGTGAGGAGAGTCAGGCTTGAGGCTCTCCAAGCAGCAGGGTTTGAGATGAAGGTGCCACTCAGAGTATCAAGAGCTTGAAAGCGCTCGGGCAGGGCTCCGCAGAGCTCTGTGCGCAGGGAGGGTGAATTGACAGCTCTGTGCTGTGGAGCAGGGTGGGGCTGTGGGGCTGTAAGAGCAGAAAAACTAGCTGGGAAAAGAGGCTCACACTGCAGCCAGGATGGCCAGAACGGCCTCACTCAGCACAAGGGAAACACGCATGGGATACAGGCTGTGGTTGGAGCGAGAGTGCAAGTAGTAGCCGCCTTGGAGGGGGCCCCGTCGCCCTTGTCTGAAGGCCATGCACCGTGTCTCATTGCAGTCCCTCTCCATGAGCGGCCAGGCACCGAAGGCCCCCAGAAGGAGAGCCACATGGGGGCACCTGGGGGGCACCGGGGAGTTGCTCCTCAACATGCCACCGTGTCCTGTTGGCAACGGAGGAGGCGGCAGGGCCCAAGTGCCATCTTCTCATGCTGCTGCTGTCCCAAAGCGGGACGTGGGGAGCAGGAGAGACGGGCATCCCTGGGGGTCCTGCAGGCCTCTGGCAGGGGTAAGTCAGGGAGCACGTGGGACGGGAGCTGCAGTGCCAGCTGCTGCCCATGGAGCGGGGTTTGTGGCGCCTGTGGGCTCCCTGCAGGAGCTAAGTATGGGCTAGATGGGTCTGTTTGGGGGCTGTGCTGGCCCTGCCAGGAGCCCCGGGCTGTGCTGGGGGCACGCAGAGCCCCAAGTCAAGTGCCCATCTCCCTGCAGCTCACTGTGGACGCCGCACCAGCCAAGGCCCTGTGCTGGAGCCCTCTGAGCTCCCGCAGCCGACACATCCGACGTTGCCTGGACAAGCTTTCAAACTCACCAGAGGTGAAGCGCACGCCCCTACTCCATCAGGAGGGCAGGCGAGCCTGCGTTGTGGGCAATGGGAGAGGGTGCAGCAGCCAAGCCCGGCACCCCAACGCAGCGGGACAAGTGGGGAGGGAACAGGAGCAGCCAGCAACCACTTCTCACGCACTTTGGGATCTTGGCGTTAATCCCTTGCTCTTTTACTGCCCTGCAGTTATTCCTTTGGAAAGGCATCAGTGCCTGGCTCCTGGAAGCAGCACTGGTGGAGGGGGCTCCCACACAAAGCACTGCATTCTGCACACAGAGCATTCCAGCCTCACACTGGAAGAGGCTGCCTAGAGAGCTTGTGGAATCTCCTTCTCTGGAGATCTTCAAAACCCGCCTGAATACAACCCTGTGCCACATGCTCTAGGGGTCCCTGCTTGAGCAGGGGGGTTGGACTAGTTCGTCTCTAGGGGTCCCTTCCAACCTCAACCATTCTGTGTGCTTCTGTGTGGCCCATCTCCAAAGAGAGGCTGCTTCTCACCCACCATAGTGACCATGTTGTCCTTTCTCAGACTCTGAAGATGTGCAGGATGCTTCTGCCAACGCACAAGGCCAGCCTGAGCAGCGTAAGTGCCACTCAGAGCCCTCCATGGCTTCAGCCCTGGGCAGCTCTCCCCTTGCAGTGCAGTGCTGGGCCATGTCCATGCAGACACGCAGCTTAGCATAGCTCTTCCCAAGGAGTGTGCAAAGTCGGCACACACGGGCAAGGGCTCGCCCTAACGTGGCCAGGGGCAATCCCCGCTCTATACATGCCTAAGCACGCTCAGGAAGCAGCGATTTCCTACTGCTCCCTCCCTAATCTACCCTTTGCGCCAAGAGAGATGAGCATGCTGTGGCCGCTGAGGGAGGTGGCCCATGGCATGCTCTATGCTCACAGCAGCACCCACTTGCCTGGGATGAGCGTCCTGTGTGCTGGCCTTGTCCCAGCCCCGCAGTGCTGGCAGGGACGTGCGGGCTGGGGGCAGGGCAAGATGGGCATCTGTGGGGGACCAAGTGCCACTTGCCCTGGGGAGGGGGATTTGTGGCCGGAGTGAACAGGAGCTGCCAGGCAACAGGGATACCTGCGTCGATGCCAGAACCAAACCTTCTTCTCCCTTTCAGGCTCCAGGGAGGGTCAGGAGGGCCAAGGCGGACGATGACCCGGAGCAGGTCCGAGGGAGCAGTGGCATTGGTGCACAGGTATCAGCAAACACACGAGCCAAGCCATGGACTTTGGCAGNATAGCTGGGCAATGAGAAATCTTATGAAATTCAGCAAAGACAAGTGCAAGGTCCTGCACTTGGGGAAAAATAACCCCAGACACCAGTACAGGCTGAGCTTCTGGAGAGCAGCTCTGCAGAGAGGGACCTGGGCGTCGTGTTGGATGACAAATTGACCATGAGGCAGCAGTGTGCCCTTGTGGCCAAGAAGGCAAATGGGATCCTGGGGTGCATTAGGAAGAGCGTCTGCAGCAGGTCGAGGGAGGGGGATCCTGCCCCTCTGCTCAGCCCTGGTGAGGCCACATCTGGAGTATTGTGTCCAGTTCTGGGCTCCCCAGTACAAGAGGGATGTGGAGCTACTGGAGAGAGTACAGCGCAGGGCTACAAGGATGATGAGGGGCCTGGACCATCTGCCCTATGAGGAAAGGCTGAGAGAGCTGGGCCTGTTCATCCTGGAGAAGAGAAGGCTGAGATGAACCTGATCAGTGTCTGTAAGTACCTCAAAGGAGGCAGTGAGGAGGATGGTGCTGGCCTCTTCTTAGTAGTGACCACTGATAGGACTAGAGGAAATGGCCACAAACTGAAACACCAAAAGTTCCACAGGAATTTAAGGAAAAATTTCTTAACAGTGAGGGTGGCAGAGCACTGGAACAGGCTGCCCAGAGAGGTTGTGGAGTCTCCTTCTCTGGAGATCTTCCCAACCCGCTTGGATGCAGTCCTGTGCCACATGCTGTAGGTGACCCTGTGTGTACAGGGCGATTGGACTAGATGATCTCTAGAGGTCCCTTCCAACCTTAAGCATTCTATGATTCTATGATTCAAGGGCGTCAGCCATTTGGTTTGTTATGACCTTCAAGACAGCTTGTAATCTTATTATCCAATTCAAATTATAAATGGGGTCCCTAGCTCTGGCTATTATTTCGCTAGGGTTCCAAGTGGCCGGCTCATAGGATGCTATCATTCTCTCAGGTGGCCATTCATCCTTCCCCCATTTTTGGGAGCTTCCCTTAGTCGGGGAGGTGTCAAGGGATCACCTTTCTCTGACCACATCATCCTATGCTTTCACTCTAAGGCCTGTCCCCTGATTTTGTGACAGCAAAAAGAAGAGGGGCCTCATACATCCGACAGCATATCTCTGCCCAGTCTGAAGGTAACCTCCAATGAGCATGTTGGCCACAAATCCAATAGTGTCCTTTCAAGGTCCAGGTTCCACGTGCAAAGGGGCCATGCCACTTTTCATCATCAATTGCTGGCTACTCCCTGGGCCTAATGGTCCTCCGCTAACAGTTTTGTCACGGTAAGAGTCACAATAATCTCATTTCCAAGGTTCCACATGGGGCTTCCATTTACAGTCACATCCCCAATCTGGTAGGATGGATTTGGATCAGAACTTGTTAAAAAGGGCTCGAGTTCCATTCTGATGTTGTCATTTCCATCGATAACCACAGACGACATGTGTTTTACTTGTAGAATTGTCTCTTGGGCAGCTTATAAATAGGGCGTCAAAAAGCCAATCCCTCCCCACTGCTCTACAACCTTCACTATCCCTTAGGTAGGTGTGATAAGAACACTTTACCCAACTACCATTAATGAGCTTAACATGCGTTTGATTCCACCTGCCGCGATATTTGCAACATTCGTAAGGAGGGCAATTGGGAGTCCAACAGTCAAATCGTAAAGATAAAGTCCATTAACAAACACTTTTTCCCACTTGAACGCCATGTCCTCATGTCCGGTTAAGGCAATAAATGCCTTTCCTGTGAAAGCGCAATCGCCAAGGGTCACTGTCTGTGGGCGTATGAAGGAGCAGGGTCTCAAGGCAGTGAGGCAGAAGACATTTATTAAGGCATTAGCATACATACTTATAGTAAATTATCTGGATATAGTACCTTATTTGTCTACAAGTGTGAGAAGCACAACCAATAGCCTAAAGGATTACATCAACTGGTAGAAGCAGTCGTACAGTTACTCTTTTGTTCTTAGTTTGCTGACAAAGCTTGCTGATAGAGCACCTGCACTGTCGTCCTTGAAGTTAGTTACACTTCTAACAAGACAACCCATACTATTGTTCTCAGAGCAGGCCTCCACAGCCCTTGGAATAGCCTCTCTCCCTAATTCAAAGGCAGCCTGCTGCTCACTTCCCCATTCAAACTCGTATTTCTTCCTCATGACTTTATCCAGCGGGGTTAAGATTTGTCCTAAGTGCAGGATATGTAGTCTCCAAAAGCCAAATAATCCGATGAATCTTTGTGCCTCCTTTTTGTTTTGCAACACTGCAAAATCTGAAAATTTCTGTCTAGCTTTGGGTAATATTGCTGGATGCCCGCAATGCCATTGAATTCCTAAAAATGTCACTGTCTTGGACGGTCCTTGAATTTTGGTAGGATTCCTTTCCCAGCCTTTCTCTTTCATGGGATCCACAGTTAATTCAAGAACTTGCAGCACTTCCTCCTCACTGCTCCCCTGGATCAGGATATCATCTGTCTAATGAATTAATTGCATGTGAGGGGGCAGCTTTCTCTCATCCAAATGCTCATCCAAAAAGGCTCAGGGAGCCGAGGTTGCCAGGCTGGGACAGTGCTGGGAGCCCTCGTCTGATCTTGCCAGGTG
>VZSV01000087.1:0-37366 GCA_013398735.1 Nothocercus julius
GCTGCTGCTGCTGCTACAACTGTGGCGGAGCAGAGCGCTGGCGAAAACAGACCCTGGCGTCACCCAGGCCTCGCCGCGGAGTCTGTCCGGGCCCTGGCGGGGACAGGGAGGTGTCACTGTGAGGCGGGTGCCCCGCTGTGACATCGTGCCGTGTCACAGAGGTCTGCGACCCCTCTGGCTTGTGGGCACGGCCAGGTGTGGGCCCAGTGTGGGCAGAGGAGCCGAAGGGGGCACTGCAGGAGGCTGCCCCCTGCCCTCGCCTCCCCCCGTGGAGGCCGTGGGGCAGGGAGGTCACAAGGGGTGCCTAGAGTTGGGCTGCCGTGGGGACACTGACTCCGGAGGTGTCCCCAAAGTCAGGGCACTGGGGTACAGTTGTGGGCGGTAGAGGGGTCTGTGCTGGACTCTGCCCTGAAGGAAGGGCAGGACAGAAGAAGGAGCAGGGCTGCCACTGTCTCTGGTCAGCCTCTGAGGCTCCCTGGCACTTCGTGAGGCTATGAGCATGGTGCTAGTCCAGGACATGCCACGGGCACAGAGCCATCTCAGCAGGGGCAAGGAGCAGAGAAAGAAGCTTCTTTAAGACCTAAAGAAATTCCATAAAAAGCTCCACCAGGTCTGACAGAACAGGGTCTCTCTTGGGTGTTCAGCTCCAGTATGGCAAAGGACTCCTCAGCCTGTAGCTCATTTCCTGCTGCAGGAACCTTATAGCTGGAAGGCCATGAGGAGGGCTCTGCTGCAAACAGCAAGGTTGATGGTGGCTCCCCTCAGAAGGACCCATGGCGGCTGCTTCATCCCTTGGCACTCTCCAGCCTGGCCCTTCCTCTCCAGTAAGCCGCAACCCCCAGCTCCCCTGCACGGTAGCCTTCCAGTGGAGCAGAGCCCCAGAGACAGCACAGCCAATGCCCAATGAGTTCCTGGCTTTGCAGGGCCCCCTCCACCCTGTCTTATGTCCCTCCCAGTGCAGCTGCCCTCCGCCAGCAGAAGCAGCTCTCAGGGCTCCTGGATGGGCCAGCCATGGCCAGAGCTGTGGAGCAAGCACGGGGCCTTTGTGCAGCTCCACAGGCTCCTGCGGAGAAAGAAGTTACAGGGCGCATGGAGAGGTCACTGCAGCTGCAAGAGGGACCATCAGTCTTCATTTTGCACTGGGCAGGAAACAGATTTTAATAGATGGGTAAAGGCCCAGGCGCCTGCTTCAGCCTTCAGCGTCTGTTGTGATGGCTAAGGAGCCGGCTTACGACTTCTTGGTATGGCTGGCAGTGCATGGGCCATCTCGTGGCGGTCAAAGAGCTGCTTCTTCTCCCCCTTGCTAGAGAATGCAAAAGAAAGGGCTTCAGCTCTGTGGTGAGACACATGGGAGGCAAATTCTGCAGGCCTTTGCTAGGTGGCTGTTCCCAGATGTGCTGCTGGGGCCAGCTCAGTGTTGTTTGCAATGGGACTGGGGCCCATGTGTGCAAATCAGGTCACCTAGAGTGCCAGTGAGTTCAGGGTGAACTCAGACAGGGCCGAGACCTGGGACTGATGGGGTGACGAAGATGAGCATCAGGCTCGTAAGTGTCACTGCTCAGAGAAAAAAAGCTCCAGTTCTGTGTTTTGGGAAGGGAAGGCCAAGCAGCTGAGTAATGCTTTCAGCTTCAGCCCCTCATTATCTGGGCATACCCCACTGAAATGCTCTTCTGAGTGCCCTTCAAGTACCTCTTGGGTGGATGGGACGTGTCTTGTATTCAGACAGCTCCTTGGCATTGAGGGCTGTCAGGGAAAGACGCTCTTTCCCCAGGGGCTGTTGCCAGTGAAACCAAAGAGCATGGCAGGAGAGGGGAGCCCCATGGGCTTGGGACAACTGTTACCAGATGAAGTCCTGCTTCACTGTGTCCCTGTTCAGAGTAGCCATCCTTGTCCACTCGCCCTGCTGTGCTTTGTAGGTCTCCAGCAGCTTCAGGGGTGGGCTTGCTCCTGGCCAACAAAGACTGCAAGAGCAGGTAGAGGTTCTCCGTCATTCTTGCACGGGTGTGCTGCCTGCCTCTTCCCTTCTGCAGTCCTCCATGGTCACACAGAGAAACACACACACAAATGAGCACACACATGCATCCACTTACTCTTCCGGGGATATCTCTGGGAAGCACAGCTCTTCCCTCCCTTCTGATGTTCTCCTGTTGCCTTTCATTCCCTCCTTGAGCTTCTCGTCATACTCCTTTCTCAGCACATGGGAAGGAGGCTTGGGATCCTCGCTCACGTAGCGACAGGTGGTCTGCAAAAGCAGAAGAGGCTTCCCTGAAGTACTGCTGCACACGGCTGGAACTCTTCCCCAAAAGGAAGGATTGGGGGAATTGGGACTGAACAGCAGGGAAGGGGCCGGTGATGGCACAGCCATGCTCTGCATGTGGCACAAAGTAGTCTTTTCCCAACAACCAGAGCTTTCAAGGCTTAAGATTCTACCCACTGAAGCCAACGGGAGTATTCTGGTTCTCAGTCATTGTGTGGGGACTGAGGCCTTGTGCTTCAGCTAAGAAATGCCACCTAAAAAGAGCAGCTTTGGCTCCGGAGTGGGATTCTTAATCCCTCTGAGAGATGCAGTCAAGGAGGAGGCTGCCGACGCTGTAGCGGATGGCTCACTTTGCCTTTGCGTGATAGGGGCAGCTCCTCCCTGGCTGCAGGGAGCCTACAATTGGGCAGACAGCAGCCAGTGGCCTGGCTAGTTGGCAGTGACAATCCTGGTGCTCCTGGCACACTGTTGCTGCTCCACTGCCAGGCAGTGCCAGGGAGGCAATTCTCCTGAAGGCTCTAAAGTACTTGCTGTACCTGGCCTTGCAGTAATTTTTCCTTTGTTTTGTTGGCATAGTATTCACCCCAGATTTCCCCTTTGATTTTTTTGCGCTTTGATGCCATGAGCAAATGGAGGCGTCTTTCTGATGGATCCGTGCAAAGGTAGCAGACTCCCTGGAGGTCATGGAAACACAAAAGCCCTCAGTGTAAGACTCAAGGATCGTAGGCATGTGGAGGAGGGCAGGTAAGGTGGTGGGGATTGTGGTGTGGTTCCTCCCTCTTCCCTGGAGATGGGAAGTCCACACAGGGGTGGCAAATGTCTCCCATTTACCTTTCCTGATGGCTGATGAGCACAAGCAGGGAGTTCAGACTTGAGTTGGGCTTGAGGCTTTGGCTGCTTGTGTGCCTTGGAGGGCCTCTCCGCAATTGATGGCAGAAATCTGAAGAGACAGGACAAGGAGAGTCAGAGGGAGCAGAAGCTGAGCCCGTTCCTCCGCGCTGGGCTCACAGCCTGTGCCCCTGCTGCCGCAGCTCGGGGCGGTGCTGCAGGGAAACCCCGTGCCCAGCAAGAGAGCAACGGTCCTTGTGACGTTCCAGAGCCTTTCAGCGTGGTGACGGGCAGCGTGGCCAGAGGAGAGATGTCACTCTCACGACGACAGGAGCCCAGTGTGTGCTCAGCTGCCCTCACAGCCCCGATCCCTCCCCAGAAGCCTTACCTGCCTCTGGCTCCTCCAGTTCCCTTAGATTCCTCTTGGTATTTCACTGCCAGTTTGGCCAAAGGAATCTTCTCTCGAGCCAGGAAGACTGGATCCAGCTGGCTGCCTGCAAGCAGGAATGAAAAGAGCTCTTCAGCAATGTGTCTTTGTGCCTGTGCAAGCGTGAGCAGTGGAGCTGCTCGGTTGTGCTGTGGGAGGCTCCGGAGGCTTCTTCCCCTCAGATGGTCTTCCTCCTCAGCTACCAGCACTTGGCTTCCTTGAGCTGTGGAAACTCTTCCATTTCTAAACCTCCTGGCAGACATTGCTAGTCAAGATGCTGAGGCCTTCTCCTCCACTGTGACTCCTGTTAGCGCGATTGCTACCTCAGACAGAAAAGCAAGTGGCCCTCTAGATGAGGGAAGGGGGTCCCCAGGGTTAGTGCAACTCAGAGCATCAACCCTGAGAGCAGCAGGCATCAGCTGCCCTTGGGAGTGTTGGGGGCATCTGCTGGGAAGGCACTAGAGATTTACCCGGACACGTCCATAAAGTCACCCAAAGGCCTTCTCGTGTCCCTTGCCTTGGGACATTGTGGCCTTGGCTCTCCCTCCCTCGCAAGGATGAAAGGGGAAGGCGCAAGCCCTGACAGGAGGGGCTGTGACATTACCTTGGCTCTTACGGCGCTCGCCAGGCACCACCTCTTCCCTGGGCTTGACGGAACGTGCGTTGAGCAAAGTTTTGCCTGGGAACTCAAGGGCAAACCTGGAAACAAGAGGCCACGTGAACAAAGGGCACCATGGTCCCTTGGCCGCTCGCACTGAGAGCGTCTTTACTGAGAGCCTTGAGAGTTCCTCGTGTCCCTGTGGAGTAGGTCACCCTTGTGGGATCTGAGGGGCACAGGGCAGGATGGCAGAGCCTGGAGAGCCGTGCCAGTTTCCATCAATCTCTGGCAGTGCTTCCCTGGCTTTCTTGTGAGAAAACCGACTCCTTCTACACAAGGCCTCCTTGGTGTCCCTGGAGAGCCTGCCATGTCTCGCTTTCTGTGTGCACGGAGAACACACCAGCCCCTTTGTGTGCACTGCCCCGGCTGAGGAGGAGGCAGCACGGAGGCAGCTGGATTTGTGTGCACTGCCCCGGCTGAGGAGGAGGCAGCACGGAGGCAGCTGGAAGCCTTGTCTTGCATGGGGTTGTGAGAAGGCAAGTCTTGGCAAGAGGCTGTGCCCAGGTTGAGCTGAGAAGCTGCTCTGTGGGGCAGCTGGGGTTGCAGGAGTGAGTCTCCTCACCTTGGCAACACGATGACACCATCATGACTGACGCGATGAAAGTCGTTTCTGGTATCAAAGGTGACAACATCCGTCATCTCTGACTCCTACAGCAGGATAGAGTCATGGGAGGTGATGTCAGGCACATATGCTTGTTGCTGCCAACGGTGGCCTCCCTTGCTGCTGCTCAGTGAAGGAGCTGCCTTTCAGAAAGCCTAGTATCACCTTATCTTCAGTACCATTCGGCCCTTCTGCGAACAAGCCAACAGGCTACCAAGGGGTGGTGTCACTCTTGGAGAGTGTGGCCAGCCCAAGTGGTAAGCCAGATGATGGCACGCCAAGAGAAGCCTGTTTGAGGGAGCTTTGACAGGCATTTCGGAGATCTCCTTATGCCTCTCAGAGAAATGACAAACTCACTGTGAGAAGAGCTGGCATCATGTTGCCTGTGGAATCCACCTCCATAAGACAGTGATCAAAAAAGTTCATGGTGACCACTTGTCTTTTTACGGTAAGAACGCCAACGTCCTTGAACACCAGTTTGACATCCTTGCCTTCTGCCAGTGCTCCCGAAAAGAAAAGCAGGGTCTCCTCTATGCAGTGCTTCACTGTTACTGTCGGGAAGCCGGTGTCCTTGGCTATCTGGTCATAGTTCAGCTGCACAACTGGGATCTCGTCTAAAACACAAGAAGAAACAAACCAGTAGCAGCCAAATTACTCAGCTATCTCATATGGTCTGGGCATCAGAAGCTCATGGCCATCAATATAGTGCCAGGGAGTCCCATTTAACCCTGAGCAACATCTGCAAAAGGGAGCTCATGGGCCCCCCTCTTTCAATGTGTTCCAAGGTCTCTGCAAATGGTGAGATGAGACATGTCAACAAGAATAGGCATACATGGGCTGCACACGGGGAGCAGGGTATTCATCTGCCTTCTTACCAGGAATGTCCCTCTGCACATATCGGAGCGCATAAAACCTCTTCAGAAAACTGCACAGCTGGAACATGGGCCTTAGAACAAGCACAGCTTCGCCCTTTCCCACAAAGATGTGGTCTTTGAAGACTGCAAATGTCCCAATTCCAATGCTCACCGCCTAGAAAAACAAGCAGAGCACAGGAAGCAGAGTAAGCACCCTCTGGTAAGGGAAAGCTGCTGTCTCACTTGGGTGACCATGGCCCGGGCTGCTCTAGGAGATACAGAGGGCCTTTGAAAGCTCTGTGTAAGACCTACAGTTGCCGGGTGCTTCCCTCCTCTTCCCCACCTTCCTTCTTGCCCTTCTTGCTCTTAAAAGCGCTGCTGGGGCAGGCAAGGCAGAGCCAGTGGCCCTTGGCTGGGTAATGAGCTTGGTGGTTGGGTTCTAAGGCCCCCAAACGCCCCAGGGCTTCTGCTGGCACCTTCCCCCTGTGTCAGGGGCGACGGGCGCCTTTTTTCCCATCCCTTCTCAGAGACTGTGCGCTGTGGCCAGCTCCTCAGCGGGTGGGTGCTCCTTGGCTTGGGGTGTGAGGCAGGCAGGGTCTGTTAAACCTCCTGTCTCTTGGGCTCTTTGGAGAAGGGGAAAATACAGCACTACAGAGGTGGGTGTCAGGGCTCCCTGGAGCCGCGGATGAGCGGGGTGCAAGGCTCACATTCTTCTGCAGAAGCTCTCTTCTGAGGGAGCAGCAGGCAGCATCCCAAATTTTAACGATGTCTGCAAAGCAAGCGGAAGACCTGTCATGCTCCAAGAGAGCCCAGCCCTGCCCTGCAGCACTCCCCTAAGCAAGGAGGCAAGAGCACTCGAGTCCCCCACTGTGGCCGAGGACAAGCACATGCATGGCTGGGGCATCATGGTCAAGCTTTTCATGGCCTGCAGCCTGGAGGATGCCTGCACGGAGCTGAAGGAGGTGTGGGGAGTGCCCGCATGTGCTCTGCACGGCCCCATCTGCAGCTGCAGCTCCTTGCGCTGCTGGGAGCAGGGGCGCCCCGTCCCCACCGCGGTGCAGGCAGCAAGCCTGTCCACCACACTTCTGCTTGGGGTTGCCCAGGGAGCCAGGGCAGAGTTGGAGGCAGGGGCCTGGCATGGGGGCTGTCAGCAGGAGCCCTGCGCTGGGAGACAGTGTCAAGAGGGCCTCAGTTCCAGACTCTCCACATAGTCTGGGTTGCCTGATCACTCCTGGAAGGGCTCTTGAGAGCCTTACCGTTGGTGCTGAGATGCTTGAGGGTTGGAAACTTCTCAGGCCCCAGAGGTGGGTTGAGAACCAGGAAATTCACCATCTTTGTCACCCTTGCTTAAGTTCACCGTGGTAGGGGACAAAGACCCTCTCTTGATCTCTTGCAACTCCTGCGCAGCTGCAGCTCTGGTGGAGCAGAGCGCTGGTGAGAGCAGGCCCTGATGTCACCCAGGCCTTGCTGCAGGGTCTGGCTGGGGCCTGTTAGGGACAGGGAAGTGTCGCTGTGACGTGGGCGCCCCACTGTGACACCCCATTGTGTCACAGAGGGCTACCAGAACCTGCAGTCTCACAGACATGGGCGGGTTTGACTGGAGCACTGGAGAATGTGGCCCCCTGCCCTCACCTTCCCCCACAGAGGCTGTGGGGCAGGGAGTGGGTCCCTAACCTTGGGCTCCCCAGTGGCACTGACTCCAGTTGTATCCCCAAAGAGGGTCACTGGGCTATGATTATGGGCAGTGGGAGGACAGAAGGAGTAAGGAGGGGCAGGGCTGCCCCTGCCACTGGTCAGCCTCTAGGGAGGAAGGGCTGAAGCTCCTTGGCATTTCCCCAGGCTATGGACACGTAGCCAGTCAGCAGGGACAAAGAGTAGAGAAAGAAACTTCTTGAAGACATAGAACACTCTGTCAACAGAAACCCAACACAGATGCCATTAAAAAAAATAATAAAAAATAACCTAACCATATGAAGCATGAATAAACCAAAGCATGAATCTCCCCCTTATGCCAGTCCAGGGGCACACCATCCTTCACCAGTCCTTTGAGCAAGGTCTGAGGCTACAGCTGTGCTTTGGCAATACTGGGTAACTTTCTTGGTGCTTAGGTGTCTGGAAACACCAGGATTTTGCCCACTTAGGGTCTGAGCAGAAACCTGAGCCTTTTGAGCTATATAAACAAAACAAATTAATTCTCTTTCTACCTTACAAGGTAGAATCATACCTTGTAAGGAATCATAAGTATTCCTTCATTTAATGCATATAACTGCTAATCCAGGGTAATGCTGTCTAGTTGGGCAGTTGCACAGACCTGTAAAGCAATGCTGGAATCGAATTACTCCGACACTCCCTGCAACTACACCCTTACAAACAATGCATTGGCCTCAGCCTTGGCACACAAGCAGCATTTGCAATACTCCCTTGAAGTCCCCGCTCTGCTCATGTCATGGCTAGCTCAGACGGGGCTCCCTGTCTAGAAAGGGAAAATTCAGAACTGCAAAACAAGGTATGAACGTGGGAAAAGACGACAAGTATGCGCAAAATGTCCCTAAAGCTCGTCTCCTTCTTCCTCTGCACCCTGATTGCACCTAATCTCACAGGTAAATGGTTAAAATATCTCCAGCTGACTGTCAGAACTGCTAGGGGTTGGGAGGAGGACGAAACGTATTTCTTTAATTCTGCATATAAAAACTTAAACCAAATAGTCCAAGATAAGTCATCTTGAATTTTAATTCTTCATTAAAAATTAATATTAGAATAAGCAAATAAAAATCCATAAGTTGTGTTCTACAAGTCAGTTCTAAAATCTAAAGGAAAAAAAATGTATTTAAGGAAATTAATTAATACTGTTTTTCCCCCTCTGTTCTCTGAGAGGTTGAACTTGCAATTCCTCTTTAAATGCTTATCGCTTTAAAAACAGGAGATTCCCTACCTGTGGCATGGATCCAAGGTAAGAAAGGAAGGTTTATAAAGTGTTAGTTATCGTCTCAAAAATATTCGTTCGTAGTTATAATTCTGTCTTTCCAAAGGTGCCATCTTAACTCCTGAATTCAGGTTGTCTTGCTCCTTTTTGTTCTCTGCTTCAGAAAAAAGAAAAACAATATTACAGCTTTTCTAGCCAGCAAAACCTTTTAAACAGATGATTTATATTTCTTTGTTGCTAGATAGGCAATCACTGACTCAATTGTAACGTTCTCAGAATGGATATTCATCCAACTTTGTCTTCCACACTGTGGCAGACCATGGGAAAGAAAGTTGCAATAACTTTCCACCAAGCATTCTCCCAGTCCACTCACCTTAACCTGAAACATGAAGATTTATGTCTCCTTGTCTCCTTCATTAGGGTAAAGAGCATTTTGCGGTGGAAGGTTTACCTAGAACAGACTCTGTTGATGCCCAGAGCAGATATCAAGCTAGGTCACACTATGGTTCCTGTCCAGCCTGGGGATCTAGGCTTTGTATCCAGGGTGCTGGGAAGAAAAAGGGGCAGGCTGATATATGCTAAGATCTTGCCTTATGGAGTCCATGCACACAGCTGGAACATGGGTAGTTCCCAGAGCCATCAGGGTAAAGGTGGCTAAAGAGCCTGATCAGCACCTTATTTTAATGTCACCTTATTTTAACGCCAGCTAGAGATTAATGGAATGTGGACTTTGTTAAGTGAAATGGATGTGATTTTAAAAAACTTTGAATGAAAAAGGTAATGATCTTACTTCAACAGACATTATGCTAGAGCAGTTACCTTGTGCCTAGGAGAGTATTGAAATGGCCACTGCTGCCCTAGGCTGGCAGGAACCACTCCATTCCTCTCACCTTCTGTCTCTATGGTCTTTTCTACCTTGGGAACTATTCACTGCTGAGCAGAAAGAATGTAATTGTTCTCAGGACCAGCAAGTAGCAGAACCAATAGGAGGCTGTTCCCATAGGGAACACCTGGGGAACCCAGTGAACTCTCCTTCTGCACTCTTCTTCCAAAACTCCTAATGTGTTTTTTGTTAAGATGTCGTAGGATAAAATCCATAAACCACACTGTTGGCATCATCCCAAACCTAGAAGTCCCTGATTCTAACTACACAATAACTTCACATATTAACACAATAACTTCAGACATAAATCATTGATTATCCAAGAGACCATTAATAAGTACTTTGATTACAGTCTACAAGCACTTATGCTATTAGAATCCTGTAACAGGGAGAAAGGAAAAAAAAAAAAAAAAAGTGCTTAAGCCAGGATCATCTTCTACAAAGCTGAGTTGATCTTGGAAAGAAATTGCACATTTTCAACCATGAGGTAAATGGTCCATTGGAGCAGTTTATAGTGCACAATAGAGTACCTCTTTTACTTGACTTCATTAAATCAGATTAGATGGCTTGCTAAAAGCTTGACCTTTGCACATTGTTTTACTGATACAATAAAAAGTCTGAAGCAATGGAAATGCATACTTTTCCTTTCTGTAAGCAGTTCCATGCCTAACTGCCCTGTCATTTGCTCTTTGGCCGTGTCAAACAGTTTTACAGAATTCAACTAAGCTTACATTCTTACACCTTTCCTTTTCTTTCTTTTGCTGGGAATTTGAGATGGAGATGCTTTGCTGCCAGCACCTCAGAATATCTCTATTATTTCTACCAACATGAAACACTTCTTAACCTGGAGTCCTGTGACCATCCAAGGAGAAACTGTGAGATACTCCGTTGAATTTCAGGGGTAACTTTCATCTGCCTATTTTTTTCTCTCCCCTTCTTTGAACTGTTTAGAGTTAAAATCCTGCATTGCTTATATCTTGAACACTGTTCAGCTCACAGGTCTAAGAAGTTAGATATTCCATCATTGTTAATCACAAGTTGGAAAAAACAAAACACCTTTTGATCTAATTCCACATACATTCTGTGGTCATGCTTTATCAATAGCTGATTGATAATAGATACTCAAGTGACCCATTGTGTGCATTAAGCCTATATATGAAGGCTACCTTTGACCAAAGTACTCAAATGAAGAAGCAATAGGTTACCAAGAGGAAGAAAGAGAAAGCCTTTGAGATTTATTCAATGTTAATCTTTTAATCAGTTTACAGACATGAATATCTCCTAAGAAAATGTGGGAGGCTTCTGGAGCATCTTGAGCTATGACTTGGATCACAACATGGCCTCTTTGGGACTCTGGTTTACCAAAGATGACCAAGTTCGCTGAAGGAAGCAGGATCTGGTGCACCAGTACTAGGTTGAATGTTCCTACTTCCCACAGTAACAGGCTGCATTTGTATCATGGACGAGCCTGCTCAGGAGATCATGTCTAGATAATGTTTAGAGAACAGCCATGCTGGTTTCATATGCTCCTAGTATTTCAGCTTTGCTTTATCCCTGTACTTGTTTAACTAGCAAGCAGTCATAGTCCAGGTCGTAGAGATATCCCCTATCACTGTCTTTGTTGTCTGCCTGCTCGTTTCCTCTCCCCAGGGAGTATGAACGAGAGTATGCCAATGAGAGCTGGATCCCCATCTGTGAGTGTTCACTCATTACAACCACAGTGTGTAACATGACAGAGGATATCTCAGCCACTGTGCCCTATAACCTGCGTGTGAGGGCAGACACTGGCACTCGAAGATCAGAGTGGGGCACCCTGAAAGGTTTCTTCAATCGCATCACAAGTAAGTCCTGCCATTTGAATTATGCTACATCAGTTGTGTTCATCTGTCATAGTACTCTCTTGAGGCATTGCACATGTGCATGTTTGCAAGGTATGCATGTGGCCTGAAGGCTATAAATGCACAGTGTGCCCTACACACTCTGTTTCTCTCTTATCCTCATGTTGAGTTGGTATATTTCAGACAGCTCCACTGTGTTCTCAGATAGAAGCTTCATCCTTCTACAAGCTTCAAAAAAAGTGGGAACACCCGAGGCACTTCTCTTGGCAAGTTGAACAATCTTGCTGCTGATCTCGAGGACTCCTCATCAATGAGGCTTGCTGTGAATGCTCTATCTAAAGTCTCTTCTGAGGAAGAAACATTGCAGCAAACCTATGAATACAGAGTATTTTCTCCATACCCCTACATCTCTTGCAAAGTCAAGGACCTGCTCAATGCAAGGATTATATTTGCATGTAAAAATCAGAGTACTGTGTAATTCCAGTGTTTCTGTCATTACCTCTTCTCTGCCTTCCCATCAACTGCTTTCAGCAAAAAACACCTCTCCTAAGGTTACTATTAGTAAGCAGATCTCAGTCTGGGAAGCAGTCACCAGGTTTAGCCAGTTCCATCCAAGGCCAAAGCAGACCCTATCTGAAACCTTTGTGGGTCACTAGAAGTTACCTAGTGACTCATGAGGGAGAATCCTCAGTCATATAGAGTCCTTAGTCAAAGCAGCACCATCAAAAGTGTTCCATAAATGGTGAATATGTCTACTGGTGTGGAACTGTTTCCCCAGAGGGGAGTTTTAATGAATAACCTTTTCCAGTTGCTCTGGTAGTCTGGAGTTGAGCCAAAGACCAGACTGTCAAGCAGCAACAGAGAAATAATATTCCTTTGTTTGACCTTCTTCATGGATGAGGGCAGCAACTTTCTCATTCGTCCTCTTTTCCCAGTGAGCTTTCAGAATGGAACCATCTTTTTGGCTAAGGGATAAACCATGACATAGGTGGAAGCTGCAGATGGCATCAGGTCCTTCCCTAGATGCTATGAAGTAAGAGATTACCATGCTGGTTATTACACTTATCCCAAGTCTTGGACTATTCATTTACTGGTAGCTGTGCTGCTTCACTCTCCATGAGTTCAATCAGAACTCCCTGTAAAGTATATGATTTATAAGACAACTGATAATAATAGAAAAATCTTTTTTGTCTTGCCCCATCTGGCAAAGTGGATTACATGAAATGAAGGACTCTAGCCAGGCTTCTGAAGGCTCCTATAGCTTAGATCACAGGTGCAACAGACTCCACCATTTGGGGCCCTTGCAATATTTCACTGCAAACTATTAGATTCTAGTAGTGAGTTGGAGACACCAGTTGTTCAAATGATTATTGATTTTAGAATAGCCCCATAGTTCTGGCACTGCCTGGAGCTGAGGGAGTATGGAATCTTGCTTTTTTCTCTGCAAGCAGGGTCACTCTCTGCCTGCAAGTTACAGCATTGCTGAAAAACAAGCAGCAGATTGTGGAAGAACTTTCATATAGGACATGCCATCTTCCAACCACTTGAAACCATCAACACCTTTAAAGAGTTGAACTGTAACTTTGAGCAGTTCTCATTCTGGTCACCAAAAGAAAGCTGGTAGGTTGCACGTATGTGCAGTGTCCCAGCTCATCACTTAAGTTGTTCTCCAGCTCAGGCTCACAACTCATTTCTTTCAGCTTGTGTCCTCATTACCTCTGCTGTAGTCTGATCCTAAATCCACATGGCAACCTCAGAGTTAAGTCAGTACTGAGGAAGATGCGTGGCACAGTAAGGCACCTTCTTTCCTGACTGGAATTTCAGTCCTCTCCACACTTTGAGGGCAGCTTGTCCAGAATCCACTTGGTTTAGAACTGTAGCAAACTTGGACCCTAGCTACTAGCTCCTAGCTAGTTATTGCCAAAATTCTCATGAGGGAGCAGTGGTTTTCACAGCCCCTAATATGTGTCTTAATGTAAGCTAATGCCCAGGAGCAGAGCTGCCTAATCCAGTGTCTCAACTTCTGGTGGCTCAACTGGTTCTGCTGCTATAGATCACATGGAACCTGTGGGCCAGACACCTTCCTCCACTGAAAGAAATTCAAAACCTTTCAAGTCTGTGCAAGTCAGCTATTGTCAAACATCACAACACAGTCTTGGTGGTCCTCCTGTTCAGCACCTAGTCATTCTGAGAAGGCAGAGAAATTCCTGCCGCACTGAAGCGATCAACTGTTATCTCAACCGATATACTACTGTGCCTATGGTGACAGCAAAAGGACAGTAACAGCAAGGAGCTTCCCTGCCTCTCCTAGCCAGGAAAAGGAAGATTTTTCTTTTTCGAGATGCCTCTAACATGACAATGGTGCTTTCTATGTTGACAGCTTACCTGACCCCACCTCTGATGAAGATCATAGCAGATGGGTATCATTTACTAGTGGAGCTGGAAGACATGGGGCCAGCTTTTCAGTTCCATGTTCTATATTGGAGGAAGGGCCAGGAGAGTAAGGTGAGTTTTATCCTTGGGTTTGGGGTGAAGATGGAAACCCCACAGGACTTAGAGTGAGACCACACAGACACTGTCCAGGGGCCATTTTCTATTTCACACTACAAGTGGATTATGCCAGTCACTGCTATGTGATGCTGGAGGACCTGCACAGAGTCAGTGTCTGCAGTATTCCCTCTGTACTCACTGTTTTGTTCTTCTCATTCTGGTGGAGAAGCCCGTCTACTCTTTCCATATTCTGTCTTCTTGGAAAGGGAGTCCCACCAGGAACCTCAACAAATAAACCAAAAGAAAAATCATGGACTGAAGGCTTGCTTTCTTCTCAGAATATCCTTTGGTTTACTTGGACCTAGAATTAAGGTGTTATATTGGAAGCACTACACAAGTTTCTCAGGAGTCTCTTGTAAAATAGATCTAACCATTGAGAATGAGCTTAGCTGAGGGTGCTGATTATACGTGGGTAATAATGAAAACGGACAATTTGCATTCCATTCAGGTACTTATGTTTTTGTTAGCCACCAAGAATTCTTCTCTTGGGAGCATCATGTTTCCCTAGCACCAAAGGACATAAAAATATAAATACAGCCATATCAAATCAGATCACAGATCCATTCAAATATTTTTTTCTTACATTGCCTAATGAAGATGATCAGGAAAGCAAATAAAAACAGGATCTGTGTACAATCATATTTAATTTCTCAAGCTTCAAAGAGAGACATCTACAGGGAATTCCTGATCCAAAACTGCTGCTTTAATGCTCTGGTTTTAAAGCCATATAAACTTAGCACATCCAGATTCCTGTAGTAAGGAGTTCCACAGCTTAAATACTGCACCACATGAATCTTCATTCAGAAGAGAGGAAGTTACTCCTGTTCACTTTCATCACCACAACAATTCTTTTGTACTGGCTATTGACTTTCTCTTCTCAGGCCAAGAACTAGACTGTTTAGCTGTACTCTTTTCTATACTTGCGGTTCTTTTTGTCATACTTCTGTGCCTTTACCAGTGTGGCAAGGGACTACACTCAAGCTCCTGTTCCTGACTGGAATGCTCCACTGATGCCCACTATGTAAAAATGAGGGAGAAAGATTCCTGTGAACATCATCTCACATTTATCTGTGCTGAATCTCACTTATTTTATTATATGGCCCTCTTGCAGTTATTCATAGTTGATAGGCCTCTTAAGTAGTACCCTGGTGTGCTTTTTTTTTTTTTTTTAAGCATCACTAGCAAGTATCAATCTCCTGCAGTATTTTGGTGAGCACAGATCCCTGTGTATCTTCACCATAATCTCCCCAAGCATAGCCTTTGTAGCATATATTTTAGCTAGCAATTTACCATGCAAAAGACTTACTTTTGTCAGAGAGCAGCAGGAAGCAGGGCTGTTCTGTAAGGACAAGAAAGCCAGGATCCAAGGGGGGATCCAGCACAGGCAATGCCCTCCTTAATGGGGTGCAGGCCAACAGGGTCCGACCACAGCAGAGAGAATCAGAGGCTCCTAACAGGAACCATCAAGCACTCCAGAGAAGGGGAGCAATGAACCAGGCCCAGGGCCCATACAGAGATCCCAGTCAGAAGCAAGAAGATTTAGGGGTAGAGACAGGACCAGAGACAAAGAACAACGTACATGCCAGGGCTCCATCCAGGAGACCGGCTCTCTGCAGCATAGATCCAAGGTCCATCAGGAAGGCAGGACTGGAGACCAGCACTCCTACAGCATAGCTCAGAAAAAGTCTACAGCTTCTGGGCTGAGCTTAAATAGAGTTCCTGGGCCATCAGCAGGGTGATGGTAGTAGTGGGGCAGCCCAGGTGAGGCTGGTCAGAGCAATCACAGCCTGATCAGTGCACATGGGGCCTGATGCCTTCCTATCACATGGTTATTAGCTTAATAGCCTTTGGAAGGGGCTTTTTTTTTTTTTTTTTTTAATAGATCCAAGTAAACCGTATTGACCAGGTGTCTCCTGTCCATGTGCTCTAGAAGGAAACCTATTGATTTGTAGCTGACTTCTTTTTACAAATGCATATTAACTTTTTCTCAATATGTGATATTTATTCTCATTTATATGCTGCTTATGGTGCACTGGAGCACACACAGTTGTACATGCCAGATTCTGAGGGGCGTGAGTGAGGGAATGAGTATTAAGGACGTCATCCACATGAAAGAAGCTCCCTTATACTTCCTTCACAGTCTGTCAGGAACCAGATGTGTGAGGAAAGCATAAATGAGGGACAGAGAAAATACACAGTGCTGTGGGACATGGCTGCATTGTACAGATGAACAGACAGAGAGGCTTCAAACATCTGCATCGGCAGGACACTGGGGATGCCAAATTTGGCATGGTACTGAGATCTATCTGCTGCTCTCCCTTGCTCCTCCTTAGCCCATCCCTTCCCCTTTTTGTGCTGCAAAATTGCAGAAAGGCTTCAGCACCCCTAGAACAGCAGCACTAGTATCACAGGCAGGATATTGCCATCCCAACAGAAACTCTGACCTCAAGCCTTTCACTAGGTCATGGTCTAATATTGTGAGCCAACAAGCCTCTTTGCTCCCTGCTCCTTTCCTCCCATCCCCTCCTGCCCTTCCAGGCAAGGGTGGTCTCTTTGCTCTCCTGTGCCTTCTTGCCTGCTGCTTTTCCTTTCTCTTCTTTTACTAACACAATCTGCTCTTACATCTGCTGCTTCTATTATTTTCCTATCTTTTATCCTAGAATGTGTAAGTTAGCATTAATGGTGGGACGCCTGCACTCAATTACACTCTTACCTTAAGTTCGGATGCTCCTTCTCTTGAGCCTGTTGCAGATGCAGCAGAAGATTGTGAAAGAGATCAGCTCCACACTTCACCTGGACACCATGGAGGCAGGAACTGAATATTGTGTAAAAGCTCAGACATATGTAGAGGCCATCAACAGAAGCAGCAACTTCAGCGAGATGCAGTGTGTGAGGGCACAAGGTAACAGCCACCTTTCCTTTCTGTTCTCCCAGAGTAGTCAAACCCCAGCAGTTCAGTGCTTTTCATTTTGTTTCCACCTAACGTCTCCTGTCTTGTTTACAAGGGCGTTGTCCCATTTGTTCCTTCAGGAAGGTAAAAAAGGTGCCCTGGCACTGATGTCCTTCCCTGGATGTGTGTGCAGTGAATGTCACCAGGGTTACTGGGAAGAGCATTCCCAGAGGGATCAGTTTGAGAGCACTGAGTGGTTTGTCCTCACAGATTCTCTAAGAAGTTTTCGTCCTTCTCTCTAGGTGACAGATCCACGTGGCTTGTTACTGCCCTCATCTCCTCTGCCAGCTTTGCTGTGGCTGCTTTGACCCTGCCTTTCCTTGCCTGGAAAACAAGCAAAATCTTTCAGTATTCCTGCTGCCCCATTGCTGTTCTGCCGGACACACTGGTAACTTTTTTGATTTTCCTGTTGCTACTAGGGGCCTGGGTCCTGGATTCCAGCTCTTGGGGCAGTTGTGGCAGGCAAGATGGGAGGAACAGTTTTTGGTGGGGAGGTAAAAGGCAGGCAGACAAGCTTGCCAATCTGAGAGCGATTGAATATGAGTGCACTTGTTTTTTACAGAGGGTATCAGAGCCCTCCCCGCAACTGATACTGTGTGGGAGTGAAGAAGCTGAACACTGTGATCTGATGGTGCATGTGATGCCCTCAGAAGATGTTTTCCGACTGTGGATTCAAGAAACACTTTAGAGCAGATAACGAAAAAAAAAAAAAAAAAGGTACCATGGAAATACATCTTCTAAACAGGCCTGACAGATTGTGCCCCACCAGTTTTCCTCACAGTACCAATAAGGAATGTCTGTTTTCTTTGTGTCTAAAATATGCTGAAAACTAGAGGTGTTGTGAGCATGTGGTTTTGGTTGCTCTTGTCCTCTTTTTAATATCCTCATCTATCAACAAAAGCAAGTAAAGACTACAGATATCAACAGCTAGTTTCTGTACTTTCCCTTCATATCCATAGTGATGGCAGACATGTTCTGAGTGTTCTCACTGGTAAAGATGGGTGTTAGGATCTTTTGTCCCTTGTCTGAGGATACATGTCCTGAGCTTCCCCATGAATCCCAAAAGGGGATGGATGATATGAAGAAGGCTGGGGAGATGGGTATTTTTGTCCCGTCCACATTTCATTTCTGAGATTTGGAACCTTGTGCCATCTCTTTGTCCTATTCACTGCCCCCCTGCCTCCTTACTCAGAACCTGCTGCTAGGGCTGCAGGCAGAGGCCTCGGCCCTGGCCCGAGGTTATGCGCTTGGAAAAGGATGTGGAAAATTCCTGAACATGACCTGAGAACTGCCTGGATGCGGCAGACAGCAGCGTAAGGTGCCAGCAGAAATAACAGACAGCCTGAAGGAAGGCAGAATTTTGCCATTGCTTTAGGGGGAGTGATGTGAGACACCGTCAAACCACGCAGATAGTTGCAGGGACCACTGGGGACCTTGCCCAGAGCAGAGCCTTCCAGAGCAGTGCTGGTTATGCCATACAGGCAGCGGTATCAGCAATACCAGACTTGGAGTGGATTTAGCAGAACTAGGACCAAGGGGTAAAGATAATTAGGGGTGGAGAAGGGCAGAGAAAGGGACGCTTAAAAAAGGGGAAACGGGATAAAGGAATGTGCAAACCAGGTGGTCAGTGCTGCCAGGGCACCTCTGGCACAGTGGATGGTGGATCACTGCAGCCGAAGCAGGACCATAAACCAGACCTTGTGTTTTGACCATGCTGCACAAGGCAAATCTGCAGGGTGGACAGTAGGCAGAGTACGTACCGTGGCTAGCAGGCAAATGCCCAGGCAGAAGGGCCAAGTGTCCCTGCGTCAGTGCTGTTCCTGCTGCCAGCATCATGGCTTTCCACATACCCTAACATCATCCTAATGATCCTAATTTTATGTCCTGTGAGCAGGACGTAAAAAGACATGGGGCTGAAAAGCTTTTTGTAAAGCTAGGGGTGGCTCATAATGAAAGTGGACAGATCTCTCCCTTCCAGAATGTGCCTTTTTAAAGAATTTCATTCTTGCAATCTTACCTCAGGCCACCAGATGTCAACAAAGCTCTGCGGGAAAAAAAGAAAGAAAAAAAAAGTGACTCTGGGCTCTGTTCTCCCCTCTGTGTTCGCCTCTGGATGAGGCAGTTCGCCATCACCCCTCCAATTACCCGGGAATGCAGATACTTGTGCCGTGGTGCTCCCGCTCCCAGACACGGAGAGGACCTGGGACAGAAGTGGAGAAGATCCCTGTGCCTGGGCTGCTGTGACAAATGCTGAGGGTCTGTCTGGGGTGGGAAGAGCTGACCCTGGCAGCAGGTAGCCAGGAGCCGTGGTGGACGAGGAGGACGCCAGCGCGTGCGCCCACTGCAGCCTGCCTCGTTGCTAATACAAGGACTAACCTGTTGTACAGAGCTGCCAGGGCCATGTTAGACACCAGAAACACCTGCAAAAAATATCTTAAAACAGGGAGATGGGAGAGAAGCGCTTCTGGCCTGCTAACCGCTCAGCAAGACCTCATGCAATTAGCCTCTGGCTATTCCAGTTTGTGTCTTTGGAGGCTTGAGACCAAATTTGAGGTGCTGCCTACAAGTCCCTGGAAAGCTCTGGTGTTATATGTGCTAGGTTTGGTTAGGCAGGAGAAATTACAGAAGTAATTCCTCTGCCATCTGTGTATGGCATAGGCAGCTGTCCTTACTCACTCCCTATAGCCTATTTCCACAGGGAGAAGGAGTTAACTGTGCCTGAACAGCCATAGTGGCTGCCTTTGATAAGTGATTTTGCTCTCACTATCGTGTTACCTCATTTTACAGAAGGACCACACAAGTAACTGCAGCAAAGGGCAACGTGATCTGATGAGCTCCTACTCCCTCTCTTCGCACCCATGCGGCAGTGAGTGGCTGTTCCTTTCCAAGTGCACTTCTTCATTGCTGTCCTCAAAAAAGTGCTGTAGGAAAACAAAATACAAACCTGCAGTGCGTTCAGCCATGTATAAATTGGAGGTTGGGGTTCCTAAAAACAGCCTTTTCCTGCAGACTTTGTGAGAACACAAGAACAGAGTAAATACTGGTAAGACCAGTTCTCAAAGAAAAACAATTCATTCTACTGAGTGCAGTCTAGCTTAAAGTTATTACATTTTAAAGCTTTTCTTGATATTACTGAGTTGGCAAAAAAAAAAGGAAGAAATTCAGTTATCTTTTACATAATACTAACCAGGGAATATACCCTAATTTTTCCTGTGAGGTTTATTTCCTTTGAAGCATATTACTGTTAGCTACTTTTAAGTAACATTGATGTTAATATAGAGTCCAGCATTTTATTCTCCAAACAAAAAAATATTTAAATTGACATTTTTTTAAAGTAATTTTTGCATAATTGCTATATGATTTTGTCTCTTTAAAAGTTACATTTTTTTCTTACAAAATTTAAAAGTAGCCCAAATTACTACTTTGAATACAAATTAATTTCAATTTCCTGTGAATATGGTGCTGCATCCTGCAAATAAAATACTACAAAGACAATAAGCTGCTACAACACTTTGGATAACGATGTTTATTGTTGGAAGAGTCAATATACAAAAGATTCTCATTGGTATTAAAATTCTACAAAACTGCCTAAGCAGAAAATTCTCAGTACAAGTAAGTTTTGCTCTTCTTAATAATACAAACCATTAAAAATACAGAAATGACTAGGGTAAGGTATAAAAGGAATTAGAAAATAGCAAGGTTAAGGGCTTACATTTTGAATAAGCTTAAATGAATATTGCAAATGGGGCCCTAGTTTGGTTTCATTTTGTGTATGGGCTATAATTTAGCTATTACTATAGAAATAGCTACTTCTGAGAAGTTTAATGCCATTAATTTGCTCAGGATCACAAGCAAACCTTCATTAACATCCAAGGTCAGGCTTTCGTTTTTCAGGCTAGCAGGCAGCTGCTGTCCTCCAGAAACATCCTCTTCATCCCGGCAACCTTCACTCCTGGAGTGAGCTTCAGTGGGGTGCTGGAGCTGACTTTACAACTCTGCAGCACTGGAATAAAATAGAAAAACGTGGAAACCGCCAGTCTGAATTTGCCTGGCCCAGGATGTCAATGGCTTTTCGCAGCTCCCTCGTTACATGGCTGCACATCAGAACTAGCTTTGGGCAGAGGCTGTTAAGCCACAGACCATTACCTGTCTTTACAAGTAGGCTGAAGGTCTTGTATTTTCATTTTCTCTTAGGACATTAACAAGATCTGAGTTGTTCTGAGCCACAGACATCGACACTAGTCTTTATCTTGTATCAGATGTCTGAATACAGAGCATTGCTCTGACTGTCCAGCTTGGGGCGGAGTTGCACACCATTCTCCGTTCTTTGGTATCAGGTCTTTGTCATTGCTACCACCAGCCATTTCTAACAGGACACCATGGCATCTTCACCTAGGCAAAGCCCAGCTTCAGGAGTGAGCCAGATGGCATCACATGGTGATGCTGGGACACGCAATCTGTCTCACTCTCCAGGTATTCCCCTGCTAGCCAGGGAAGGGAGCTCTTATTAGGTTTTTCCCATTTCTTCACCCTACCTTTTAATACCCTTTTCCTCCCTTTCTCCATCCCAATCCTCTTTCAAATAAACAACACATCTAATTACCTCATTAGTCCTAGTTTTGCCGCATCCATACCTAAGTATGGTAGTTCTAACACCACTATCCAGATGATCTTAATCCTTTATAGTGTTATAGGAAGAGCTCCCTAGGTGCTGCTGCTCTTGCAGTGCTCTGCTCCACAAAAGGTCCCCAATGGACCTCCAACAGTCTATGAAATTTGACTTTTTCTCAAATCACTCCCCCTTAAGCGCCTGTGAAACACATCCATCCCTTCTGGTGCTGTCTGAAGTTTTGTTGGCACCTTACATTGCTATCAATTGTGTCCAGCAAGTTCTCATGTTGTCTCCAGTAATTTACTACGTCCTTCTTAATGAGCATAACCTCAGGCCAGGGCCAAGGTAACTGCCTGCAGCCATAACAACAGGACTGCTGCTGGCCTCAGTGCTGGGAATTACATGATTATAAAACTGCAGGTAAAACTTCATCCCAAATTCCCTCCCTGCTAGCCAAAGCTCAGGATGTGATGGGCACTGGGAAATAAGGCCAGCGAGGAGACACTGTGAAGTGCAGCTCTCTGGTACACAGGTCTAGCAAGACCTCTGCAGTAGCAGATGCTTCCTCAGCATCTTATGCCCCTCATTGGAATATTGTTAGTATTGGTCATGTACAATGAATGTATAAAAGTGGGTTCAAGCCTAGGAGAAACTTCTGAAAGGACAGCACAGGTCATGAAGGGCCCGATCAGTACCGTATGTGGAAGAGATCTTCAGTTCAAATCAGCTGGACAAAGAGCAAGTAGTGTAATTCCTGCAGACTGAAATTCTGGAGCTGTACCTGCTAAATAAGGAAAGATTTGTGGGGCAAAACCAGCTTGTATTGGACACTCTGGTTACCTCACACGAATGTGGCAAATTTCTTAGTGAAGTTTGCTGACTCTAATCATGAGATTTCTTTGGAGCCTCTAGCTGAAGATACAATAAGAAGAAAAATTACTCCCGACTTTCACGAGCAGTGCGCAGGAACAGGTTCTTAACATTACTGTTGATGAGTTCAAGAGATGTTCATATTCAAGTGATGATCATAATATACTCAGAACCAGCATCCATGTGAGAACAACTAAGAATAAGAAATCAACTGTAGTCGTGCTAATTTCAGACAAGAGTATTACAGGAAAATTAGGAAGCTCATTAAGACACAGCAGAAAGAGGCAATTAAATGGAAAGTCTTTGCAGGTGTCATGAAGACTATTTAAAGATACAACAGAGGCTCAAATTAAATATGTTTTACCTGTCAAAAAATACTTTAGGACAAGCAAAAAAAAGCAGGTACTAATAAACAGGAAGGTGAGGGAAGACAGCACAACGAAGGAGGCATCCATCCAAAATTTGAAGTCATGGCCATATTAGATAAAAAGGAGGAGTCACAATCTCTGTCTGATGAAATGTAAACACACAGTGTATCAGGACAAAGAGAATTTGAGGAACAACTTGCTAAAGACATCTCAACTAATAATATATCCTCTAATTGCTGGAATCCTTATTCAGGAGAGCGTAGGACTATCTTTCACAAGTGGATGTGCTTCTGCAGTCCAGACAATTCTGCTGCCTGGGCAATATTCAGCCAAGACTTCCAAAGTAGGGGTGGGCGATTTGAACACCAGCCATGGTGCACAGCTACTTGTAGGATGATGGGATAATTCAGGCTGGAAGGGACCTCAGGAGCTTTTAGCTCAACCTCCTGCTCACAGCAGGGTCAGATGGAGGGTCAGACCAGATTACTCAGAGTTTTACCCATTCTGGTCCTGAAAACCTCCAAGGATGGAGACTGCACAACCTCTCTGGGCAGTCTGTTCCACTGCATGACTATCCTCAAGGTGAAAAAGTTTCTTCTTAAATCCAATCAGAATTTCTCTTGTGTTATTTTGGGTGTAATACTTGATCTGGTCAAGGCTCAGTAGCTTTGATCTAGCTTTGAAGTTAGCTAGCTTGGAAGAATTCTGAATATCCCCTTCCAGCTGAAAATATCCCTGTGATTCACATTTTGCAAAGCTATTTTAACTGAATTCTTTATACCTATATCAAATTATGTACACCATTTGGTATTATGTGGGTTATATTACCATATGCAAAATGTTATGGTGCTTCCTTGATCAGGGGAGATGCCCTCCACTTTACTAAAGCTGTTCAAACTGTTTTATAGAAGAATAATAGACTTCTGTGAATCTTGAATGGGATCTCCAATGAGTCAGATTCTCCCACTGGAGCACATGGCAGAAAAATTAGGAATCACTTCAGTTGATGAATACGGCCTTAGAGGCCAAGTGGAGAGGTAGACTGTTCCCTATTTGAGACCTTGCAGGACACTGAAATAGGGACTGTTCCATAATGTAAACTCAAGGGACTTCATATGCAGGGAAAGGTTTAGAAACAATGGATGTGCAATCAGCTTCCAACTTGCAGGTATAGCTGTAGACTCCTGAGCTACACAGGCCAGAATCCTTATGCTACGGCTGAGCTTTTTTTCCTCCTGCAAGCTTCATTCCCATTTTGGTTCCTGGAAGATGACTGCACATTGGCTTTGAGCAGTTTCTGTTTCATTTTGCCCCTTTCCTGGGGCCAAAGAGGTCATGTGGTCCTATGGAGGTGGCTTTTGCTACAAACTTGCGGCAACTCTATAGCTTTGCAAATATCCTGTTTTCAAAACCTGCCTCCCACTTGCTGGCTGTATAATCCCTCTCTCTTCGCTGCTGTGCTTTCATTCCGAATGTCCTGCTCATCCTCCAGCCTGCTCACAGATCTCCTCCCTCCTGCTGCTCTTCAGACAGACTGATGGCTTACATTTCCTCTCTCCTTGCCAAGGCCTGGCCTGGACTGCCTCTTCTGCCATCTGGTATAAAGTCATTGTTAAATTTGACACCATCCTTGTCACTCTGCTGAGCCCCATGCTACCTCCGATGCCTTGTAATTCCAAGGCTGCTCTGCTCAAAGTGCACTGGCTCAAGTCCGCTTCTCTTGCCAGGTGAAGTACATGGCATCATGGAGTGGTCAAGAAGGGATATATATGACAACATATTCCACTCTTTACAGCCCACAGGGACAAACAGGAGCCCAGCAGAGCCGCTACATCTCAGATACTTACTCTCAGTCTAGAAGACTGTGTTTTTATGAACTGGCTCCAGACAACAGCTCAGATTTAGAAATCAACAAGGTAAAAAACTACCTGTGGACAGACAGACCTCATTCCATTTGCCAGCTACAGCATAGCAGGTGTTTCCTTGTACATTCACAGACCACTACAAGGAGGAGGTGATTCAGCCCAACTTAATCCATACTGAAGGTGCATTCCTTTGCAGTTGCAATGGCCTAGGGGTATATGCAACTACCACGGCTCAGAAGGCATGTAAGAATAATCTGATCCCTCAGAATCCAAGCCTGATTTTAAATAGTTTCCATTATAAACTCATACATTTCCTGGCAATGATCCTGTGATAAACATCTGCATCAGTAAATAGCTATGCTAGAGTTCTTGCCTGTGCAAATTTAAATAGTCCCTTCTGCAAGTCTTATTTTCTTGCTTCTGCTGTTTCTAGACTTGACAGATATTTGGGAATATTTTGATCTTGAAATCCAAATCTTCTGCTAGCCTGAGTCACTGAATGCTTGTTCTGTGTAGAGAGTCCTTTTTGTTATCCTGTTAACGATCCTCTCTTTATTGAAATGTGCATTTGTGGCACTGGAATTTATTTTCTCCTCAGTAATGACAAAAAAGTAAAACCAGCAAAATAATACAAATTGGTCCTATTCAATGATGTTCTCTCTGCCAGTCAGAGTGGTCCCACCAAAAAGCGTTCTCTGTGCAGAATATGTAAGTAGCCTTTCCTGCTTAGCTCCAGTAGAGCCTAATTTCTCAGATGCATTTTCTACAATGCACAGATTCTCCAGAGAGAATATGCAGAAAATGAATCCCAGGATACAGATCTCACTCAAATCTGCCTAGTCACCCCTTTTTGAAGTAAAATTTCATTGCCGAATCATATTCTACTACTTACAAATGTCTGGGCATATAGTCAAATCCTAGGAATAGAAATAAAATTTATGAATGTATTAAAAAGTGATTAATAGTCTTCATGTAAATGCCACTTAATGTACGTGGTTTATTCCTTTGTGAGGCAGAAGCTGAAAACTACAATCACTTAAACTTTCTAGGATTTTCTCATAGAAATATATTGATAATAAAAGGAAAAATAAATCTATTTCAGCGTTTCAGCCAAAGCTCACATCTGAGGAAGAGGTGAAATTTTCATTAAGTCCATCCCAGTTTCACTGTTTAGCCTGAAGTACTACAATGCAATGATTTTAAGGTCAATATGTTCTCAAAAGATTTTGATCAGCTACTGTAGTGTCGGTGTGACCCTAGTAATGTTGCAAAAAATGGAACTAGTATAAACAAATTCATTTGTAGTTAGCTGATGAGGCACCTGCAAATGCACAGTGGAATATGACCACATATAAATTTACATGAATGTGGAAATCAGATGTCTGGGGTTATAAAAGGCCACGTTTGTATAATGGCCCTTTGACATTTCTCTATATTGCTATCCTTATCATCTCTTGGGGCCACTGTTTTGCCAGGCCAAGGAGTCTATGAATATTAAAAAGCTCACAAGCTGCCAGTAAGGCTTTGATGTGCAAGAATGCTTCTTTAATTTTAGTAATAAAGAATGTGAATTCTGCCTCTAGAGTTCTGCTTAGGTGAGCCTGTAACTTCTTAAAATAATTTAAATGTATCTGAGCAAAGTTAGCCTCAAAAAAGTAACAAATATTAATTAAACTTCCATCTGAATCTAATCCTACAGTCAGCATTTTGACTCTGAGGAAATAATTACTGTAAATCCAAGATAGAAGATTTCTATTTCAGGGTCGAAAATAGGATACCAAGACCCCTTATAACAACTAGAAGAATGAAATCTCTATCTAGGGAGCAAGAATCCATTATGTTAGGAAGATTCCTATTGTGAATGGGGAAAGGTTTCCTATTTACCCATAAATCAGCAATGCAGTTTAATAAAAGCCACCACACAGGGTTATAAAACCACTCAGTTTCAGGAAGGGCAAAACTGCATCTTTGCACTGGGCACAAGCCCTTGCAACAGCTAAAGTAACTGCTACAGCTGCACTAATACTGCTGCACTGCAACCCGTCTGGTACTCAGCTCAGTACCACAACCTGAGGCTGCCCATCCTGTTTTCTGCCAGGCTCTTCAGCAATCTGAGCAGCCCACTCTGGGGGATAGAGAAACCCCAGCTCTGCTGTCCTCCAGCATGCTCCTATAGGGCATCAGGATGCCCTGGCTTCTGGAGTCATGATGACAGACCTTTTTCTTCCAGAATAGATGGTCACAGGCAAATGGTCTATTAAGAATGGTCCCTAGAACATCCTAGTTGCCGAGGCATGAGCATCCCTCATTCTTTCTCTCTGTCCCTCACTTCCATGCATCTACCCTTCACTCCCACTAGCCATCCCTCACTCCTATTAGTCATCTCTCATGTCAGACCATTCTTGGAGAGCATCTTCTATCTCTCAGCTTATCGCTATGCTCAGACAAAATCTCTTCCTTTTTTAGTTGGAAGCAGGACACCCTAAGCTATAGCCTTGCATTAGGAGGACTGCCTTTCCAGGCAAGTTAGTCAGTCAAGACTCCGAGCCATAATTTATACCATAAACTTGTTTCAAGTCTGTCATTTCTGCTCATCTCTCTCTCCACCAGCTGCTGAAACAACTAAATGCAGATACTGGATGAGTACAATTTTTTTGCATGCTAACTGTGTGGTAAATACATCGATCACACAGATTTTACAGAGGGACCGGGACCCTCTGTTTGGGGCAGACTGCAATTCAGGCAAGCTGCAGAGACACTATTTGTCATCAGTAGAAAGAATACCTACAGATCTAGTCACTGAATGATGCAGTGTCAAGGATATGGTGAGCAACACCAACAAGTGATTAAAATGTCGAAACCTACTACTTAGAAGAGAACTTAGAAATATCTTGTATACCGACGAGTGACGCTGGGTCAAGCAAAATGTAGCATGAGTTATGGGACAAGCACAGGAAAGAGCCAGCAGTTTGTTTTTATTGCTTTGCTAGCTGTCCAGATTGCTAAAGGCCTTTGGCTACAATACTGTCAGAAACCATTTTTTTGCCTGGTCAGTTTAGGAGCAGGAAAAATTTCCTGGGCAATCTTGTTATGCTTGAATCAACTCCCAGCATCAGTGTGCATAGAAGGCTTGTCCTTAGTAAAGTCCAAAGTTAAACTGAAGATCAGGATTTCATCTGGTATCAATACTCAGCCCACCATCAAATCTATCATTGCCAGACTGTTAATTCACTTGAGGCTTGTGCAGAAAATCAGTGATGTCTCAGCAGCACCTCACAGATCTGTGGGGTCAATCTACAGCTCAGCTTGTAGGCTTGGAGAGCTGAGGATCATTGCTGCTAATCTGGGTCAAACTGAGCACTGAGAGAAAAAAAAAAAGGTAAAACCAGCAAATGAGGTGAAAACAGCAACAGGTCACCTTGATATGGAATGGAAAAACTGCATCAGTGACCACCTATATGGTCACAATCTAGGGGAGGAATGTAGAGCATTTCCATTCTTACACCATCCTTCTCCAGTTACACAAGTAAAACCAGTTGAGAGACTTAGATCGGGGAAAATAATTTTTCCTGTTTAACAGACGGATCTAACAGAAACACACTGGACGGGAATGACGGGGGAGGAAGAGGGGACTCCAAACACTCATTTTTGCTGCAGGAAGAGAACAAGAAAAAGGTAAGATCTGCAGATAGCCTATGTCTAGGTAAAAGGAGAAAAATTCTGACTAGAGAAGGTGATTTGGGCCATTCACATGACAAATGAGTTGAACAGGTGGAATTATGTGGCTCCGTGGTGTGGAGGAATTGAGGAGACAAGGTACCAGGAGAGGTCCTGCCCAAGGAGAAACTGGGAAGCCTTGTCCAGTGGGTGCTGAAGGCAACATTATAGAAGGAAACCTCTCAACACTGTTGGCATCAAATGAGTAACCAAACTAAGCTCATCAGACCACCACAATCACTGAGGACCCAGAGGAAGGCCTTCCTCGCCTTTAGTGAATGTTGCAGCGCTTTAGAACTAGTGAAAAACAGAGCTGGTTAAAAGAGTTCCTTTGCAAATGCTATCATTATTTTAAATCCTCTGAGTCAAATTCTTTCTGTTCCCACGTAAATACTGAGTAATAACAATTTGCACTGATCCAGTAGGAAATAATAAAAGAAAAGGTGGTTAGTTATTACCCATGAAGATAGTTTTTCTCTAAACATGAGAGAAAAGCTATTGCTTGAAAAATGACTTCAGAGGTTTTTGTAGTTGCAATATAAAGCCTACTTCTCCATAACGTTCAAACCCTTCTGCTTTACTATTAAAGATAATACCACATAAATACAACTTAATCCAGGCATCTGAACTGCTTTCTGTAACACATGCATGATCTTTCCATTTTTATACACACCAAATCTGATAAACAGAGATTATATAAAGAGAAATTGTTGGGGCATTACACCATGAGTATAGCAGAGACTACTTTCCTTCTTTCCAATAAATCCTAACAAATTCAGACAGAGGAGTCCAATAATTTAAAAAAAGCTGATTTTTGTTTGGAAGAAGAAAAAACTTTCGCATAAGAGAAACCCTGACTTTCACCATGCTTTACTTTGTGCTGAATGTTTTAAAACTCATGAGATTCTAAAACTCTACATCACAAAAGTTACCAAATTTCTGCCTTTTTTTCCCATATTACCACTGTCGCTGTTCTCAACAGACTTGTCAGCCCCCTAAAAAAGCAAAAACAAAGAAGATAATGAGGAATAGATATAGAAAACTCCGTTAGGATTAGAAGTGAAAACAAAATCTCTGAAGTATTTAGGACAATATTGTCACAGAAAACAAAAGCTGTTGATGCCCATCCCCCAGTAGGAGAAATTGTGTGTCAGGAAGTTGTTCCTGGGACCAGAAAACACAAGCCATGGAGCAGTAGAGAGGGAAGATTTGTGAGAAAAGACCTGTAAAAATATGTATTCACGCTTAGAGAAGTGTGGGGTGAGATATCGACAGCTGCTGGAAGCAGAATCCTGATGAAGAGCGCGAGCTCCCTGCGAAGGCATTTTGTCAAAGGTGAAAGTTCACTATTTATTTCTCTGAGCAGGTAGATATGCCCAGGAACATCTAGATCCATTTCTAAGTGAAATGTGTGAAATTAAACATTTCTAAGTGAATTATACTGCAACATGAAAAACACTGCAGCAATAATCCTGTCATCCTCTAAATAACTGTCATCTATACTTGCATGCAATTAAAACCAACCAGATAATGTTGAATAGCTTGCAAGGTGAAATGCTGCAGGGACTGGAACACCAAGAGAGTAGAGATCATTCTTACAGTGTAAGGAAGACAGATGTTGTCCTCCTGCACAGGTCCCTGGAGAAATCTGGTGTCAGGGAGGTATCATCGTGTATGTGCAGGAATGAGCCATACGAAGTCCACATGAGTTGAGAAGTATCTGCTGCACAAGGCTGTTCCTCTAATCTCAGAAAGTTCTCATCTATTCTCAAACAGTAGCATTTTCTACTTGTACCCTTTTCGTTTATATAAAGAGAGAAAGGCTAGAATCAAATGACTCTGTATAAAAAGCAAAAACTTTCTTCTCACTAAACATTTGGAAGCAGATATGCAGGACAGACACCAGCAAAAACAAAGCACAGAGTCCTGTGGTTACCTGTGCTGGGAGTGTGCGAGAGGGGCTCCCGAAGACTCGCGCAGTCGCCTGCTGAGGAGACGCTGCTCCACGAGGCCACCATCATCCCCGCAGGCCCTGCAGGGCTTCTGAACAAAACTGGAAGTATCACTCAGTCCAAGTGCTGGCTGGGATGTGCAGGTTGTTCTCCACAAAAAAAAAAATAAATAAATAAAGATCTTCATCTAATACAGGAACAAAAACAAGAAAGATCTTCATCTAATACAGGAACAAAAACAAGACTAAGTGACAAATGTGGCCAGCCTCAGCACGTTCATGCAGGTCTCACAGAGTGTATCACCACCGACATCGGGTATCCTGCCCTCCTCGCAGCACTCAGCGCTCACCATATAGCTCTGGCCAAGCATGGAAATGGTCCTCAACTCTAAGAGTCAGCACATCAACAAGATGGGGCAGTGCTGGTCTCTCTGGGAAGGGGACATTACTCAGCTTTCTCTGTGTGTTTGTCTTGATTAGTTCTGTCCCACCACACAAGCCGTGAGCGTCATGCAGACCCACTTTAAACAAAACACCTGCGTGGGCCATGCCTGGAAAGGAAAGCCTGTGGAAGGGGCTCCGCTTGCAGTGGTGGAAAACACGCTTGTTATTCATTACAGACTTTTAAACATGAACTCCCCTGGGGCTGTGCTGACTTCCAGAAGACAGAGAATTACACTGGTCCCCTGGCAGCAGAAACAACCCTCTCATTTACACTTAGTAGCTTGGAGAAGCACTAAAGTAGCCCTCAATGCCTCCTTTTTCGTGGACAAATGCCTACCCCCTGCTATAAAACAATGCATTTCACGGGGACGGACAAGGATTCTTCCGGAGACTTGGATGTGACGCCTCCCCGCAGCGAGAGCCCGTCAGCGTGATGCAGTGGCCCCTGAGGCGGCCGCGGCGCGTGGCAGCGAGCGGAGCGGCGGCCGCGGCGCGCGGGGCGCCGAGGACAGCGAGTCCTGCAGCCTGCAGGTGTCCCCCGGCGCAGGAAGCCGCGGAGCCCCTCGGGATCATGTGCGCTGCCCGAGCAGATGCTCACTCGCTCGCCGCGCTCACAGCGAGCCAGAGCCTCCGTGGCCCTCGCGGCGCGCGGAGGCAGCCGGGCTGCACGGGGACGGCGGCTCTGCCGCGCCGGCAGCTGCTGCGCTAACGCACAAAGGCAGGATTGCGAGCGAGGAGGAGAATGGGAGCCTGGCTGCAGCATCTCCTTCGCCGCTACAACAGCAGACTGGAAGAAGCGGAGAGTTTTGCTCCCTGGAAAACTGGATTCTGAATCGTGAGAGGCTTTGAACTCCACCCCCCCAATAAAAAACAAAAAAACACAAAAACACACAAAAAAACCCCAAACCCTTTGACTTCTTCTCTCAGCAGGAGGGGGAGGGAGGGCGGATTTACCATGAAGACAAATCGAAGATGCAGAGCCCTGCTAGCAGTGAGTCTGAATCTGATGGCTCTCCTCTTCTCTACGACAGCCTTTATCACGACCCACTGGTGCGAGGGCACGCAGAGGGTCCCCAAGCCGAGCTGCGGGAAAGAGAAGAAGACGAACTGCCTCAACTACAGTGGCAATGAGACTGCCAATGAGACAAACCAGAACGTGGTTCACTACAGCTGGGAGACGGGAGATGACCGCTTCCTCTTCAGGTATTTCCACACCGGAATCTGGTACTCCTGTGAGGAAAATATCAATGCTGCCGGTGAGTGTAAAACAACTTCCTTCCCGCTTGCATTGCTTTCTGTTCGGTTCATTGCAATAAACACGCAGGCGAGTGGCTGTGTAGTGTATCGTAGAGCAGACTCAGCCTGCAGAGAGAGGCAGAATTTTAGCAATTCTTTGTGCAAAAGCAACCTGTTTCCAACAGGAGCAAAGATCTGCCTATTCACCTGGTGCAGGGTCTGTGCTCAGCCAAACCTCAGCTAAGCAATACGGGCTACCCAGCGCTGCCGCTGCAGCCAGAGGCAGACAGTTCAGTGCTTCTCTTTGGGAACTGCTCTGCGGAGCTCACAAGACAAGGGCCGTTAGTTTTTATGGAGGTGCTAGTAGCCAACCAAGCTAATTGCAATTGCCCCCTAAATAACACAGGGCACTGCGCTCTGACTAACAGAGAAAGCATAAAGTTCACAGCCTGTAGCCCAGACCTCCTCTTTTCTTGCATCCCTTGTGCCTCACTGCTCTGTTTACTGGAGTGGGGTAGAGAAATGGCAGTTAAAAGGGCTGGACGAAGCACAAGAAAGCTCATTTTTGTTCCCTGCTCAGCCATTTACTTGCTGCGAGCCGCCAGAGAAGGCACCTCTCCAGCGTATCAGCGCATCGCTGTTCGCTGGCACCTACCAGCACAAACTGCTGGAGGATGGAAGGTGGCCGGGACTGTCTAAGGCTCGGCAGATGCACACTGACAGTCCGACCCCGGAGCTGCCTGAGAGCCCCAGTGCCCCAACTCTGCTTCAAATGAGCTTTTTTCTAGATCATGTGAATAGAAAATGAAGCTTACAGACATGATACAGTACGACAGGGACACTGATGGCTGGTGTAGTGCTGGAACAGTGACAGGAACAGCCAGTGCTGGGCTGTTCCTGTGTTACCTTGTCTTCGCTCAAGGAGCAAGTCGGGGAGCTGGTCCTTCAGCACTGCTCAAGGAGAGGAATCATCCTATGGGTCGTGTCTCTAGTACATCAGGAAATAACAAAGGCCTGTGTTGCCCTGAACCAAGCGAAAATTAATGCCCCAAAACAGCATTGAAAAGTCTGTGCCAATCTGGTGAAAGTAGAATAATTTCTGTCTCTGCAGCAGGCTTCTTGGTACCGATAAAGGGGAATTTATGGGATTCAGGTAAAACTGCTCTGTAAAAATGTACTGTAAAGTGGGGCAAACTTGACTAGCAGCTCACAGTCCATTTCATCCCAATATGCTGTGCATCTCCCTGGGTATTTTGGAGGCCAGTGCTTCAAGAATTAGGTGGTCATTAAAACGCAGTTTAATGCAAGAATAGGAATGTTCATGAACTCCAGTCTTGGAACCATCAATAAACAGTCCCATGCAGAAATGCATGCAGCACAGCAACCCTCTTGATGTTAAGAAGTTCAGAAAAAAGATTGTCTTAGTGATTTGAAAATGAGCTCAGTCCACAGCTGCCCTAAAGAGCAGCTTAGCTTTTTTGCACTTTTTGAGAGTTTTCTCTGGGGTAGAGAGAACACACTCACATTCCTGGACAGCACTGCAAGATTTCCAAGCTGAGCTTTATGTCTAGGCTACTTTGTAACGGTGTGACTAGTCTAGTCTGAATCCTGAAGTCTCTGTGGGAGAAGAAAAAATATATTGATTTAATACGTGGTAGGTAAACCAAGCACTGCTGTAGTGGGTGATTCTAGCTGAAAGCCAGATCTCAAAACTTATGGTGAAAGCAGGAGAAAGCACAGCAGCACAGCAGCCACCTGTGTGCCTGCTCGTATTTATCCTTAGTTACTTGGTGAAAGGACCTGTTCGATTAGCCAGCTAGGAGCAACCAGCCATTAGACAGAATCCAGACAGCAGGGACTGACTGTCCAGGCAGGGACAGACTGCTGCCTTGCTCAGGATTTATCATATCTTCCCTGGTAAGGACAAGAACACTATAACAAAGTCATAATAAAGATTGGCATGAAATGGCCATGAAAGGTCTTCTCCTGGAGTGACCGGTTTGTAATGCCAGACTGTCTATATTGTCATGGCCTTTTACAGCTGGATGGGTGATCGATTTTTCTGAGGTGCAGGGCAGCAAGTCAGCAGCCAGCCCCAATCCAACAGCTTTCCTGCCATGCATCCAAGCCCCAGGCTCCTCGCAGCAGCTGGTCACCCATCCCAGAGGCTTGCTGTGCTGTCCACAGCCCAGTTACTGCCCACCGACCTGCATCTCAAGTTGCACAGTGCCTAGGGTGCCACGAGTGTGTCAAGAAACCAGCACTAACCACACACATGGAGAGCAGGGTGTTAACCAAATCACTAGCATGAGTACACTCCGTAAGGTCAATAGCACCTTTCTTGCAGCTTTATCAACAGCATACTGAAAATGGCCACAGCATAGGGGATTTAGCCTTAATACATCATTAAATGCTTTATGTGCCTTTGACGCTCTCAGTCGTTTGCTCCGTAGAGCTTCGGCATCATCGCAACATCCTTCCTCAGCTCACTGTGCTCTCGGTGATACACAAAAGACAGTCACACAGTCCACGTACCAATCACACCTACTTGTTGTATGTAGCTTAAGTGCTATTCTTAATAAACTTGCAATGCTGCTAACACTGTGCTCCAGCTTCTTGAATCCTGCTTGCCCTATGTGTTGGTACCCCATATCCCTTACACATAGCAGCATTCTAAACAGTCCACACATACTAAAACACTCTTCTTTTAACCCTCATCTGATGTCAAAAACCTGCATGCAGCCACTTGCTGCATCCTTTCAGTAACTGCTCTGTAGTCGATGGTCACCTTGTGCCCTGTGGCTCCTTCCTTAGCACAGATGACTGAAGACAGGCAATATGAATCCCACCTGCAATGCCAGTAACGCTCTGTGTTCCTGTGAGGCTCACAAAGCCCTCCAGGAACTCTCAGCCTTCCCTGCTCTGAGCCACATTCTTCCTCTACTCACCAGACTTTTGATTTTCCTCTCCCTATGGTTGAGGGCACTGTCAAGAGCTCCCTGCTCTGCACTGGAGACGCTGAAGAGCAGAATTTGTGGTGCGGAGGCAGCAGGACCAGTCCTGGCAACAAAAGGAGGACAAGATTTCCAGAATTCCACCTTAAATGCCACCTTAAAATGGCATTTATGCTACAATGAAAAAAAAAAAAAAAAGTTTGAATGTCATCATCTCCTACTGATTACCTGAAATGTCCATTTAGATCCCAGATGTAGAAGTGTAATAATCGTGTCTATCATACATGTAAAATGGGCCTTCTATTTGCTGAGGGATTCTAGATATCACTGTGACATCTCTTACAGAGATTGAATGAGAGGAAGTGCTCTTGTGATTATTTGGTAAATCTAAAATTTATTTTTATCCACTAAGTCTAAGACTGGTAATGAAGATGAAAAGCATTTGTCCCCTGTGAAATATGACTGCAAATCCCCTCTGGGAAAAGAGGGACTTGAGCAGATATAGGGCTCACCCATCAGCAGAATGTAACTATTTAGCCAAAAAAATCTAATTCTCCACTCAGGAATGCTGAATTCCAGTCTAGTAAAAGAGGATAAAGGCTCTCTCTTTCAGACCAGGGTCAGTGCTTTGGATCCCACATGGAGTATAAGAGCAACAAGAGAAGTCTAGTCTCTAGGAGGGGATAAAGCTAACACATACCCAAGAGCTCTGTGGCTCTGCAGGTCACAAGTCCCATTCTGCACTTAGGAGCATCACTGAGCACACGGCGCCTGGTTCCAGACCGTGTATTCCTTGGCTATGGCCTGGTGCCCCCAACACGAGCCCTCTATCATCTCATTTATGATCTCATTCCTTTTTGAGCATGGTCGCTAGCGCATGTCTCACTTGCAACCTGCAGACTAGGTCTGTGTTGTGTCTGTACTGGACATAGGGCACCAGATGGGTGATGTGCTAGTAACAGCAGGTCAGGAAGTGATCCACTAGTAAAGTAGATTGTATATTTTGTGACTCATGAACATACATGACATGAGAAAATCAAAGTAGTTGTTATGGATATGAAATGCCATATACAAATAGAAGAGTTTGAAGGTTGGGAAAGACAGCAGCACATAAGCAAATTTTACTTATCAGAGTGTTTACTTTGATTTCTAATAGAGAAGAACACTAATGCTAACTTATATCTTGTTTTAATTCCTAATGAAGAAACAATCTCATACCTGGAGTATTGCGGGCAGTTCTGGCCTCCCCAGTATAAGAGGGATGTGGAACTTCTAGAGAGGGTCCAGCATAGAGCAACAAAGATGACTAAGGGACTGGAGCATCGATCTTATGAGGAAAGACTAAACGAGCTGGGCCTGTTTAGTCTAGAGAAGACTGAGAGGAGATCTGGTCAATATGTATAAGTACCTGAGGGGAGAATGTAGGGAAGATGGGGCCAAACTCTTCTCGGTGGTGGCCAGTGACAGGACAAGGGGTTATGGGTACAAGATGAAACACTGAAAGTTCCATCTCCATGTGAGGAAGAACCTCTTTACTGTGAGGGTGCCCGAAGAGGTCGTGGAGTCTCCTCCTCTGGAGATCTTCCAAAGCCGCCTGGATGCCCCCCTGTGCCACGTGCTCGGGGTGTCCCTGCTGGAGCAGGGGGGTTGGACTAGGTGATCTCTAGAGGTCCCTTCCAACCTTAAACATTCTGTGATTCCATGTAATCTCAGTAATAACTTCCATATACAGAGGGAAAAACAGTATAAGACAAACAGTTGTCTAGGTGCCATTTAACAATACCATGACCTTAAATGAACCACGCTGCTCACCATACTCTACATTTAAGAAGCGAGGGAGATCCAGAATGAGTACATACCTAGGCTTGTTTTGCTTACTTGAACTGTATTTTCAGGGAAAAGGGGCTGTAACTTTTTGCATTCTCTTTATAATATATTCCTTAGCACTCTTTAAAGAGTAAATGGTAGAGTGGAACTTACATGCAAAGCAAGAAGGCATCAAAGGGGGGTATAAATATGGATTTTAAATGCTCGTTTGCAGTAGGAGCTGGAGAACAAGAGGTGCGTCCTGCAGAAATTGATAGATCTGTAATAAAAACAAGAACTTGACACACACTTTTACAGAGACAGAGCAGTTGTGCATCACCCTTCTCCCCCCACGTGATAATGAGCATATGTGAATCACTGCAGGCGGCAGGCCGGGGAGAGGAGCAGAGGAAGAGTACCTTGTGAGTATGTAATTAAAAAGCAAGAGGAATGGGGAATTCTTGCTGGATTATGAGAAATGTAGTATAATTGGCATGACTGAAAACTGGCAGGTCTGTCTGCATGACTGGAATGTAGAAATTGGTAGTTAGAAATTGTTTAGGAAGGAAAGAGTGGGTAAAAGGAATTGAGGAGGCAGAGCTCTATGTTAAAGATACAATTTCCTGTGATAGAGGAACAGAACCCAGGGGGCTTGGATAATTTTCACCTGAGACTGCTGAAATAATTGGCACATGAAAATGCAACGTTAGTAGCAAGGATGTGTAATGAATTTGTACATTGCTATATTCAAAGATGACTGGAAAAAAAAAAAAA
>VZSV01000087.1:37416-99554 GCA_013398735.1 Nothocercus julius
AAAAAAAAAAAAAAAAAGAAAAGAAAGAAAGATATAGGTCATTTGACCCAGCAAACTTAGGACAGATTTCAGGGAAAGCAGGCAGTACAGAGCAACAAATGGGTTTTATCAAAGGTGGGGTTTTATCAAAGGTAGATCTTTTAACAAGATGAATACTTTCTTAGACAAGGGTAATGCATTAGACCCAGTCACCCTCAATTTATGTAAAGCATTTGATGGAGTATCCTGCTGAAAATTCTTTATAGAAGAACTGCAGACAGCAGAGAGAACCATAACAATGTAGTGATAGATATAGACATACTTCCACATCAGGGGATACTAAATAGCCTGAGCCTCTTCAGACTGGAGAGAAGACTGAGACACAACAGACAGAGAGCTATGGCACTGATGGGGACTCATAGGGAATGATAGAGATTCAGGCAAAAAATACTGTTCACTACTTCCATCATCTAAGAACAGGAGAGCATAACAGACAAAGGAATACACTCTTCTGTGCAGCTCCCTGCTATGAAAGGTTGAGAAAGACAGAATCAAGGCTTATCTGGCACAGGGAGGAAAATACCTGTTGGTGTTATTAATACAATATTTTGGATGCAACTGCTGACCAGGAAGCCCCCAAACTCAGATATGGGGTATATCAAGACAGAGTATGTCAAGAGAGAACCACTCCATATTCACCCTGTTCTTTTGCTCTTCCTTAAATATTATTTGATGATAGAAAGAAGACACTGAACTAGGTAGACCTTATGTCTGAATCTGTTGTGCATATTTTACCTTATATTATTATGATGATGATAAGTTGTAAAATGGTTACAGAACAGTCTAACAAGGAGGTTGTGGCAAGTAATATGAAAAAAGGAAAGGATCACAATATGGTTGATTAGCTGCAGTGATGCTCAAAACTGATCTTGGGTCTGATCCAGTTATCCCTATGTGATTAGTGATATATAATCACATAGAATACAATAAATCTAGGAATACAATTAATCTTATTTGGAAAAAGAAGTAAAGGTGAATCCCACAATAAACCTGTGGACATTAACAAATGTGGATGTCGGTGCCTAAACGGACCCACATCATCAATACAATCAGAGAGGTGTAATGAGTACCTGTGGGGGAGTCTTAAATTCCTCCTGATGTCATATGAACTGGAACCTGGAATTACTTGCCCTGCTCATTTGCCAGAAGAGAAATCTGGCCAAGAAGTTGAAGTTTCCAATACAGAAGTCTTGACTTGGAGATAGCAATCCTATCCTCAGGGCACTCATTACATATACTGTGACACATAGTTTGGGAATATCAGCTTTCAGAAGAGGTATCTGCATACCAAAAAAGGTGAGATGGTCTGATTAGTAAGAATAGTATGCAAGTAACTAGAATAAAATCAAATTTAAAAGCATCAAATGCTAAGGCATAAAATTATGTGTGATCACAGGAACTTATCAATTACAGGCAACGAAATAAGAAACAAGTTGTGGGCCACTCCTTGACTCTGGGATGACTATGAGCTGCCAAAGTGCTGCTATATAAAGGAAAGGTGTTATTCTGTGCAAAAATCCACATCATTATGAAAGACACAGGTAACACCTGTGTACCTTATTAACACCATCATGCTGGTTATAGCAAAAAAAAAAGAGGTGGGGTAGGAAACAGATGCACAGTGGGATTTGCAAATTAATTTAAGGAAAAGAGTTCTTCAAGAAAGCAAAAGAAGAATGTGTCTTATTTCATCTAACAAATTGAAGATCAAGGGGAAATATAATGGTACCTTTTATATATATTTTAGGATTAACCAAGAAAAGAATATGATAATTTAAGTAAAAGGCAGGCACTCAGGATCAAATAATTTAATTTGCCACTAAGGAAAAAAAGTGAATATTCACAGTAAGGTTCCCAGGAAGTGAGCCTGTATATCTGACCTCCACGGAGGGCAATGTGAGCAAAGAAAACGAACGGGCTGAAAATTACACTTTGTAAAGGAACTCTGTGAGGAAAGAGGAATGATTCTGGCATGAGGAAGCTTGGAGCGAGTCCTGCATATTTGATTTGTTGGTATCTTAATGAGCTCTGAACAGAGCACTCTTCATTTGACTGCCTTTGTTCACACCGTGTTTATATTATACTATATTACATCCATGCTTCAGGGTTTCTACTGGTCGCTGGTGGGAGCCAGGACAGAATTAGTTTCCTGCTTGATGCATATCGTGTCTTCTGGAGGGTTTTATGCCTCCTCTTAAAGCATCAGAAATTGGCTACAGCTGGAGACAGTATGCAAGGAGGATGCTTTGCTGCTGTTAGCATTATTACAGCTTCTCAGTATCTAATTGGTATGTCTGCTCATGCACTGAACATTAAGCTGATGATCTAATTTGGGATCAGAAAAGAAATCTCCCCCAGGCTAGATAACAGGGATGGAAATGGATTTTTGCCTTTCTTTCTAACATGGGAAAAGGTCCATTTCAGAAAAGCACCTGTGAACTCTTCTTAACAAATGGCTGTTGCTTACAGGGTAAGTTAGTCCTGACCATAGGCATATAAGCTAATTAGAAGAGTTTTCAGATCTGTTAGTCATCCTCACAATCACTCTTGTTTTCTTCCTGTGGTCCATGATAGCTGTATCTTCTGTAGCTGCTTTATTACAAACCTTCAGGTCTTTCTAGGATGTTCAAGATGGTCTGTGCTTGTGGTACCCTGGGATTTGTGGATCAGATGCCCTGCAGATCCTGCTAGATAGAATAGCTGTATAAACATCTGTTATATAAAAATGTGTATCCAAAATCCCTGCAGGCTGGTGCCCATAACAGGCAAGTAAGAAAGGATGGGACTAGGCAATGATCTGCTCCTTATTTTGGTAAGTTACTCCAGCATGGCATGGGCAAAAAATATGTTGATTTCTGTTTGAATGTTTCCATCCTCACCATTTACACCCAGCAGTCTTAAAGGAGGTATCTGAGGAGCTCTCCTAGTCTCTTGCTAACTGAATAAACTTCAAAGGAGCTGAAGACTAGCACACAGTTCCTGTATTTCAAAGAAATACAAATGACAATCTTATTCTCAAGCTGGTTAGAGCAAATGCATTCAGGTCTACAGTAATAAGTATGGGATGGAATGTCAATTGTCACAGTATCCGCATGATATTTAACTTAACACCATACTATATCCTGATTTGAAAAATTCCCTCATATGGAATTAAAAGAATTTACATTAGGTTAATTAAAAACTGGCTTATTGAGAGATCTCAAAATGGGGATTAATCAGGGAATAAGGCCGCTTCTAGCAGAACCCTCTGTGAATCACATTTTGATGTAATATTATCACTGCTGGTAATTTAAAAGGTGATACACACCTTTTCTGATCTATCTTGCAAATGATACGAGGATTACAGAAGGCAGTAAACATTGAGAAGCAAATGTTATTACTACAAAATTACATGAATTGACCTGTACAATAGTCACAATCAAACAAAATTAGCTTTAGTATGTTCCACCTTGCATTTGGCTGTATGTGGCGGGGCGGGGAGTGGCAGGCCAAAGGATGTAAGCCAGGCTTACAATGTGGGAAGTTACTTGGGAAGTCTGATTGCTCCACCCTTTCCAGACTTACCAGGTCTGCAGAGATGAAGAAACACATTGCACCGTCTTTTAGCCTGATTTCACTTTGTTTCATCTGACCAGGCAAAAGACATTAAGTGAGACAGTTGCAGAACTCTTAGATATGAGTTTGGAAATAAGGTGCACAAAAGGAAATGAAAGCACATTTTTTTTTCATTTACCTCAGCCACTGGGTGATTGTTTGCAGTGGGCTGTTCATGAGTGCCATACAGGGCATCTTGTTATGTTCCTTTAAAAGACTGTGGCTGGAAGGTCAAGGTTGTCTGAGCTCCTGTGCTTGGAGTTAGATAAGCTTGTCTGGAAAATCTGGGTGCCTCAGACCAAAACGTGGCTGAACATCTCTGGGTAGGGATGCAGGAGTCCATTTTGGAGTGGGGAGCCTGAAACACAACAGCTAAGAAGAGAGGGCAGGTAGATTGGCAAGCCAGAGAAGAAATAGTGTTACAGTGTTAGCTGTAAGAAAAATATACAGGTTCATGTACTCCAAGTTGGGTCCTCACCCACCCCTCCAGCAACTGTCTTAGGTCTTACCTGCACTCCCATGGATACATTTGAAGATGTAATGTCAGGATTTATGGTCACAGCACCACTGCAATGTCACCAGAGTTATGCCCTGTCCTGAACCTGCCCTGTTCCCCATCTCTGGTACACACTGGCTTTAAAATCTGATTTTTTTTTCTTTTTATGGAATAATCCCATCTGTGAAATAAAGATCCCTTCTCTGCTCTCAGTGACTTTCATCTCTCCCTACCCTGTTACATATTGCTAGGGCACAGATCCAATGCTCACATTGGGCATCCTCTGGAGAAAGCCTGGGCACGGTTAAAAGAGCCTCCACACAGAGCCACAGCTAATCAGTAGAGAGCAGGGGAGATCTTGAACCACATGGCTTCTCCCAAAGCCAAGACCACAGGCTCTTATTGATTACTTACACACATACTGACCCCCCTGAGAGCTAGTTTATTTTGCAATAGTTTCATTAATCACCCCACCTCTTCCACCTCCACTCTGCCTTTAGCTAGAGTGCTGGGTCATAGCTCTCTGCAAACGGGATCTGCACGCGCAGCCAAATGGGCAGTCCCCAGTTCTGAGGTCCCTGCAGAGCCAGCGCACGGGAGAGCCACCTCCGCTCTCCTGTTAACTGTCTGGAATGACAACTGGAAAGGGATGAGTCTCCTGCAGCTAATGAGACTCAAAGCCAGGTGCAGTTTTCTGGCTGTGGAGCCAAGCACAGTGTGGCCGATGGGTCACTGAGGGATTAGCAGGTAACAACTCCTACCTCCCCACACTGCTCGGTAAACACTTCAAGCAGCTCACAACTGCTTACCTTATTTCATACTTTCTTTAAAGTCAGGTCTAATTTGACACAACATCATTAAAAGCCTCTTTCTGCACCCCTTGTTCCCCTGATTCTCCCATTCACTCACTAATCTGAGCTATTTTCCAGGAAACGATAGATCTGTGTGTGCAAACGGCCACTGAACCCATCAGGTCTAAGATAATCAGACGAGTCTTGTGACTTGGACGCCTTTGAATTAGACATGATTTGCTAACAGACTGTGGAGGAGTTTTGCTTTCAGACACTGTGAAAGATTCGTGCAACAGAGAGAGTTTCAGTGCAGCAAGCCCAGTTGCCATGGCACATGCTCTGGGTTAGCACAAGCGCGCTGGCACGGTCCCCGCTCTGCCTGCACCCGTGCCCCCGGCACGGCTAACGAGCGCTCCAGGGATGCAGAGAGGAAACGCCAGAGTCTGCAAAACATATGGACTTACCTCTCTGACACGACTAGCACCAAGGTGCTTGTTCTGTGTCTTTGCGCAGCGAGCTTAATTGAGAAAGCGGAAAGCTTGCAGCAGCGCTCTCGTGTTTAAGAAGCAGAAAGTTCAAAGAGGTTCAGCCTATGGAAAACAAGAAAAATTACAATATTCAGACATAAAAACAGTCCCCAAAGGGAAAAACACTGCAGACTGTTTCAGCAGAGGCTGAACAAACAGCAAATTCTCATGTTACCTGGAAGCAGGAGAAATGCTGACAGGCAACAGGTATGAATGACAGCAGTTACAGAGAGAAAACAATTCTTTTTGTAGCTCAAGACAAAATTTAATGTGATTCTGGAACAAGTGGTTTATTTTCCAGAAGGTGATATTGTTCCAGCAAAATCAACATTATCCAGTTGACCATTCGGGTTTGATTAAGATTTGATTTTTCATTAGAAAAAAATTCAATTAAATCCTCCATCTGGGATCAGTTTAATCAAAAGTAGAATATTTTATTTCTTAATTAACCTCATACAACTCAGTTTGAATTAGCTCATTAACCTGCCTTTCCCCTAATGTAGTTCTTTATTTCACTGACGTTATTTTGCAGTCCTTATCCTCTTTCTTAGACTGGGATCCCTGGAGGGTTATATCTTTTTTTAGACAAATACAATGATTTTAGTCTCAGTAGATTGTGTGGGAACCTCAACAAAGTCACATGACTCTAGATACAACAGGAGAGATAAAGGCTTGTTGGGGCCTATTGGGCAAAAAAAGGAGACCTTGTCTTTCGTAGGCTGGGAGCCAATGCGTTACTGAAAGGAATTGCTGTTTAAATGAAATTTAAACAATTAAATTTCTTTCAAAACTGTACTTTTGAACTCGTGGAAATTTACGCAGAGTAAGTGAACACAGACAGCTTTTTCTTTTCCCTCTCTTTTCAAGATGAAAAGCAGAGTTGTAACAGAAATCCTCCTCCCCATCAAAACTATCCCATTTCTCTCAAGTCAAATTATTTAACTAGAATATTAGGAGACAGCTTACATGGAAGACATGAAAACCTGAGTATTTCAGAGCTTCTTTTATTTGGTGCTCTGGTTATTAATCAGACTTTCATCACTAGCTCAGAGAGGAAGCAATTTTAAGAACACAGGCCAATAAGGATGACTCAGGACATAAATTTCTGTGCTTGCTATCACAACAGCCGCACTACAACTTTGAATACCTCCTGGGTACTATGGATTAGATCCAGCCTGTGCCTGTTTAGGACACATGTCCAGCTGTCCTTATACAGCTCTGCAATCGCTCTCAAGAGTCTACCGTTTCCACGAGCCTCTGGAAAGATGTCACATCGTGCCCACTTCGGAAGGTGCATCTGATCTGTCACAGTGCAGTTCCGTCATGGCAATGATGTGGTGCGCAGAGCATAAGGGGAGCAGTAGCTCACAGCCCTGGAGCCAATATACTGTGTAGTCCTGACAGCTGCACGAGTGTCTTGGTTAGTTTTATGATAGGCTTCAATCTGGGGAATATGGAACAGCCATTTCTCTTTCTTAGCTTTTCCTTTCAAACCACTGATGTGGCTAGGAAGGTACAGGTGTCTGAACCCTGGAGACAGAAAGAGAAACAGCATTTGCCTCTAGCAGAGGCAGGAGCAGCTCAGTGTTGAAGTGTGGCTGCTTTGAAGTAGGTCTCCAGTGGAACAGGTGAGCCAGCAGCCCCACGACCTGCATGTGCTGGGGACAGGGACGTGTCCGGGGACTGGCCAACGAGCGCTGCTCCGTAGCCTTGTTTCTGTATGGGGGGGCTCAGTGGTGCTTGCACTGACCCACTTCAGGTGACAGAACACTTGCAGGACAGTATCTTGCAGTGCCTCTTTCCCACCCCTGCAGCATCCTCTATCCTTACCAGTTCAGGTCAGTTTACATAGCCTTTTCCTTTTCCCTGAAAGCATTTCATTTTTCAGGCAGGAGACAATTTTCATGGCAAATAGATGCCACAGGCTGGGAAGAGTTGGAAGGCCAGAATATCCCACCACACTGCAAGCAGCAGAGTACTAGGAAAAGGTAAAGCCCCGATGCTGTGAAAGGCCTCACCCTATGCCAAGCAGCTTTTGCACTCTTCCTCTGGGTGTGACACTTGCACTGATTAGATCCATCTTTTTCCAGGAAGCCCCCAAATTTTTCCACAAAAATTCATAGTCAACCTTTTGCAGTAGAAACCCCCGCAGAGCTGGAACACATTTGCCTTGCAGTGTTGTGGGGGCTGGCGCAGCTGCAGAGCTCCTGGGAACAAGAGCTCAGGGGACTTCAGGACCCAGTGGATCTCCCCTCCCTAGGCGGTTGCTGCGGTTCCTCTCTGCAGGCCCAGCTGAGCTCGTATTTATGATACGAGGCGCACGCACACACGCGTGATGCCAGCGCAGCCGGCCACGGAGCGACCCAGGCAGAGCGGGGCCGCTACCGTCACGCACAGAAACGCCCGCAGCGCTCACGTCCGCAGCAGCGCTGCTCGCTGCCCTTCTCCCCTCCGGGTGAGCAGGTTTGAAGCCCACTAGCAAAACACAGCCTGCCTTTCCCTCTGTGGAGGCACAAGTACGCTGCATATAGATCCCACAAAATTTGCATGGGCTCTAAGTCTGTTAAATATCCATGCCCTGAGCACAGGCCCCTTGCCCACCCACTCACCACCTCCGATGTGGGTCTTTCCGGATGCGGGTCTCTGCCTGCTCTCTAGCTGCTCCAGCTTGAAGATCCTTAATGGATTACACGTACATACACGCACAGAGGACTGAAGTTCTGTAGAGCAACACACACATATCTCCTGTTACTGGTCCCAGACCACCAGGACCCAGAGACCCTACGACCTATAGCCGCTCCCCAGGAAACCCAGTGGTAGCTCCAGAGGGTTTCAGGGGAGCCTTATATGGCCACCCTGCAGGGAAGTTTAGGGCCCTCAAGCCAGGTCCTCTTTCTATGCCTATGCATAGAAAGGACTGCTCCTTGGCTTTCTCCTCTCTCAGAATCATTTCTGCTACCAGGTGAGAGCAAGACTATCAAGGTGAGGAATCTTAGCCTCCATTCTTATTAAATCCATTACCTAGAGCATAGTTGCCAGCTTTTGCTGTATTCTCTGAAGGCTCTCCAGGAGCCTGGGTATGAGTACGAGAAGGATCTGAAAAGGGCAGCACAGCAGGATAAACTCTGCCAAGTCTAAAATTAAACTTAAGAGGGCTTAAGAGATCAGTTATACAAGATATCCAAAAATAACTTAGAATAAATCCTAAGAGGAAAAATGAAAGCACTGCTGACATCTTCAGCTCTCAGTGAGATGCATGTCTGCATGTTAGGATATGAACATGATCTAAAATTACTATCAGTGGTTACCACTGAAGTTGGAGGAAGGCTTTTCCTAGACAGGATGATAAATAGATACGTGGAACAAGGAAGGGAAATGTCCTTCATCAGCAACTGCTTGTGCAGTTCCTATAGAATCACAGCCTTTAGCACTAAGCCTAGCACAATCTGGCAATCAACAACTGGAATGAAGTGATCCCTGAAGTGATCCTCTCCATGCTTTACACTCTTCTGCCAACATGCAGCCATTCTTTGTGCTGTGGCTCCAGAAGGCCTCCTCCTGGACGCTCCTGCTTTTTGTGTCCTTGGTTATAGCCAGCTCTCCTTGGAGAAAAGGCATCCTGAGCAAGCTGGGTTGAGTATGGGTGCGGATGCATGTTCCTCGGGATAACTTCTGGTCACACTCTTTACGTTAGTCCTGCAGATGAGGCACCTGCAGTCAGACACTGTGGTGCCTCAGCCCCCTCCGCACCCAGGCAGACCAAAAAGGCTTTCTCAGTACTCTGCAGTGTATCTGAAAGACACTGTGTAGCTGCAACTCTCCGAACGGGCCACGTAGCTTCCGAGATGGAAAATGCTGTTCTCCTTTGGCTGTGTGGGATAAGATGCTAGAGTATTTGTTAAAAGTTTCCAGTAGTAATGGCTTCAGAGTCACCGCACCCATGGGTGAGGGATGACAGTGCCAGCCAGTTACCTTGTAGTCAGGTTAAGATAAAATGCCAATAAAAGTAAGAGATCACATTTGAAACCCACATCACAGATACAGCTAGAGTGAAAACCTCTGTGCATTCTGCTTATATCAACATTAGGTACGGACTGCCTTACCTCTTTGGAAATAGATATTTTGCTTTGATACACTCCTTCCTTTCCTTGACTTTTCTCTTGACAATGACCAGGTTCAAAGAGCAAATGCCCCTCTCTGCCAGGGGCAGAACTCCATATGTTCATTTCAACTGTAAGTGAACTTTTTATTTTCTAGCAACTTACATATAGACAAACAGACAACAGATTATATACACAGCACATTTAACACATTTAGTATAGGCTTTAAACTGTAAAGAGTAAATTGAAAAGTAATAATAGCTTATAATAATAGATTGTTATTTCAGCACAGCTATCATTTGACTTTTTTTTTTTTTCATCTCAATCCTGGCACCAAATATACCAGAGGGATTAACACTTTATAGTGGTTTGTATATATAATTAATTACTATTCAGAAAAAATTACACACTGACTTCAACATCTCTACAGCATTTTGCTGTTTATCCTTTTTTAATGGCTCACATTTACTAAATCAGTCTTCGACTGTGTAATCAAAATTGTGGAAAACTAGTAAAAAAATCTTCTCCTCCTTCAGCTGTCTGTGCATGAATTAAAGACTTAAAGGGCAAAACGGATTCCTCTCCATTTGGCAGGCCTGCACTGCTCTGATTACTTGAGGCGGGCTATTGGTCATCTTGTGACATATCATATTGAAAGAAACACGTAGACTTGGTGGATGGATGCACTTGAGCGAAGGAATTATTTTATAATCTCTCTGGTTGCCTGAAGAAGTAGAAGGAAAGGTCAAAACATTCATCCTCAAGATATATTTCCTGCTCAGGAACAATATGCTTCTCAGAGTGCCTGAGAAAGCAGAGGTGGAGCCCTAAACAGAGGAAATTTAACATATAGTGGTAAAAGGATGCAACAGCCACAAGGCAGAGAGAGTCCCTGGGCCAGTGTCATGGGGCTGTGGCAGATACAGCATGGACCACTTGTTTTTTTAACAGTGGTTGAAAAAAGATCTGGAAATGCTATGTATTGCTTAGCATGCTTTCTGCAAGTTTTTATTTGTTATTGTCTTAAGTTTCATCTAAACTAGGGGCTGATCCTTGACTCTTGGAGAAGGGGATGGGTGAAGTTTAGACCTCTGCACCAAAGAAAACTAGAGTAAGACAAATTGCTCTGCTCAGCCCTCACAGAAAGATGAAGCCGTCCATCTTCCCAGTGAGCCAGTACCTTCTAAACATCAAGTTCTTGGGGAAAGCACTTGCCTCTTCGCTTTGTGCCATTTGATCAAGTGCCCAGCTGGGACCCCAGGCTGATTCTCAAAGCATTTAATAAAAACCTTTCCAAAATAATTGGATGACAGTGTGAATCCAGTAATGTCTGCAGGTAGGATCAGTATGATTTTTGTTCTTCTGCTTACTTTGTTCCATGAGAAAATAAGCAAGTCTTTATAGCTTGGGTTTATAAAATAGTTCAAAAATATCAAAATTCAGACTTTCTCCCCTCACTCATATCTTCCCTGAGTGAAAAGCACAGTGTTTGGGCAGCCAGAATTTGAATGCTGGGCTTTATACAAGTGACCCAACTGACCCTCAGGTTTGTTTGAGCCAAAGCTATTAAAAACCTCTGAAGTGAAGCACAGAAAATTTGTCCAAGTGCACTCAAGTTTTGAAGGCCTTTATCTTCAGACACTGCATGTGATTTTTGTTCTTTTAACAGAAATTCAGTATAAATACTATTATTAGGACAAATTCTGCTGTTGACACTGCTTTTTGATACACAGTTTCAGACAAGCACTACAAAACTGACATTTTTTAGATAGTGGTAGATACCTGTCATAAGAAAACTCTGTGAAGTCCTGGTCAATCCTGCTCATAAATGGCAGTCCAGTGCTTGTGGGCTGTAGATGATGTCGTTTCTCTGAAGCAGAGTTGTTCTCTAATGGCTGGTGATATAGGAGTCATTCTTTTATAACTATAACCCAGCAGTTGAACTTTTTATGTCTACTCCTCCTTCTGAGCTTCTTTTTTTCTTATGGCTTGAGAATTTTCAACAGAAGCAGAAAATTCAGATTGGAATAGTAAAAGCTGTGAACAAAGAAAATGTGGCCTTACAGTATTATGAATACTTTGCAATCTGGCATTTATACCTATTAATGCATTTTTTCCACTTTAACTTACGTAGTCAGATCCTGCTGTACTTATTATCTGCCAGCTACTTTGCAGCATTCAGAAGCAGTATTAGTACAGTAAAAATCTTGTATGAGGTCTTCAGTTGCACTAGATTTGCTTCAGCTAGCGGAGCGTAATCCAACTGAATGTCACTGTTGCAGAGAAAAAAAAGAGAGATGATCGTTCATTTTTGTGTTTAATTTCATATGGATGTACAGGAAGAAGTGAAAGATAGCAGGGGATGTGTTTTCATCATGTTTTATTTTCTCAGATAAAATTTTTCAGAACCTTTTGAAAGGACAGTTTATGAAGGAACAAAATGAGAAAAGCTCATCTCCATTTGGAATAACTCTACTGAAATCTTTAATAATCTCATCCTCCCAACACCACTCAGCTAACTCTTCATCACGCCACATTCTGATTTTGTTTTCCTCGGAGACCTATCTATTTTCCCCTTTTTGTTCTACCCTGTTTCACCTTCCACTTCTCCTCTTGCTCTTTGCACTGTTTCTCTGGAGGACCAACCTCATCCTCAGTCTGCCTTAAAAGATAAAGCTTCTACTTACCTCTCCAAACTAGGCATCATGATTCAGAGACCTGTCTTTGCTCTGAATCCTTCTCCTAACATCCAGCCTGAAGGTCTGACCTCTCTTTGTGGCTATGCAGCAAATGGGATATAAACCCAGTGACATTTCAGAGCTTTCTCTTTTTCTAGTCACTGAGGACAACTTACCTTTTTTATTTTCCGTCATTATCAAGGACCAGGCAGGCAGGTGATTCTTGGCTATTTCCTTTATACAATGAGAACTTAATTCCTGCATATCTAGCAAATACTGGCATTCCTTAGTGCAATCCTCCCTGCTTCTGTAGCCTTCACAATAACAATGGGAAGGATGGAAGGTCATTTTCTGGTTTTGCCACTGAAGCATCTCTGTACTATATCTCATCATTCTTCAGCCTTTTCTTATTCTTTCCTAACCGTCCTCTGCTAAAGTGTCTACAAAGATCAAAGCAACAGAATCCTACCTGGACTGCTCCAATAGCTGCTTCCGTAGTGCTCCAGGTCACCTTCTCTGACTTTGCTTTCTCTCTCCTCTTGCCTCATTTCATGCCTTTTCTTACACACTGCGAGACTGACCAGGCGGCCGCACTCTAGAACACCACATTCACATTATTGCAGCACCTTTGGAACAACACGGAGGCCCTGCACAGTTAGTGCAGGTCTGTATCTAGCTCTGACCAGCTAAAGATATAACTTAGGGTAACTAGCAGTGCTCTCTCCCACTGTCAGCTCCTGCAGCTGCTTTTTCCTACAATTTAAACAAATCCCAAGCTCTTTGCTCATGCTTCTTTAATTACTGAACGCGCTGCATGACCAGCTGCAGCAGTGTGTTGCTAAGTGAGCTTTCCTGGGATCTCTAACTTGATCAGAGAGCTCTGGGACAGGACAGTCCCTGTCTGAGGGGTAGGGATGCCAGATTCCTGTCTGCTGGACACTCACCAGGGCTTCCCACCAGGAAGGGCCTCATTCAGAGGTGGCAGGAGAGGGGGCTGCTGCAATAGCACACAGCCATCTCCTCGGGCACTCTGGCAGTACGTTACTGTAGAGCAGCCAATATTGCAGGGTGAACCTGGCTCCCTTGTACATATTAGTTCTTTCGGGTAATGGTGAGAAGAAGAATTTTTTTCTCCTCTTTATCATTTCTATAGCTTTTCTTTTTTTTTCTCTCTCTCTGAAAATATTTGCTATTAATGTCAGTACTTTTTTGGGGGGGTGGGGGGGGTTACCAATAGCATCTCCACAGCACTGACCAGGTTTCTGAAGCCACTGCACTGGCCCATGACCATGCCATGAGAAAACCTGTCTTATCAGCTCTAAGAGAGACACATGGGAATGCCTCCTGGCATGGGAGGTTCAGTCCAATCCTGATGGGGTACAGATGGCATCCTCGAGATGGGAAAGGGAGCATAAACTGGGGTGACACGAGGCCTGTGTGCTCCTACTGTCACCCCTCTGCAGCGCCTTGCACTGTGCCAGTCCAACCAGAGTGCAGCGCTGTCCCGACCCATGGAAAAGAGCAGCACTCAGTCAACAGGGCTCCAGCAAGCAGAGAGAAAATTTCTCTTTGTTAACCGTATTTCTCATTTCCAGCCAAGTGTCTTTAAGTCCTAGGGGAGGGTCCAACCACGGAAGGATGATGTGTGTGCTGTCCAGGGGAATCCCAGGTCAACGTCTGCCTTCTGTGCAAAAGAGCAGAATTAGAACTCAGAACATCAGCAGAAAGAGCTACTGAGAGCTCAGCAGCCCCAGAGCATCTCCGGCGTCAAAGGTGGCAGAAACGCCAGTCAGAAAGGGAAGATGAGCAAAATGAAACAATTTCTGTCTCCTAAAATACTCTTTTTCTTTTAAAGGTGAAAAATGTCGAAGTTTTATTGACCTTGCCCCAGCTTCTGAAAAAGGTAAGACAAATACAGTCAAGGCTTCTTCCCTTTTTGCAGCTCTCATCTGTATTGTCCTTGTCATACTGCAGTGCCAGGGGAAGCACCCTCAAGCACACAGAACCTGCATGTCATCCAGATTACATATCGCCTGCTGAAACTAGTGCCAAGAGTTTAAAAGAGTTCTTTCTTCAGGGGGTTTATTCAAATCTGTCCTTTCTCTGATGTATTTTGTCTTCACTCAGCCATATTTTTTCAAGAAGGCATATATGACAATATGGACATTCCCCAACTTCCTACTGAGGAAGAGCATGAGACGCAGGTTCAGAGACGAAAGACGTTAATAGATAGAAAACTGCAGTCACATTCATTTACGAGGCACCACCTGTTTTTCTGTGAGAGGGGATCATGTAGCTGCTTGTCTGTCTGAGCTGCCCTCAGAAAAATCAAGTGCACAGAAAGGGCAGGATGCAAAGTTTCTCTTTACTCCATATTAGAGTTGGAGATTGGTACTAAATTAATCCATATTTCAAAATTGTATTCGTCATGGAGAAGAAAAAAAAAAAAAAATGGTAGACTTCAATTAACTGACAACCCCGGCAGCTGAGCCCAATTTCTGTTCAAGATGGAGCACTGTGCCCACAGCTGAATGGGCACACGAGCTTTGCAGTGTCCTTCATGTCAGTCATGGGCTTTTGGAAAAGCCAAAGGACAGAGGAAAAGAAATATTTGTGAGAAGGGATATATATTGTTAGAACACCTGACAGAATTAGAAAACCTTTTGGGCATATGGTACCTTCATCAGGTCTGGCAGGGAGGCAAACAAATGCTGTTAGGAACAACTGTTCTTAATTTTTCTTAACTGTTGATCAGCTGGACAATTTAAAGAAGAAAGGTAATTACCATTGATGAAGTAGAGGGGTATTTCAGTTGGACAAGAGGTAACAGACAAGCCTCTGTGAAATTCAATGTTAGTAAACTTAAAATAAGTTATGGAAAAAAATAAAAACAATTCTGAGGTACTACCAGTAATGGGCTCTGAGCTAAGTCTTACACACAGAAATGAGACCTTGGGGTACAACAATTCTTACAAAATCTCTGGCTCAGTCCAAGGGCCTGGATGTTAGAAAGCATTAGCAAAGGACTTGAGAGGAAAGGACAGAGCAAACGACATTCTGATGCTTGATGAATTTATCCATCCAAGAGCTTCTCCCATATATTAACTATAGCATGTGATTTTGTCCTTTTCAGTACAATTTGCAGAATGGCAGCAAGAATTATCTGATCTCAGTAAGCTTCCGCACAAGGGCATGAGTAAGGCTTAAAAGAGAGATGCCTGAAAGGAAAAATGATAGTCATCTATAAATCTGAGGAATTAAAAAGGCAGTCTGGGGAATGGTTGTTGGCTATTTTTCCCAATACAAAGACTAGCGGACATTACATGATAATACCAGGAGGCATATCCAAAACAGGCCAAAGGGGATGCTTTCTGCATAGTGTGTTGAAGTTCGGAGCTCCCTTGCACAGGATGCTTGTGTTCAAAAGGCAAGGGGATCTTTCTGTGCATTATTTTTTCTGAGCAAGTTCATTCTGGTGCATAATGTTTTGTTGCTTCACCCACACACTTTCCAAGACAGCATTTAGTGATTTACATTAAATATTGCTGTTGGTCACGCTAAAAGCTGTCAGCAATAGATTTTTTTTCTGTAGCAGTTTTAGAGTTACTGCTTGGTATCAGAATATGTTTCTAGACTCTTCTACTTTTTCTAGTGAGTACATCTGTAGGTTTAGTGAAGAAAATTATTTCTTTATATTTCTGATGCCTTTCTGTTGAGTTGTACAGCTTGCTCACAGGAGAGGGGAACACTCACTTGGAGATAGAAATTGCTGACAACCAGACTCAACAAAACCAGAATAAACTCTGCAATTGTACACCAAGTTGGACATTGAAACATAGTCAAATCCAAATTCTTCTCAATATGTCTTGTATGCAAAGAGAAAGCTGTGCTTTTTGATGCCAGCGTATTTTCACTGCAGAATTCTTTAAATTTTTCAAGTTAAATTCTTTAACAACTTATTCTGTTGTTCTTTTCCAGTTAAAAAGAATCTCATACTCATTTAATTTCATCAGCCTCCCTCACTTGGCATTGACTTTAGTAAGTGTGCCCCGTGCTGAAATGGCATTTGGAGAAATCAGTATTTGAAACTATTTCTCAAAAGAAGCAATGAATGCAATGAAAGGAGAAGATTCCTGAGAGCTGATCTCTGTTCACCCCAGGGTGACATCCTATTTGATAACAGCAGTAACACAGGGCACCTGGCTAGCCATGCTGGTATGGCACAGGAGGCAGATTTCCAGCCTCCTTTTGCAGCACAGATATACCAGTTCTTACCTCCAAATGCTTGCTGGGTTGACAGGTCTTGAACACAGAGACTTGCCAGCTGCTGGGTGACACGCAGTGCTGGGGCAGATTCTTGATTCCTCTTACAAAGAAATGAGATCTGATAAAGTGCAAAGAATATCAAAAGTTGAGTATTGTTCTTGAGATCAGTTATATTAATGTATTTGGGTTTTCCCGTCCATTTTATAATTGAGGATTTAAAATTAAACTTAGTTCCACAATGAGATTTCAGCTCGTTTAGTTTCTGAATACCTTCTCAGCATCACTTACCACTAAAAAGTTCCTGGATGCGATTTTCTAAATATCTCCATGTGTAGATGTCTCTGCATCTGCTGCACCTAGGTAATCAGCTTTCCATGATTTCTTTCAGTTGGTTTCCTGGATCCATAGAAAACCTCTGTGTGACTTATAGCCCTATGTAGATCAAAAAGTTCACTCAGATATCCCTGAGCACATCATCTTCCACATTTAAGTCAGGCTAGAAGAAGCCTACAAAGAATCTTAGTTTGTTTTGGAACCAGTCACTTCTCAGGTCCATCACCACATAACAGAAAGTCAGCATAAGCCCTTTTTATATTAATTAAAGGCTTCTTAGCATAGAAAAGCTAATTGCTAAATCATTCATGATAAAATACGAAGAATCCATGGCAAGGGCTAACTACATCTTTTCCACAAATGTTGCATCAATAAATGAGATGATTCTTATTTTTACTGTAAAAATGCAATAACTTATACTTGAATTATCTAACTTTAACCCCTGTGTGATGATCACTTGTGTAGCTGGATACCAAGTCGTTTGATCAGCTGTAACACCCTTCACATATATTGCGCCACCAACACCTACTGAAAGAAGGCAAATCTGGGCAGCCAAATTTGGGGCAAACAGACCCACAGCATGGTATAAATAAACACTTCCAACCCACACTAAGAGAGTCCTTCCCCGCATTTAAGGAGGCAGCTGCCAACAATTTGTCAGAACCTTGAAAGCCTAACATTGAATTTATTAGCTATTGCTGGCTGTTACTGCCAAAGCTGCTTAACAAAATCAGCTTGGTGATGGTACATAATAACTAGAAAAAAAAAAACCAAAAAACTTCTGTGTCCACCAATATTTTTGATGACAACTTCCATTTGCTATTGATCAAGGATGATAGGGCAAGAGTTAGTTATTCTGGCCAGGACTTTTAATGGGCTGTCACAGAACAGGTGTTTTGGGGCTACAAGCAGTGTAAATTTCATTACAGATGTGAATAGTAAGATAACAAATATTTCCAAAAAGAGTTGCAAGTAAACCATCCCCGCAGACTGTAGCATGTAATTTTTAAGTTCTCAGTTGCTCATGTAACTTTCTCCCCAGTAATCAAAGCTGTGTTCCTGCTGAGGATTTTGATGTCCGAAGGATAAAAGAGCAACATGTTTAGTGACAGATACTTGTGTCATACACAGAATAGTGAACTTAGTTGTGGCTCTTTTGCTTCTTCCTTACAGGACTTGTGTTCACTTTAGTTTTGCTACATACGTGAAGAAATTTAACTTTTTTCTTTCTTGTTGACTTTCTTGTTTCTTTCTTTCTTATAAAGCAGCCCAACTCCTGACAGATTTCCCTTTATCTGAGGTTTCTAAGCCTTTGTGGCTGCACAGTGAGGTCATGCACTAAATCCTTTTCTTTCCACAAACTCCTTATTTCTCCATTGGACCTCTCTCCTGTTTTCCCTCTCATCAGGCAGAGGACCTGCTCTTAGCTACCTGGTCCACTTTTTACTTCAGTACATTGCAGAGGGTTTTCTTTTCTTATAGTGAAATTCACGTGCATAAAATAAACAAGCCTTTCTAGAAGATATGTAGGATGAAGCAGGGCAAAATCTTACAGAAGAAAAACATTCATTCCCAGTGAGTATTTAACACTCAAAAATGTGGCAAGGGACTTTTAAAATTGCAGACTGTATGGGCAGAAGTAGGAGATGTCTTCTGCAGGTTCTCTACACAGTTCAAAATGATGCATCCTGCAGAGATGCAGCAATAAAAATTCTGTATTGTCTAAAAAGGAGCAGGCAAAACTAAGATAACACATAAACAGAGCACAGAGAAAGAGAAAACTGAGCTAAACCCATATGTGCTTCTAAGAACAGCAGCTAGTAAGAGGAAAAATGAGATAAGTGGTTTTAATAGCTGCTAATGTCATAGGTGTATCAGAAATTAGATGGTAGAAAGATAACTAGCAGGACAATGTCATGGTACTGGTTACACTGAGAGACAAAATAGATGTCGTGCTGAAACACCACAAAAACTGGGTGAATGAACTCCATGCTGAAACAATAAACAGAACCATATTAGTGATCACCCATTGGGGTGGTGACAGTAGCAGGGATAAACTTAAGGGTAGGTATGAGTAAAGAAAATAAAATAGTAGGGCAAAACATCAATAACCCTTGCTTTAACAGAAAATGTCACATCTGGTATGATGCAGAGTTCAGAACTTAGGGACACTTAGTGACTGTGGAGAAATTTGTTGGGAAACTTGTAATTCTTTACTAAGTCCTGAACGCTATGGAGGAACTGAGTTCAAAATGTTACTAAGAGACGGGTTGCGTTTGTGACCACAAAATGTACAGATTCAGCATCCTTGCAGGGGCAGTAAGAGTGAAAAATCTGTGAAGTAATGAATATTAAAAATAAATAAATAAATGAAAAGAGAGAGATAGCTGATGAAAAGAAATTAAAAGGGTCATCTAAAAGGACAAATAGGATATGAAAAATAATTGATGCTACATAATTTATCAGAAAATAAACTAGAAATACGAAATATGATCCAGTGTTGTTAAACACTTTTCTTCATAGGATTCTTCATAGGAAGAATTCTTCATATGGAACAGAGGAATATACAGAGGAATATTAAAAAGAATAAATACTCCACAAATTAGAAGTGAAAAGACAGAAGGTGGGGCAGAAGAGAGCCTGAAGAATAACGTGCTACAGGCATCTAAACTAATCATAAATCTTTCTTTTTTTAAGTGGGAAACCTACTAGAATGTATAGATTCTAGCCAATAGACTCAAGATAAAAGAATCACTCAAAAAAGAAAAACCAAAACAAATTTTGGTAACTGCTTGCCATGGAGAAGCTTAGGAAGGTTCCTGGTGGAATCCTTCAGTACAGAGAGATACAGGACCTACTGTATCTCTGCTTCTACTTAATCTTCCAGGAGACAAGTCTTAAAGCAAATGGGCAAAGAGAACAGTGACAAATCTCTAGGACTAGATGCCATTCACCCAATACTTCTAAAGGAGCTCAGGAGAATGGGAATTATTGTCTTGTGTAAAAATCACTTGAAGCTGCCTTTGTATCAGAGGAATGGGAGCTGGCAGTAATTTTTTTTTCTAAGATCTACATGAGAAACTTGGGAACTATAGGATTTTTGACAGGCAGAACGATAAAGACTTAAAAATACACAAGTAGGAAGTATCATATAGAGAGAAGAATTATCACAGTCTTCTAAGGGAAAAAAAAAAAAAGTTGTGTTTCACAAATCTGTTAGTATCCCTTAAGGAGTCATTGAAAACATAGTATAAAAGATATTTGATTTTTACAGTCTACCTGGGATTCTAAAAGACTTTCAGAAAGGTCTTTTCCTAAAAATTTCTTAAAGTCATCAGTGCAGAAGAAAAAAGCCCTTCTATGGATAATAAGCTAGTTAAAGATAAGAAGTTAAAAGCCAAATTTCATTATTGAGGCAGGTGGCCGCCTGAATCCCTCAGGGAACTGTAGGAACTGTATTGTGGCTACTGATCTTCTATACAGTGAGAAGTGCTTGAGAAAATGGGTGAGCAATTTACTGCTGATAATAGGCCATCCACAGGACTAAGAGCAGAAAAGAAAAAAATTGCAATAAAGGTAGAAGGCTCTTATGATACTGAGTGACTGGGAGGGAAGATGGCAGATGACATTCAGTGTTGATAAATGCAAAGTGGTGTATATGAAGAATAATCCCACCTTTACATATAAAGTGATGGGTTCTGAATTAGCACTTACTCCACAGGAAAGAGCTCTTGGAGTGATGACAGACACTTCTACGAAAACATCAATTCACTGCTCTGTAGAGATTTTAAAAAAAGAAAAGAAAAGAAATATTAGGATGATTGTAGGAAATAAAGAACAAAAACCCATCCCCATACCACATGTATTCATGATGTACCCACATCCAGCTCTCTGTGTGCACTTCTCACCCCTCCCCTTCCAGCCACAGCTCAAAAGTGATGGGATAAAATTTAAAGAGATAGAGAGGAGGATGACAGTTTTGGTCAAAGATAGGGAACATGTTCTGTATGAGAGTGGCAAACCAGAACAAATTTTAAATTGGAAAAGAGACAAACAAACCTCAAACAGACCAAGCTCAAATCTAACCCTCTTTTATGTGTGTGTGTGTGTGTGTGTGTGTGTGTGTGTGTATACTGATAGGGTAGCTGATCTTGACAAGGGAAAAAAAAGATAGCATTTTTAGAAAGGTTTTGTCCACCTAGAGATCCACATCTAATGAAAAGAAATGCGACTGGGGAAACTGTACCCTTTTGAAAATATTCCCCATTTTCTTTGTGCAAATTTCATATTCTGCTTATGTTATTTTTAATTTATCTCTAATAGGACATACACACACACACATGTACCTGTACACCTGTATTTCAGAGAGATATAATAAAGTGTGTAGAAAAAAAATGTATTGCTAATCTTCTACCTATGTTTTATTATGAATCACTGAAGTTATTTTTACAAAAAAATAAATATACAGGGAAGAAACTATTCACAATAGCAGAATTAAAGGTAAATGTACATTAAGAAGCAATAGGTTTTCTTTTCACATTAGTAATTCCGGAGACATGGAGAACAGTGGAATTTTCTTCTGTGGGGATTGCTAGTAACATGGTCAGAATATAATTAATTTTTCAGCCCAATGCTGAGGATGGAAGCATATCACACAGTAGTTATTCAAAGGGAAATATTTAATCCAAATATTTTTATTAAGGCATATGAGAGAGTCTTGATGTAGAGTGGTTTTTTTTTTTTCAGTCATTTCTATAGTGCTACTCTACTGTATTCACACCAGAAAAGGGGGAAAATAGGCACAAAGTTATTCCACATTCTGTCCAGTGTCACATACTGGAATAAATTCAGAACTACACTCAATAGCAGGACCATGAAAACATCCAAGAGAGCACAGCATCACGCCAAAGAGAATGGCTTGAACTGGCTCCCAGCTCCACCTCACCTATCAAAATCAAAGAAACAATGAAGGAGTAAAGCTAAACAAGATCAAAACAGTTGGTATTTCTTCCATCACCTAAGACATTTCTGATGATGATTATGTGCTCTCTCACATTCTGCAAGCTGTCGCGTCTTTTCTAGGTGCTGGCCCTTTTTCTATCTTCATTGTCTTAATTATCTGACCTGACGGGACCCTTGTAGGCATCTTTGAGGGCTTTTAGTATCATGGAGCTTATTTTGTTTTGGAGGAAGGTCTCACATAGCTTTGTGATCTATTTCTCTCATCCCAGTTTCCTACACTGCTACACAAGAGGAGCAGGCAGATGGTCTGACATTATGAGACTACATTAGCCAACAGATGGGCTGACTGCTCAGAGCTGGATCCCTATGCCAGCCACAACAGCATGCTCAGTGTTTATTCCTTACACCATTTTTAATTGATCACTCCAATATTTCTGTTTTATAATTCCAACCTCAGAGCAGAAGAGATAAGTGACTAAAGCCATGAGAATGCAACTAGGAGAAAGGATGAGATATAACAGTCACTTAAGCCTTTTAAAATGTTTTTCTCAAACAAAATATGTAGCTTCTAGCAACCTATACCCATCGGAATATTTTTTCTCTCTTGAACTGAGTGGGAAGGGAATAAAGTGAGATCCAGGTGTCCATTCTAACACAGTGGGTAAGCCCAGAGAAGCAAAGCACTGATGGCCAGGGGCTCTGAAACATAGGGGCCAGTATACAGAGGAGGAAGAACGAAGTAGGCAGGACCAAAACCACAGAAGAACTGCCATTCTACATATGCAAACTGACATCTTAAACATTACTAGCGAAAGAAAACCAAATACCTGTTAATTCTCAACAGAGCACTCACCATGAAACAGTGTCTAATACACACTCTGCAGCTGCCACATGTGGATCGCTATATTGAGCCACTATCTCTGGAACTGATTCCTAAAGAAACAGCCAAATTTTTCTTGCTGTGACAGATCATCGTGGGTGCCACGCATTATGCTTGGTCAGCATCTTTTTGAGAATTAGGTCTATATAAGGAAGCCCAAGAGACTCGTTAGAGTCACTGTGCTCCCTTTCCCAGTCACCCAGAAAGGGTGATAGCAGATGTCTCCCCCCCATCCTTGAATCACTAGGAAGATATAGTCTGGATCCTTCTTGCACTGTTAAGGTTTAACTCATCACCTCTAAAGACTATCTTTAGTGTTTCACCAAACTAAACAAGTGAAACCAAGAACGAGTGATAAACAGGTGCCCTTCTCCCACCATGTCCAGTATAAATGTTGTGTTTATAAAGCAGGACAAATGGAACTGAGACATGCCAAAGGCAAGCGAACATAACCCTTTGCTCCTGGTAGCATTTTGCTCCTCAGTGCACATCCACATCACCCTAAAACAGTTTGTGCCCTAGTCATGGTCCTTTTTCCCCTGCCTTGGAAGACATCTATCCAGATGACAGCACTCAGCCTTGCCATGGTTTCCATGTGTTGTTCAGCAGTTCATTGATCTTAGGGATGATCACTGTGAGCCACAAGCCAACAGGAGAACTTTATTTCTCAAATAGCAGCAGCAGTGTCTGGGGCCACCAATGCCAATACGGATGTAAGATTAACCTCGTAAGTAACTAAGTATCATATCCTCTAGGACAGAGTTGCTTGGACATGGTTGTCTCTTCAGCTGTTCAACAACATTGCACCCGTCTTGTCCTTCAGTGGTATGGGCTTCAACTCCATCAGGTCTCATGGCCTCGATAGCTATTAATGAACATGCTTTGCTCAGCTCTACTGTTTCTTGGTACACTGAGGTTATCTACCATATCGTGAAGTGTGATATAGACAATGGCAGAGATTAATGCACAACTTCTACAGGTATCAGAATTTCTCAGACTGATAAGAGTTGAATTGACAGAAGAGTGAGCTGAGATGCTGTCTCACTGCAGCTCAGAAGGGCTTATTCTGACCATCAGACCGGTGTAACACTGTGTTGAGAGGAACCTGACAGATATAAACCTTCCCAAGGTCTCGTATGTCTGCACCCTTGCCCAGCTTGACCGCTTACCCAGGAGCAGCATGATACAGTGTGACACTGCAGATGAGGATCTCTCAGCCCGATTCATGAACTCACCAGCCATGAGGGCAATTCTGTGGTTAGAACAGCTGGTAAGCAGTAATCACAGACCATCTTGAGCAGGGGCCAGAGATTGACACAGTAGGTGTTTCTAAGGAGGATAAAATCCCACTGAGGTACTCTGAGTAAGAGTTTACCACAATTATGAAGACAATTTCCAATCTGGAAGGGCTCAGTGAAGTCAGAACAGGCATTGTCCAGGGAGCACTGGGGGTTCAGCAGGTGGCATCACATAGCTTGGCAGGCAATACCTTCATTTATGACTTTTTTATGCTGTTATAATTTCCAAGTCACTAGCCAAAAGGCATGGCTAACATTTTTATGCACACAGTTCCTGCCTATGCTGCACACAGCATAGGTGACATGACTCAGCAATCTCCTTCAGGAATAGCAATGTGATTTCTCCAGAAGGGATTTTTAACAAGCAAACAGTTCATGTTTATGGATTAAAAAATGCTTTGAGGTTCAAAAGCAATTTCTCTGTTGGCCACCCCTTCAGTGCCAAGAGAATATGCACTCAAGATGAGCACATGCAGGTTGCCTCGAGAACAGGTACTAACATTGGATCTTTATCAATCATTTTCATGATTTGGCCAGTGTGAAAAAGCAGACTAGAAAGGGATTTCAACATATTTATGTGGACCTCGGACTTTCACAATCTAGCATAATAATCCATTTACACATAATAATCATCTGTGCATGTTGCGGAGAAAGAGCACAGGGATGTGTCTTAGTCGTTTCCTGACTTCCTCGAGGTCAGTTTAGCCAGAATTCCATCACAGAAAAGCTGAGGTCAGCAACTTTGTTGCTTTTTCGTAACAAGAAATTGCAGTAGATTTGAAAAACAAAACAAAAAAAACCCGATATCTTGATTTGTATTTTTGCTCTGAGTACTGTGCATGACCCTTACCCTGTCTTTCTCCAAAGGAAAAAGGTCATAGCAATACTAAAAGAATAATCTAAGGCAGCAGCTGCAGTTACTGAAGTTTCATATATATACTTTTGAAGTTAGATACCAGATGTTCTGAATCATCTGAAAGCTTCTGGAAGTCACTAACCACACAGATCTTTGGATTCCTTAATCAGAATTCACTGAAATGTGGGCTGATGCCTCCTGGCATTCTTGCAAGCAGAGTTTCTAGATTTTTTTTTTTTTTTTCTCCAGAATTCCCTTTTCAAAGGACACTCAGGACAGGAGATTCCTGATTCTTGATGCTCCTTAGTGAGAGGTAATGGCCTGTTCATCTGCAGGGCTTTTCCTGATGATCAGGAGTTGAGAAGCTTAAAAAAAGTTCAATTTTGTGAAGACTTTTGAAGTCCTGAGGCACATTATAGAATGTGTAAGCTCTGGTAAAACTTCTTTACCTTTCCATCAAGAAAATATTCAGTTTGTTTCATTCTTCCATTTAAGAATCATCTTCAACATCCTTTTGCTAACACTCTCCCAGCAAATGCACTCAACTGGGTCACCAGTTTTGCAGAAATGCCCTTAGTATCTTTGAATCTACTTTTAAAGAGTTGATGCTGCCCTCCACTGTCTTACAGAAATGCAAGGGACTGATCTTATCTGATGGTACTCAAGTTCTTAAGATTCCAGGGGTCATGAGGACAACAATTATCTTTTCAATCATGATGAACAGTACGTTCACTTCACTTGAGATTGCTAGAAAATGAATTTCCTTTCTCTGCAGCAATGCTGATTCAATTGCCAAGTCCTTTTCCAGAGTGATCACAGAGGTGAAACTCACCTCTGTGAGAAGCAGTACTGAACTCCACTTCACCGTGAACTCCACAGAAAACACAATCTCTTAACATATTATTGTTAAAATAACAAACATGCGATATTCAGAGACCCAAAGAAGTCCAGTAAAATCCAGCACAGATGAGAAATATGCTTTCAGCAGGGCTATGCTTTTATTTGAGGCAAAGCAGGTGATCATATAGCAGTACAGCAACTTGTTTTGAGAACAGATAATATAAAATACAGTAGTCTTACTGAGTAGGAATCCTATGACATAAGATGACTTATGTGGACCCTTCCAACAAGTCCCAGCTTTGCCATCTCAGGCTCTAAATGAGCCTCTCAGGCCAGACCTTGCACGTATGTTTATCTAAAAAAACAGGATGCCGTCCTGAAGATGATGACCCTCCAGGAACAGCTCCACAGTCTGTGAAGCCTGTGCCACTGCAGAGACAGTGTCAGGTTTGTGGACTGGAGAAAAGAACCAAAATGACTCACAGTACACAAACATAACTATCATTTTCAGCAACACTGTAGAAGACTGAAATAGCAGCATTAAGACTGGTATGAATGGTTGGTGTAGAAGCACCAGAGAAAGAAATGACAGGATAAAGGAAATAAGAATGGCAGGAGCTGATGGAATCTAGATCAACTTTTAGTACCTGTAGCTTCTCAGGATACCAAGTTGGAAGAAAAAGGACAGTGAGTAAACTGTGACTAACAGACTAGCAGAACGTGACTAACAGAGTGACTGTTGGTGCGTAACTAAGTGACTAACAAACCACTGTCAGCTCCTAGCAGTGACAAAAAGGCACATCCAAACTTACAGCATGGTTGCTAACCAACAACGAGCTCAGAAGACGTGAGGAGGACTTGACAGGTGGCATACTTTGTCCTTCGCATTATTTCAGGGAATCCTGGAAGGACTGGCTGAATTTTGGTGATTCTTGGTGCCTGCACATTGGACGGGCTCCTTGCACCCAACTCAGGCTGTGAGAGTGTGGGCATGGGAGCCTGAGTGTAATCAGTTTTCTTCTTATTTATTTAATGAAAGCTCTTCGCTTCCTAGAGCTTCTCACATCAAGATTTACTACTATCGCTGCTACAATATTACAATATATTTTCCTAAAACATGAGCAGGAATGACACAAAGTATGCTGACTGCTGCATATATGAGGAAGAGTCACGTCAAGAACCTGAAATCTTTCGGTACTAAAGAGAAGAGAGCACAACTTAGGTGAGCTCTCTAGACAAAATCCACAGCACCAGTGTACACATAACAGTCAGTTCGATGAAGAGACAAAAGAATAAGCAGGACACAGACCAAAAATGAAGGAAAGCTAAAGATTTATAGGAATACGGACCTCAGATATTGGCCAGGCAGGTAGGGGACTCCTAATGATTCAACTCCTCTAAAGAAATGATTTTCACAGAAGTTGTGGAAAGCTAGAGAAACTACTGGGGCAGAGGACACAGAGTGGTGGGGACTAAGCCAGAAAAAGTGACAGTATAGAAGACAGAGAGAAGAAAGAAAAACCCTCAAGAGAACTTCTTCCCTGTTATCTGGGAACAACTAAGGTCTTCTCAAGAGAAGGAGCTCTCTCCTTTGCAGGAAGGATGCATCTGAGATTGTAAGTGGAAGTAAGTGATGCCAAGTGACTGCCTCATGAATCTCATGTTGAGAGAAGCGCAGTGGGAGATCACTTCAGCATCAGCACAGAGCAGAGAGACAGTCTGCTGAATTAATAACCTGAATCTACTGTTCTCTTTCTGACAGCTACCAGGAGATGTAAAATGCAGACACAGCTTGGGTTTGCAGGATGTTATTATTTCTCTTGAAATTCAAAATCAAAGCAGGCAGGAGAAAACATTGTCAGAAGTATGTGAATACACTGCTGCAACACCAGCAATGCAGTCACGTGTCCACTCCTCCCAAGCCTTTCCTCCCTGCAGCAGGATTGAGATCTCCAGCTGGGCTCCCTTGCCTATCCCCTGGTACCCAGGGCCCTGCTGTCACTCTGGATATGCTCAAGGGTGCCCCTAGCAGTATCACTGGTGCCAACAAAGATGAGCAGCAAGAGGTAATAGCTTGAGGGCCAGATAAGTCTTGGTAATTCCTCTGCAGCATCCCAGATGAGAGGCCCTGGCAAGCAGCAAACCACCTAGGACAGCAAGTGGGACTGGAAAATGTGTGCCTCTGGTAGCCATCACTCTGCACATCAGCTCTATTGCATTCCTTTCAGTACATCACAACCACCAGTGCATGATCCCAAGCAGTCTCCCCCACACTGTCCCAAGCAAAGTTTCTGGACCCTTTGCCTCCTGCTGCACTTACTGCTGTGACAACTGCTGCGTCTCTGCGTGCTGCGGTCTTGCCTACCAGGTGCAGAGCTGCTCCGCGAGCAGCAGGCACAGGCAGCTGAGGTGGCCGTTGTGCAAAAAAATCTTCATACATTTTGCAGGATTCATTTTCCATCAACCAACTCACTGAGCTGACCCAAAGAACAAGCACTCAGCTGCTGGCTGAACGCAACAAAACACGAGGAGCACGAGGCTTGGAGGACAGTGAGTCTGCTCCTCCCAGTGGTAGCTCACCAATTAGTTCGGCTTCTCGGTCACGCGCTGTGTCTTGGCACATATATCTTCTCTCCTTTGTCAACTCTCGTGGCTATTGCTGACCATGGTATTAAATGTTTATGTTCAGGTTGTAACCTCTCAGGATTCAAGTCTCATTGTGCTTGACTCTGTAAACAGAGAAATAAGACAATTCCTGCCCTGAAAAGAAAGAGGCCTAATATTTATTAGCCTTTACTTGTTATTTATCTGCATTGTTTCTGTGAACATGAGTGTCACATCAGAGCACTGCACAACTACACAGCAGAGACCTTCTCTCCCCTGAAGAACATTGGCTCAAATCCAGAAAAGCCCTTATGTTCCAAAATTTGGTAGACACTGAAAAGGCGAGATCTCTTATTAGGCCAGTTAGCATCTTCAGAAAACTGTAAGCACACATTCTTGCTCTTGCATGCACTTCCTTTTTCTTACTTGAAACAGAACCTGCAAACTTCATGGCTAAATATAAGTTGAGACCAAACACTCTAAAATCAATTAAATTTGTATCAGATGGTGCATCAGAAGGACCTAGATGGCACATAGCTAAGAGTGAGGATAGGGTCAAGTAGATGAAGTGGTTACAACATAGCAGAAAGAGGGAGACATAATTAATTCCTTATTGAAATAGCTTTTTGTTTGTTTGTTTTGTTTTGTTTTTTGCTAAGCATCTTCTTATGAAGAGCTTTGACTTTTATGAAAAAAATCCATCTTCTATTGAAAGCTGTTTATCAATTATCTGAGATTGCTCTGTGCATACATGTCAAGAAGAGAAACCATGGCTTTTCAAGGCTCTATAGCAGGTTAAGATGTGTTAGCAACGATTTTATTTGCTCTTTGGGTATGGTCTAGATTCATTCAGCACATGCCAGACTGAAGGGAGATTGCTTCTGAGATCCATTTATGGTGCAACTATCAAAGGCTAGGAAGGGTGTCTCAGGGAGAAGGCAGATTTCACTAACGATTTTAACTGGTTCATTATTTTTTTACATAGCATCAGGGAGGATGGTCATGGCAGTCACTATGAATAGTCAAACGAAGAGCAGAAATCAAAAAACAAAACAAAACAAACTGTGGCTGCAGATGCTAAAGTGTTCAGACTGCTCAGAACAAGAAAAAGAAACCCTTTTAATACGCTTTCCTCCTCTCCATTAGTAAATCAGAGTGCAAGGGAGGCAGATAGAGAGAAGAGGATCATCTCTTGCATAATATAAATCCTTGCCCAGCAGAAAAAAGACAGACTGAATGGTTCTGAACCCATAACTCCTGCAATCATAAGAAAGTGCTGGAATCTCCAGACTACCCTTCAGTTCGGATATATGGGAAGGAAAGAAATAGAATGTCAAGGGTATCATTCCAGACTTAAATGCAAAATCCATAAATGAAGAGGGAAAGTAGCTGAGAAGGCAGTGAAGTCCGAGGGCTCCTGTCCTGGCCTTTTATCCATTTTATCAAATGACTGTCTAATGAAGTGTGTAAATAAACTGGGAAGATAGGCTAGGGACTGCACAGTTGAGCTGTTTCACTTGCTCTTTTTCTGGATATGTTAACGCAGGCCCTTTTGCAGGGATGTGCTGTGCATCTCATCAGCTTCCTGTCATTTGAAAAACATTACACTCACATCTACAGCATCCAGCTTTAAGCACCATTTCATAAGTGAGCAATAGATAAAACTTACATATAGCTGATGTACACGAACTAACCCCCATGAGCCAACTCAGAGAAATCCCCATGAGTCTCAGCCCACATTAGCTTTCCTAACTTCTTCAAGCAATTAGCTCTGAGGTCTTTTCGTTGCCATTTGCATTAAAATTCACCTTTCCTTCCTACTCCTTGTTAACTGCATTAGATTATTTATTTCATAGTACATTCTTGAAGCTTGGTAGTGACATACTAATATCAATGAACTATCTCAGCTTTCAGCAGACATTCTGGAAACTTAGAAAAGCTGCAAGCTCTCCGTTTCCTTAGTCAACTTAAAACATTCACAACCCACTGTAGAGTGAATGAGTGACAGCTGTAGTTCATTTTTCAGGCTGAAGGGTTTTGGAAGATGATAGTCTTTTTGCGCAGGTAGGTGAGGGGGCAGCAGTAGCACTCAAGTTGAAGAGAGACTGAAAAGAATCACCAGAACTTTGAAAATGAAGTTAGTATTTTTGGTTGTTTACAACTCTGACCAAAATTGAGGACAGGTGGCATGTTTTATTTACCAAATAAACCTAGGTCTGACTTTCAAATGAGCATAGCATTTTAGAAAAGCTTCTGCTCAAAAAATGATTCATGTTTATAAGTCTACTTCAAATAACACTGAACACCAGGACCTGGTCTTGAGAATACTTTATTATTCCTTGGCTGCCAGTTCTGCCTTAAACATGGAAGCAGGCCAGAGATTTTGACAGGAGATGCAAGGCAAACTGAATTTGGAGTTCTCGAGTGGACTAGCCTGTATTTCTTACATCTCTAACTCACTAGCAGGCATTCATATAGAACAGACTCTGGAATCCTCTTGTCACATCAGGGCCCTAATAATCTAAGTCCAGATTCAATAGATGGACAAAGATAGGAACATTAGAGAACAAGTCTGAAATCCCTACTTTTTATTCCTTCAAAATCACTACCATAACTTCAGAAAAGCTGAGATAAACTGTGCCTGTAAATGCTTGGATTAAAGACAACTAGATGCTCATAAAACCTCATGAGAGGTTAAATCAATAGCTTTCATGAAAATGCCAGAAAGAGATTCACAATGAACAACTTATTTACCACCACCGGTACTGAAATTACACACAAACAGTGCAGATACTACAGTGATGCTGCAGGACACTGTGCTCTTCAATGCCATTTTCAGCACTATTCTGCACCATTAAAATGCACTGTGCTCATGTCCTGGAAAGAGGCAGAAGGACTTAGAGCAGCTACATACACATGGTCATTGCAGAGCTAGTAGTTTCAGGAGGGGCACAGGGGACACATGGTGGCTCACATGGGGATGTGCACACCGTAAGTGAAAAAGGAAGAGGTCTTGCAAAGAAAGGGACTGAAACAGGGGGATAGATTTCATGCTCAGGGAAGCAAAGGGCAGAATTACATTGTAACGTAGAAGGGCAGTCACTAAGTCATTACTACTGCACTATCCTGTTGTACAGACACCAGCAGTGAACCTGCCTTGAAAGTCAAATCAGGACAATAAATAAATATCTTGACAGATATGTTGTACGTCACTCCTGGGTGAGTTGAGATATTTATGAATTAGGCTTAATTAGGGCTCTCTGCTGCTTCAGTTTATAGGTCAGGCTTAGATAATCTAAAGAAGAGACATTCCAACTCAAAGGAGGTCACCATTTTCTTGTCATAGAAACTTTTGTTTGTGAGGATATGAGATAAAATCCCTCCTTAATCCTGCTATATCTCTGAACAATACCCTTGCAGTCAGTGTCTCATATTTCTTTCCAGAAAAGCTTGCCAGTTGCTCTGACACCAAACTGACTAATAGCGATGACAGAGACAGCTGTTTGCTGTTGACAGATGCAATATTATACATAAAGTCGCAGTGAGAAATTAAAAGGCTTATTTATTGCTGTCTCTGTAGTGCTTCTACAAAACTCAAAAGGTCAAATCTAGTGGCAACAACTAGTAGCAAACATTAACAGGTGAAATTACAAAGACAGGTTCCCAGGCAAAATGTGAGTTGGAATCTTCCTGGTCACTAAGAGGTTTGAATACTTCGATAACCATGAGGCTTGCATACCTGATTTGATAAGCTCCCCTATAACCATTATTGAACACATGCTTTTACATTTAGGAAAGAACATACTAATATAAAGTGGAATCTGTAGCAGTCTCTATGGTTACAAACTAAAATTTTCTCATATAAGCCATCATCTTCAGATGCTTAAAATTTCCATATTTTAACTACTTAGACTGAAATTTTCCATCACTGCTCATTGCTTCTAGATGATTTCTCTAACAATCAGGTTAGCAAAGAATTCTAGCATGTTCTCATTTTGAAATAACTATTGGAAGTCTGGCAGGGACTTAATATTGTTATTTGCTTCCATTCTTTCAAATGCACCCCATGGCCTGATGTCTTTAAAAGACTCAGCTCATGTAGAGACTTTGGGCTGAAAGCTCCAAATGTACAATCTTCAGTGGATGCACCAACCTCAGGCTGCCATTTTACACTGCCAGAACCACTTACCTGTGCATGTCTCCAAAGCCCTACATTACTTGAGGTCCAACAAGGCACAGCAACTTTTCCACTCATCTACAGGATTATATCTGTGGGCTGAGGGTGCAGAAACAGACAAAATTTGTATCTGCAGTTCTATCACTGATATAAATAACTGGCTACAGGCTCAGCTTATCTAGCAGTCCCCTGGCTATAGAGATCTGTGCACTGGATACAAATACCCCAAGGCAGAACAGTCGTTCTGCAGGACACTAACTTCTAGGAAAGAGACTTTTAAAGAGGAGGATTCTGGCACTTGATGCCCAAGACTGGTATACATTTTAAAACATTGAAAGCATTTGCTTTCAACAGTCTTGAGGAAAAGAGTCCAGATCTTTTCATCTCTCACCAGCCCGTATACTGCAGGGTAACTCATACCATCACCATCATGTAAGCTAAATTCTACTGATCAAAACCATGTTATAGCAGAGAAAAATAGATCCTGTGTCTCGTGTTTTGGGCCACAGCAGCCAAGATGATCTGGGTATGCCAACGAACTCTTTAGTGAAATTGAGCTCCTAGGCAACAGCTTTCTCTTTCTCCTGTACCTTTACCAAGATTCCCTTCTTCACACATTCCTTCACCACTTGTTCTATTTCTCCAGAGAGTTTGGGTGGTTGTCTGCTAAATTTGAACTATCTGAATAGTCAACTACTGCTATATATTACTGATTTCCCAATTTATTTTAAGGTGTTTAAAGTATTTACCAAATAAGTGACTGGTTGCTGCTCTTGTACATTGCAGGTGTCCTGTGGCTGTCAGTAGTGTCTGAGGTGTTGTACATCATGCTGTTAGTCGTTGGATTCAGCCTTATGTGCCTAGAGCTCTTTCATTCAAGCAGTGTGATAGATGGGCTCAAGTTAAATGCCTTTGCTGCTGTCTTCACTGTACTTTCAGGTATGAATCTCCTCTTTTCCTGTTGCTGTAGAAATGAGAACAGAACAAAATTCTAAAACTTTGAAGGAATAAAAATATGGAGCTGCAAGATTTATCCACATTTAGCCACCCCATTTCACTTCAAGTTTAGCGCGGGGCAGCATAACGAAGTTACCTCTTGACAAAGAGTAGTAGGAATACACAGTCCTGAATACCCAATTACAACAGTTATTAGACCCACAGCATCCCCGCATGGCTGCCTCCTCCCACCCAGTATAGCATCTCTAGGCCTCCTTTTTTCAGCAACATTACACTGGTTTTCCCACAGAAAGTGCAAAATGTATAATGTTGAAAAATTTTGCTTTGTTATCTCAAGAAAATATGAAGGCTTGATATGCAAACTAAAAATAATTGTTCTAGCAAATACACCTTTAGGTGAATTAGGTGCAACCCTAGAAACCCTAAGAGTGAAGTGAGACAGGTATATCCTTCAGAGCAGGCTATTTCCAAGCTCAGTCTGTGCTTGGAGTCCTTCAGTGTATAAATTTAAGGTATTCACTTCTCCAAAGGAAGTTATCAAATATAACCATGTAGTTAAGGATCTTTTCCCTTCTGAACTGACTAAAAACTCCACAGTTCAGAGAGCAGCTTCCCAAGCATTACAGAAGCAGCCGCCAGCTGCTGTCTGTTCTGAGCACTCCTGCATGGGCATCTCTGGCAGGCAGGACTTCTGCAATGAAAGAGAGCAAGGGCGCTTTGTCCTGCTGCACTGCAGGCCAAAAGGGATAACAACACGCAGCGCTTGTTTCTGTGGAGAAGTTTCTCTTCTCAGGGATTGTTTCAAGCTGTGCGGTGCGATTTGTAGCAGAAAACTTAGAATTGGGCCTGAGAGGACAAAAAATTCTGGTAAAAATGCCCAAAGCACATTTTTCACCTCTGCATGTTGCTTGGATAAAAAATGTCATTTCAGTTCAAACCTCAAAACAAACAACACTGAATTCTTTAGAATTCAGGTAACTATTCCATGCCATTTCTCTTTCTTTCTGCCATTAAGTGCAGCTGTAAGTTTTGTAAGAACTATAAAGTTTTCTTTCACACATCTTTCTGTCTTTCATTTTTTCCTCCCCTTTACAAAAAAAAAAAAAAAAAAAAAAAAAAAAAAAAAAAAAAAAAAAAAAAACAACTATGCCCAGTAGTAATACTGGACTGCATTTAAGGATGTGTTATTTTCAGCTAAGGAAAGCTAGGAAGAGGCAATAAAATAAATGCTATTTTTAGTGACAAAATTATCTGAGGAAGGAAAGGAGACTACTTTTAGAAAGAGTCTCCTTTTTCCAAAGCTGAAAAAAAATGAACATTTTATTTGAAACAGAAATTCCTTTGCTTCCCTTTTTTTGGTCATTATTTTTGAAAGTGAAATGTCTTGGACAAGCAGTTTTCCTTATTCTAATTCTAAAATTCTGAACAAAAAAGAAAAAGCTGCTCCTCTCCACTGGCAACTGGCAAGCGTTAATCCTTAAGCAGCATAAATCTGGAATGAAGAAAACTTCTGGCTCAGGATGTACCTAAAAACTGGTATCACAGAACAGAATCACAGAATGGTTGAGGCTGGAAAGGACCTTTAAAGATCAACCCACCTAGCTCAAGCAGAGTCACCTAGAGCAGGTTTCCAGGACCCTGCCAGACAGCCTTTGAGTATCTCCAGGTATGGAGTGTTCACAACGTCTCTGGGCAATCTGCTCCAGCACTCAGCCACCTTCACAGTCAAAAGCTTTTCCTTATGATGTCCGTATAGCATTTCATACGTTTCAGGAATGTACCAAGTAAATGGTCTCTCTAGTAACGTTTACATTTGTGTGATATGTTCCACAAGTAATTTTTTTTTTTTTTTTTTTTTTTTTTAGGAAAGTTCTCAAAAAATAATTCAAAATACATTGTCTTTTCCAAAACTAGTTCTTTAATCTTTCCCATTACTGACACCTAGAAACAGCTGTGATCCTGCAGGTCTAATGATCTCAAAATGAAAAAAAGAGAAAAAGAAAATCCATGCAGTCAGTGCTTCTGTTGCATTCGAAACATAACATAAAATATCACAGAATTTCCACAAGGAGAAGTTCACAAGGTAGATTAAAATCCACTAAACCTATGGGTGGCATCAGGAACAAACAAGTGTGTGAAGCAGCACAGACAAAAAAAGACATACCTTGTGGTCCTATAGCTTATCCATTATGTAATGCTATTGTCAATACAGCCAGATAAGGGTCCTCTTCTGACCCTCCCTGATTAGGCAGAAAAAGCAATCAGTGACATGGCTTCATTTTGATCCCCGTGTTCGAGCAGCGCGTGCTGGTGACCTCCTACTCACCTGTATCAAGGGACTGTCATCCTGGACTCCCACGCAGGCCCTTCAAGTGAAAGGCTTGAACATTGCTGAACCCCCATTAAGGTTTTGTATGATTGTAAAGAACTGCTTTGCTGAAGGTAGTCCTGGCTGTGTCAAACTTGCTGCTGGCTGTGAGTGACGATGACACGTCTCTGGGCAGTCTATCTGTAATGTTTTATCAAGGTTGAAAAGTTACTGACAGTAGGCATATGAACAGCAATCCACAAACTTTAACATCAATGCTGTAACTGTCAACTGGAGAAAAATACCCTGATTTAAAAAGTACTGCAGGCTCCCAACAAATTCTGAAAATTAAATATAGCCAGAACCAAGCAAGGTGCTTACCTGGTTGCTGTGCTCCCATTAGGCCGCCCACCCTGCCAGTATCTCATTTCTGCCAATGTGAATTGCTGCTTTCCACCTCCTAACTTCCCAGTGTGTCACACTGGCACAAAGCAGCTGAGCAAATCACTGCAGTTTCTTGCAATAAAATATCCTCTTTCAGCCTCTGCAGTTATTTGTATCAAATATGACATTTGTCTTGTTGAATGTCCTGCTTAACATACCCACAACACTAACATGACATTGCCCCCATCTCCCTCCTCCAGAATTGCCCTGAATCATCCTATATGTGTGGTGAGACAAATGAAGTTCATTAAGCTGTGAAAGTAAACAGGAGTCCAAGGCCAAAATTTGGGTCTGGGAAGAGCAAACAAAGATTTTTCATGTGGAAGAAGGTCCCTGTAGAGCAGAGTGGATGGTCAGAGATAGCAGTAGGTAGTGACCTCAGTTGATGTGTAATGCACAGGCTGATGTTGTACTCTACCGCTGCAGAACATCAGAGTTTTAAAGTGCCTTAAACCGTTTTGCAGCCCAAGGGATTCTTTGGCATCTGTAGGCCTAAGATCTATTTGGCACCAGGATGATCCTGCTCTGCTGTTGGGCTAACCATCTGAACCTGTCCCATTCCTGAGCTCAGCTAGCATCACCATTCTGAACCACCTCGTTACTAACAGGGGACACATCCCTGGTTCTGGTAGCTAGAAAATCCTCCAAGCATCAAAGCTGCTACTAGTCATCATTTCTTTTGATTTCCCTTAGATAGATGTCTTCCTTTAAAAATAAAGGTAGGTTTTCAGGTAGAGCAAACTCAGGCTATCTTATGATCTAACTATAACCCATTCCTCCTCTGCCAACCCACCAAACCAACAGCACTATTTTGTGAGAGCACAGGTCTGTGCTCTGAGATTCTTTAATATCATAGTGAATAGACTGACTCACACATTCTCTTACCTTCACCCAGTTGCAATTATCTCAGCAACACATAATGGTGTCACAAATGGTGTCTTCAACACCATGCAATCAATAGTATTCTTGTACGGGTACGCTCCTGCCTCATATCATCAGGAATACTGAGTTAACTTAATTTCCTTATATAATACCCAAGACTTTTAAAGATTTAAATTTATGATTTTTTTCAGATGAAGTATGGTTCTGTTTGGAATTACCATATTCAGTACAGTATTGCCTTCAAAAGTCTTTCTCCTTACCTGAGGCCTGCCTGATGGGCTAAGTGAAATATCTTGTGGGTGGCATAGCCTTGGTTTGCAGCAGCAAGGTTGGTAGTAATGCTAGTTGTGCAAGATTTTCTTCAAAGAGTTTCTTTCTTTAGCTTCAGCTGAGAATTCTGTATGATGCAAAGTAATGAGCTCTAAGCCACCCCTTTCCTCTGCCCATGCAGCTCCCTCCTCCACAGTAGGATAGAAGGCATAAAGACTCCAACAGCACTTCACTAGAACATTCAAAGCATTTCCAGCAGTAGCTTTCTCAAAAATCATAAAAAACATTAGCATAAAAAAATCCCTTAATAATCCCTGCTTTTCAGGTCTCTTGGGGATGGTGGCACACATGATGTATACTCAAGTTTTCCAAGTGACAGTCAGCCTTGGCCCAGAGGACTGGAGACCACATTCATGGGATTATGGATGGTCCTTCTGGTAAGTGTGACTACCACTTAATATCTTTTCATTTGGGGGTTGGTCCCATCAATCTGTTGGGCAATTCTACATGTCATCTCCAATTCCAAGGAACATGCATATGTTTTCTAGCTGCTAATTTCCAGCTGCTAAAATCCAAGGAGCCAAAACCCACTGTGGACACACAATTGTTGAGGTGTTACAGGGCAGTTTTCAGTAACTGCAGCAGCAGCTGTGCATATCAGCAGGTACATAGCATTTGTAAATAAAGAGCAGCCACAATTACCAGCACAGATTGAGCACTCTCATTGAAGTTCAATTTAGGTACATAATTGCCATGACATTTCAGAGACTTAGCTTTTTTTGTTTTTAATTAATATCTCAGTTGAACCTTACAATGAGGTTTTTAACACAACTGCAGAGGAAGGCATACTGCTCCTCACACCATGATACTTCTCTGTAAACCACGTGGAGAAGTCTTGCAAAAACAGACAAGACATTTTGGAGAGAGGTTCTTCCATGCTTTGTTTAGGTTCAACTTTTCCAGTTATATTATGAATATCACATGGAAATAATTTGTCCATGATAGGACAGGTGTGTTTTATTGCTTCCATCTTTATAAGAAGTGTAACAAGTAGAGGAGAATGCAGAGAACAGAATACCTGCATCACAAACAACATTTATAGCCCTCTAGAGACATCAAACTCTTTGGATGGCTGGGGAAAACTTTTTTTTTTTTCTTTTTTGTTTTCATTTCTGAATATACTGCCTGATTTTAGTTTCTTCTTAAAGCAGAGAGAACAATCTTTGGGGAAAAAAACAATATAGAAATATTTCTTATGCACAGCACTGCAGGGGATCATTAGTTTCTCTTTCACCCTTCACTACACTGTTTTTTATGAGGGGAATTATTAACATTTTAGTAACACATTACAAACTATAAATTGTATTAGATTTGTGATATAATTTTGTTTATTAATAAGTATTTATTGTGTGTGACAAATATAGTATGAACATATATTTAGAATACTTATAGACATTTATAATTATTTATAATGATATTAACTGTATATTTATTAATACAGTTAAGTAATAGTGTTATCAATTTATTTGTCGTTAGTAATCTATTTTATAATTTACTGAAATACTCAAAATTCAGAATGGTGCTAAATATTTAGTGCGATAAAGGACTCATTAGATTAGCTTCCCCTTACCTTGTTCAGAACAAGACATCTCATGCCCCAAAAGAGGCACTGGCCACTCACGGGTCCTGTATAGTGTCAGGAGACCACCCAGGCCCATTAATTCTGCACTCCACGGAGAAAGCAGCAGTTAAGCCACACAGACAGGAAGAGCAGCAGCGTTTTTGCCCCACACTGGGGCTCAGCAGCTGAGGAAGGCCATGGGTTTTCTCAAGCCGTGTCCGTGACTGGCAGCAGACCTGGCAAGGAGATCCTCAAACCCTGCACTATCCCAACCAGGTGATGTCTCAAAGCATGAGATTTAAATACCCCTATACCAAGTACTGTCAAAATCAGTGTTATTCACAGTCTCCTGCAAAAACTATCATTGCAGCACCCTACTAAACAACCTGTTAGAGCATGGAGAATATAAACACTGCTGAAGACTGGTGCCAGGGAACAATTTACCCATGGCGAAGGGCCAGAGGGCATGAGTGGAGATCCACACTATCAGCTTTCCACATGACAATGGGGAAACTACTGTTTCTGGGACTGTATTTCCCCTTTGTCAAATGGGGATGATATTTATTCCCCTCTTCAAAAGGGGGGATGGCTGCTTGTGACCTGCTTAGATTACTCAGGATTCAAGGTGGTTTCAGGTTTCCTTGCAGTTGGTTATGAGTCCTGCTTGGGCAAGTTGCAGCTTTTCCACAGACTCTCTGTGCAAAGTCCCTTGCCATGTTTTCCTGTAGCTGGGTGATCACACATAGCCACAGGCTTCCTTTCCACTTCTCCATCCAACCATGGGAAACCTTCATCATCACAGAGTTCACTACCATTTTTTTCTGATTTGATTGCAACTGGCAAGCAGGTTCAAAAATTACTAGGAAAGGTCTGCCTCCACACACCTCCTCACCATGAGATTCCCTAAAGGACTGTTCTTACACTTTGAAATTGAAATTATTAAAATAAGCCATTTCTGTTTATTTGAACTTTTTTTTTCCCAAAACTTTCCAGTTCTTGAAAATGTGTGGGTTTTTTTCAACTTTGTCTAAATTTGAAATGGGAAACTGCTTCCCTGCCTGTAACGCATTTGCAGAATAGGAAAACAGCTCATGCTGAGAGCTCTATTTATAATTCTTATTTATAAGATAATGCTACTGTGGCTGTTTTTATCCCGTGCTGCATAATTTATAACATCAATATATTTCGTATAGACAAGGTGCAAGAAAGTAGTAGGTAAAGAGTGTAGGTGACAAATAATTAAATTAGTTAGCAAGACACTGCAAACTATGTGCAGCTGGAGTGAAGGGCTGAACATGATGGCAAGAGGAGATTCTCTCTGTGTGCTAGAGAACTTCCTGTGGTCCAAAGACCAGCTCTTGTCTGCACAACTTCCTCCAGAAGTCTGTTACTGCTCTATACATTCCAGCACTTGCGTGCAAGCTTCTGAAATACTTCAAAGGGGACTCAAGGTGCGTTAAGACTCTCCTCTCACGTGCACAGAGTGTTTAGGTCAGTGCTCTTCCACATGGTTCCTCTATGGGATGAAAGTTGGGCCCAATCCCATAAGAAGAGCCAAAATATCCCCTAGCACACAGGATCATTTGAAGCACACGAGGATAATAGGTTTGCCACTGCTGACCTACTACCTGATCACATCCTATATACGTGTATCACTTGACTCCAGAAATACAACATGAGCTCCTGTCTTAACCCAGCTCTGTCTGCTGGTTTCTCTTTCCACAGTCTGGCATGGGGTTCTTTCACCTGCTGCATGGCGGCCTCCGTTACTACCTTGAACTCTTACACTAAGACTGTCATTGAGTTCAGACACAAGCGCAAAATCTTTGAGCAGGGCTTTCGAGAAGAGCAGAACTTCCTAGACCAGGAAGCCATCAAGTACTTCAGAGAAAGGTCAGTGCAGTCAGTCTCTCGGTCAGCGGAGGCTTTTGTGGGCTCTACTAGTCTCAGAAAATCCAGGCTCTCACCCATTTCAGCAGATGTGGGTGAAGTCTCTGAGATACTTGGAAAAGATGTGTGTTAAAGAGAAACACTAAAGTTCCTACTTGATTTGTGTTTTCTTATATTTTGTGATATCCCAATGCCTGCCGTTTCTTATATACTCATTAAAACACAAGACTGGCGAGTCCTTATAGTATGTGTCTGATTCGTGGCATTTCATAAGAAGCTATGCTAAAAATACAAGCAGATTTTCCCTCTCATCAGGGAAAATTACAGAATTATAACAACTGTTACAACCATCCGTTCTCAGCAGATATAATGAGCACTTCCTATAATCCTACCACTGCTTTGATGCTGTTTCCAGCCACCTTCAAGCCTCACTTGAGCTGCCATCTTCCATACTCACATGTTTACAACCCATCCTGGGCTCTTCCACACAGACAGCTCATATCGTGTTTTGCACGAGTATGTTCCTCTGCAGAAACAGGTTCACACTGTCACACACGCTGCTATCAGGGCCTTAAATTCAGTGAAGGCCCTGAAGGCCAAAACTACTCTTCCGCAGACCAGCTCTCCTTTTAAATACAGTTTGCCCTCACACACCCCATACACTGCTCAAGGCCATGCACTGTCGATCTGCTTGCACTGCCCGCCTGCGAGCACAGCCCCCCTCTGCCCACAGGCACACCAAACAGCTCCCTACCAACCTGAAGTGTCCTGCAGAAATACCACCATACCCATCCTTGTTCACAGCCTTTAGCCCTTGGCACACAGAGCTCATCCATCTCTCCCTTGTGCACACACAGTCTCTTTCCTTCCACTGACACTTTACATAGATGAAGCTCTTCACCCTTTTACCTGTTCTACCACACTGCTAATCCTGGTTTAGATATTTCTCCACTCACAAACCCTGGAAATCTGTGAATATACCTTCTTTAAACAACTGCACAGCTCTTCAGCATATAAATATATGTGTGTATATATATACAGACATATATTTATATACACACACACACGTACATACACCCCCATGCACACAAGGCCCAGCCCCTCCATCCAACATGGCTCACACATTGTCTACACAACATCTTGACGTATACATTGGTGTCCCCCTTCGTACACATTAGTAGCCTCCCACACAGTATATGGCCTCCAATCTCCTATATTTGGCCCACAAAACACCAACCACCCCCTCCTAGCACATGCTTCCCTTCCCCCATGCTCTTATAGACACAAGAATCATTCCCCTACACAAGCACGGACATCAGCAGTGATCTCTACCTCCTGCTTGCCCAGTGCAACCATCAGCCACACGTCAAGTATTTGGCCTTCTCAAAAACATGCTGGGCAGTGTCTGTGAGAAAGACTCTCTGCCCCATCCATCCATCTCCTCCATCCTTCCCACTATCACCCAGCTCTCTTCTTTTACCTTTTCTAAAACCAGGGCCACCCTCCTCCCCCTTATCCTTGTCTCAGTGGGGTTTACAACAGACCTTGACATGAACTAATGCAGCAATTACACACATGGACCGTGGAGACAGGGAGCCCATCAGCTGCTCTGGAAGGTGCTGATGCATCGTATCGTAGCCGCTCGGCAAACAGAATAGAACAGACTTTGCAGGGTCCTTCTGGAGGGCGCTTGTGGCTCACTGAGGGGGATGTCGACGTGCCGTGCTAGAAAGCATGTTTTTTCTGAGTTCTGCTAGAGATAACACTGTGTAGCCTCTTTGTTACACTATGCAGATATATGGGGATAACTGCTGCCCGCCTTTGGTAAGGATCTTGAGGCTTTGCTTTAAATTGCAGGAGGTGAAGAACACACAACACTGACCCCAGATACAAGGAAGTGGGGAATAGATTCCCCTTCTCGTTGCATGGAGGAAGGAGTAAAGATAATTGGGATAATTGGGTAAAGATAATTTGGGGGTATGAGGAGGATTATTCTTGTTCTGCTGGCAGGTGTGGCTGTTACTCGGTGGTGGAAGAGAGCAGTTGGTAAACTCAGAGACAGATTTGGAGTCAAGAGAAATTACTGTAGCAAACGTGAGAAGTTCTGAGCAGGAGAGACCTTCCATGCTTATTACTTTGCTTGGGTTAGCTAAGTCTCATTAATAGGCTCTGTTACTACAGTTACTCCTCTGCCAAATTACAAGTCCTTATGTTGGAAGCGTCATTGAAAGGATTCAAATGAGCAAGATCTTCCTAGTTTTGTTTTCAGATGTGACAGTGGTGTTTTTTTTTTTTTTTTTTTTTAATTCTTTGGAGAGAAAAAAATACACAGTGAGAGGAAAGTGGTCAGCATGTGCTTCAGGGAAAATCAGCAGCAAGTGATGGGAAGACAGTGACTGAATTATTGAAATCAGAATTAAAGATGACAGAATGACAGAACTGCAGGCAACGGAATGCACTGAGTTATAATGGGAAAAGTTAAGGGAACTTGATAAAGTAGCACTACTACCCTTTCTGGAACAACAAATAGCAAAGAATGTTAACTGCATGGAAGACTAACCCCCTCAGTCTCTCCACGTTCGAATTGCATGTTTCTTTCCATTTGACACTTCAAACTCTCCTATTTTTACATACGGGTATATCAGCACCACATCACCATCTCCAATCCATATCACATTGGTGTAGCTGTACCTCAGTGAGCTTCATACCAATGCATGAGTTAATCAGGTCAAGTGCTGATCTTGGTCCACAAAGAATGACAAGCTGAACGCAGCAGCAAATGCAGGTTCAGATATCCTGGGAGAAACCCATGCACCTAGGCAGCACATTTAAACACATATGCCTTAGGTAAGACAAAAGTCCCACTTTGGCCAGTATGAAGCAATGTACTCTTTACCTTTCCATTATAAATATATATTTATATATAAATATACACCTCTCCATTTATATATATAGATATATATACACACACACAAATATATATCAAATCACACAAAACTAAATCCATACTAGACAATGTACATACAGAACAGCTTGTTCCTGTGCACTGGTCTGAGCCACCCTGTGTTGTTACATTTATCTGTATGACTTGCCTTCTCACGGGCCTGTATATTTTGTTCCATCCTTCCAGCATCTCCACGTGTTTTCAGTTTTTGTAACCAGTTCACCTGTTGGTCGCATCCTCCAGTCCCCTTCACAGACACTCAGTCAACACAGTTCTAGTGCGTGGTGTTCCCAAACACTACCACGTACATACAACTGCCTAGCACACACCCAGACACTTCAGCAATGGATTCCCCTTTAGAATGGAAGTGCTCTTAATACAGATGACCTAAAACATATATTTACCCCATGAACATGCTCTTCCTACCCACGGTACAGGCATAGGCACTTCAGGCACCTTTCAGGTCCAGTATCATATCACAGAGCTGGCATCACTCAAACCTCCTGTGCAGAATATCCCCCTGCCACTTCCCTGCTCATCCTTCAGCCTAAGACTCAGCAGACATCCCAGCACATGCACTTCAGCTACAACTGTCTTACATCTCTGTACTGATAATGACAACATTCTTAAAATGTTTTTAACTAGCAGGTTGTTGGTATGTGATCTCAGCTTTGCTGTCAACTAACGTACTTTGTGATTATGACTTTCTCTTATTTCGCATGATTTTAATTGTTGTATTTGAATACCTAACCAGAAGCCCAGAGAGAACGTTACCATGGGATCATTCCAGAGATCTAAAGCTATGCAGCATTACATGCACTTTTTTTTTCAGTTGACATACTCATGATTGGCTTCACTACTTTGACCTGTGTATTCTTTGCCAATGCAGTGGGTTGTGAACAATTAGTAACAGTATTTTCATTTGCTTTGCATCACCAGTAAGGTGCCAGCAGTCCCAGCAAGCACAGTTTCCTCTCTCTCTGTCCTTCCCTTACACAAATAGAAACTTAGATTCACCTCCCTTCCTGCACACAGATCCAGGGATACTTCAAATTCCCTCCTACTTCAACACCTCCGTGTTCCTTTCCGTATCCTATAAATAAATCCCCTCGGCCTCTCTTCCTTCGCACACATCCTTACTCCCATCTATGCATGCTCCTCTACCTGAGCACACCGTGTACACACGCAGCTAGTCCGTGTGCTGAGCAGACTGGATGCAATAGGCAGATTTTTTTGAAAGCTAAAGCTTTATCATTGTTCTCCACAGCTGCAGTTTATCTTCTAAAGACAGAGAAGGAGTTAGACCCCATTTCGCCTGACAGAAATTCTCTGTTGGAACATATTTCTCCAGGTCCCCGCTCACAGAGAAGAAAACATTTCTTTTATGAAAAATACTAACAGTAAAACATCACAAATATTGCAAGTATTTTGTCAAATGTAGCATCACTTTGTTTCAATTAATTTTAATGACATATAACTGCATCACCTTGTCTTAAGGACTCCTTAAGATCTGAAGATTTACTAGAGATTAGCTTGTAGACCTGTTCTGGCTCCACAAAAGTTCCCAATTTCAAAAACATGTGCCACGTCCAGCAACCAGCGCAGAGGTGTCATGGTGGGGACAAGCCGAGTCAGACTCTTCCTACCCCCTCCCTCCTAATCAGCTCACCCCATCCCCTCCTCTAGCACATGGGCCTGGCCGTGCACAGGCTCCATTACTGCCACCTCAGTCTATCTCTTTCAGATTTAAAATTTAAGTAAAAGGCAAAATAGGAGAAAAAAGAAAAAGAAAAAAAAAAGAAAAAACCTAACAGGCTTAAAGCAGCCAGGGAGACATTCCTTACAGGACACACTCTACAGCAGTGAACTCGCAGACCACGTGCTTACACAGGCACATCGTACTTCAGTGACTATGAGCAACCTCAAAACATTCTACTGTTTTTAATCATTGAGATAACTATTTGAAGAGCTGTTAAAAATGAAAGATTTATGGTGTTATATTCAACAATTATTTCTCTCTCAGGCCTGGCATATTTCGAAAAGTCTAGAATAAAAAAACTATGCAGCTCACACTATAAAATCAGGGAACATTTCAGCCTTTCTGTGCTCAGAGTAACTCAGGGTAGAACAAGGGAATGAGGGGGACTTGGAGACATGATTCCTGCATTAAACATTCTGGAAAATTGCCTAAAAAATTTGCAAAATCTCAGCTTCTGATCTTTTTTCTATTATCTGTTTTCTTTCCTTTTTCTATTGCTTTTCCTTTGCCTTAGTATTTTGCAATTCTTTTTCTCATTTTTTTTTTCCATTTTCAGTTTAATTAGGCTTCTGTTCACAATAGCTGTCCAGTTCTCCTTTCATCTGTTTCATATGAAGTTGTTCTTGCCCCATATTATCTTGAGCATGATCCTTCATCTACAGTTCACACCAGCTAGCATGGGAGGTATCATTCCACAGGGGCTTCTACTTCAGTCTACTTCTGAGGATCCTTGCGGAAGAGTTGGGAGGCCAGGGCCCTATGTTCTCTCATTTGATACCCTATGGAACAGCTAAACATCAACACCCTGGGACCTTCCCCACTTCCACTGCAGCTGGTTGCAATGCCCTGTGGCACAGTGGCTCCAGGACCTCCCTCCCTTTGGCTGTCACAGGGATTTAGCTGCTCTGCAGTGGGGTCCAGGGCAGGGAATTGGGAAACTGCCCTGACCTCCCTCACTTTCTTCTCTGCCTTGCACAAGCTTAAGTATAAGGTCATGGGATACTGAAACTCTCAGGCATGAGACACAGTCAGCCCTTGTAGTGCAGCACCAGCTTCAATGCACCCAAACTGTCAAATTTTCAGGTTTCTTTGAGTAACTTCTCACCTACACGCAACTGCCTAGTTTGGGGGTTCAAAAAGAAGCAGTGAAAGGAAAACAAAATGGAAATCAATGGTAGATGCAGCAATTTTAGAAGCTTTGTTCAACCTATTACTGTGTTACAATTAGGGCACACTCATAATATAAGAGCTGCACTTGGTATTCAGACCAGCTGGCTACAGTGATGCTAGCACATCAGCTCAGGCAGGGGATAGGCCACTTGCGCTGAATGCCTTCCCTAAGCTCATCCCCAGTTCTTCTGCTTTCCTTATATACTCAACAAAACATTTTTCAGACACACCTTCTTCTTTCCCTGCTCCCAAAACTCTGGTGGACTTAGATTTCAGATAAAGAAAGGAAACCTTTCTCTTTCCTTCTTCAATATGCCAGAGGAAGGGCAGATGCTAGCAGCAGGAGGAAGCTCTGGAGCAATTGTCACAGCACAAGAACCGTAGCTACCACAGGAAGAATCCAGAGCAATGGAACACAGGGGCTTGGGACAAGAGCAGGGGAGAAGTGGAGCATAGGGTCAGAGAGGGACCTGAAAGGGTGGAAATCCAAGTTGGGTGAGCTCTAGGTGGAGAGGAACTACTTGCTGCCTGGGAAAAGACAAGTTACTGCGGTGATACGAAACAAGTTGAATTAGCCGCTGACCTATTTGGCTGCTGACAGGAGCAGCAGCAGCAGCTTTGGGAAATGTATCCAGACCCGGACAGGCTGGAGGAGGCCAGAGGAGTCTCATCAGAACTGTAGCCACTGCAGAGAAGGGAAAGGAGGTCAGCCCACCCTGGCCTCCATGGCAAAGGGAATCCTAAGGATTGGTATAGCCTTGTCTCCAGCTTGATATCCAGCCTTCTGTTCCTTGTTTAATGCAAATTTCACTTACTAGGCACTGTTCATCCAACATGCAATCTCAGCAACTAAATCTGAAAGGTTCAACCTTCCACAGTTAACTCATCTGCAACACAGTACTTGCCAACCTGCAGCTGCCCATCCACTGTGGCACTGCAGCTGGTTTCACTGCTCTGGTCGTGGTGACTGAGCACTTGCTCTGGTCTGCAAAACCAATTCAGCATTAGGGAGATGCTACTGGTGAAATTCTAATGTGAACGGAGTTCAAGCTTCCACTGACACAAGTGCAGACACAAACGTCTCCTCGGGGATTTGAAAATGCGGTTTTGTAGTGCTGGGAGCAGGTGTAAACAGACATCAGGACCAAAACTGTAGCAGAGATCATAAATCAGGACTATTCCTGATCCACCAACATTTCTCTAAGGTGTCTTAATCTTACCTTTTTTTCTCTCTAACTTCATTGCACTCATATAAAATGACATGCAGATCACAGCCTATATTTCCCAAAGACATATCAGCCATTTGCTTTGATGTCCACCTTGGTCACCAAAATATCTGAACAGGTTTTGAGCTGGTGAGCTGCAGAACCTCCCATTTCCAGAGTCAGTATTTTTTCATATGGACATCAATAAGAATTTCAAATCTGATTATTCACCTTTCATTAGCACACAAGGATGAGTGTAACATTCTGCCTTGGATTTATTCTGTACTTTATTCCGCAACACAGGAAGGTTTATCTGCAGAGCTGTTCCTTCTGGAAAATTACATGGACTGGCATTTAATGGTGTAGCACTAGCAACATACCCACTTCCAACACACATGTACTGTACAATGCTGTTAGTTCGCGACGTTTAGATTCATCATGAAGAATGAAAGAATGGGAGAGACGCAGGCCTGAGCCCCTCATTTCTATTCCCCATGGCCTCTTTAACATAAGCTTTCCCCTGAGATGGGCAAAGCCAATGGAACCAAGTCCTTCCTGAGACCATTACGATCACCATAATGGGCCTGGCTGGCTATAGATGGAGGAGCCCAGGTATGTTGTACTCTTATTGATTTTCAGCCTTCCATTTCTGTACATTTGGGAGCAGCATTTGTTTCTGTTAAAAGTGCTACTTCTATATTCTCTTTTCCAGGACTGAGGAAGAGAGGGCTGAGGCTGGGGACCTGAGGTTACAGTGCCTCCATAGCTGCTCCCCAAATAGTAAGTGACCATGGCTCCAAATATGTCCAATACACGATGGCTTGTACCATCCCCATGATGGTTCCTTGGGGTTGAGAACAGGGTTCGGAGTAGGAACTTGTGAAAAGAGAGTTTTGTACTTTGCCCAGACAGTGTTACCTAAACAATAATCCACTAGCACATAAACAGTACAAAATTCTCCAGGGTTCAATTTAGGATGTGCACACATCCTATAATTTGATGTTATCTCAAACAGCTGTGACTTCACAAGAGTTTAATCATGTTTTAATTTATAACTGTATAATTTGCAGTATCACTACCTTTTTTCTTCTCTATTTTTTCACCAGTTCATGATAATGCATGCTATTGAATATAAAACACTTGAAAATAGCTATTGGTGGACAATGTGATTAATAATTAATGTCATTTTTCTTGTGCCTCAATTATTATTCAGAAAAAAATTGCTATGTTTTTCTTCATCATTGCCAAAATTCTTACTCTAGGCTATGGCAGCTGGGGGTTCTATTGATGTAACAATTTTGGAGCACCGCTCCTGGCCCATTGTGGATACTATGCTTTTCCTTTACTCTCCTGGAAAGATGCATGCAGGTTTTTGCATTAATTTCCGTCCAGAAAAAGCAAGTGATTCTTCATTTAGCAAAAGGGAGAGATGGAAAAGTGACCTGCTTGTCATAGCTCTAAGATTTACTCTGCGTTGTTGAAGTGTGGAAACCTCAGAGCATTTCACTGCCTCTGTCTTTATGAGATGCACCTCTCAGCTACATACTCATGAAAACATCATACCCACAGTCCTCACAACTGATGCTTCTGATTCCTCATCAGACTTGCTTAAATAGTTCTCTAGCCCCATGTCCTTACAGGTCATCCTACTATAGGCACGATAGTCCTAGCTTTGCACTCAAGCTTGGTTTGTCACCAACTCATTTGGTAACAGATCCTCTTTGAAATGTTATGTCAGTTAGAAGTCCCTCCACAAGTAGATGCACATCCTTCATCTTCACAAGCAGGAAATTTTTATTAATATGATATTGATCTGGTTCATTAATTCCAAAGAAAATTCCCGATATACCAAGATATTGACTAGTGTTCAAATGGGCTTATATCATCATGAAGACTATCTTCGTTTCAAAGAAAAATAACAGCTCTTGATATTATGAGATATTTCAAGGAATAGAACAAAGATTCTATTGGTCTTACCCCCAGCTCCACTCCAAGACTTGGGTGTAAAGGACATGTATCTCACTTCCATAGTAGCACTGGCAGCTCTGGCTGCTCATCAAGTGAGAAGACAGGTATCCAAATTACCTGCGCTCTTCATTCAGTGTGTTCAAGTCAATGTCTTGAATTACAATCAATTATACCTGAAAGCAAAGAAAAAATACATTTACCCATTGCTGCTATCACTTAATGACTTAATGCAAGCATTATGCAAAAATGTGTACTTTCAGCTAATTAGGACTTCATGATGATGGTTCTTACCAGTAAAGACTACTTCAGTGCTTTGACTTTTTACTTTCTGGGCTGAAACCACAAATTCCTCCCTAGGAAAAGACCAGGAGAAAAAAAAAAAAAAAAAAAAAAAAAAAAGTTGTATTTTACACACTGTTGCATTAACTGAACTGGTTATTTGTTAACTTTATTAGGAATTAGAGTTTTTGTTGCCTCCTCCTGACCCTGTGAGATTGCAGTTGGGTGACTACAGACAGAGCAGACAAAAGTAATTATGTCTGTTTTGGACAACACAAAGAATAGCTCTTGAAACTACTGGATGTTAAACTTTAAGCCTTGGATTTTACTGCATGAACTTCAAAATGGTAATTACAGTGCTCTTGTCCTTTGTTAGACATAGCCATTCCTACAGCGATAAAGCCAAACTGTTTTAACACAAGACAGGAAATGGGCTGGGCATCCTCTCTGGCAAAGTAGCCTGACAGAGTCTGAGGCAATAACCTGCATTCTGAGTCCGGACCCACAAGTTACTTTGCACAGACTTCCTGCAATACGGGCAAGCAAACACCGTGCTTCAGAACTGTGTTCTGAGAGCCTGTTAGGGACAGGGCATGGCACGCACATCACAGATCATGAGATGGCTCACATTCAGCCTCCTCATCTCTGTAACTCTGTGCAGTGCCAGTGTGTGAGAGGAGACAGGATGTAACAGTTATACTAACCTTGTTGGAAAACTTCCTGATGACCAGCACTTTCTTTATCATTGTGGGATTGTCTGCACTGGGGCCAAAAGTCTCAAAAGCTGCTCACAGAGGCAGGTGCTGTAAAACTGATCAATGGGTTTGAGCTCTTCAGCTGCATCACTAACAAGTGTAGTGACTCAGCACAGTGTAGATTCAAAGCCATTTCTCCCAAGGAAATACTCTGTATTTCTGCATTTAGAATACAGAAAGCATTGGTAAAGTCTCCAGAGTTCTGTACTCACCTCAGCTTTCATGAGTTCACTCACAAAAAAGCCCACAACTACCCACTCCAGGGAGACAATGGCACTTAGGACCACCAGCATCTGCCCCCCTGCCTGGACTAAGTAGATAATCAAAGACATCTGTATTGAGGATGAATGACAGTCTTTTGCCAAACCAAAGAAACAAAAGCTGCTTTCTTTCCTTATCACGAGGCCTGCCTTTTTTTTTTTTTTTTTTTTTTCCTCCCCTCCTCTCTGAAAGCTCATCTTTTTGGTTGTATGCCAATTAATTGCAAATATGCAAACAAGGTCATTATACTCTCTGCATAAGAAATGCCATGCAGAGCTGCAGCAAAATGATCAGTGATGAGGCCTGCAACCCCTGCGAGGTAGGTGGGTGCTATAATTTCTACTGACAGAAAGGCAAGCAGACAGCAGTGCGAAACAATGTGTTCAAGGTCGCTAGAGGTACATGCTGCACCTTCAGACTCACCTTTCTGCATCCTTTTCTTAAGGCTTAGAAGAGGACTGTCATGGAATTTGGGTCTTTGAACCATAATTTGGAGCCAGGTTCTGCATGTGGAAAACAACATCTATCTCTACCTGCCACCTGGCTTTGCAGCTTCTCTACTGTCTGCTCATAAAAGTTTGCTGGCAACATTCATGCTGATTTTTCCACATGTTCCAAAGTGATGATCGTTTCTGTGGAATAAAATGAAAGGGATGTAAACAAGGAAGCGCAAACTCCAAAGGCAGCTATTCAAGCCATGAAATATGCAGAGAACATTAGTATGGATGTTTATAACTAGCATTATTTATTAATATCAGCACTAAATTATTACGCATCTGTCTTGTGGCAGTGGCAAGCAACAGAGGACAAGGCCTCTCCATTTGGAGGAGCCGGCGTTGTAACAGTGGCCTGTTTACGGCAGGAACAGGACAGAGGAAGTGCCATGCTGAGCCAGATCAATCACAAAAATGCCATTACCCATTTTGATTATTCAGGGGTCTGCTTTTGTTAAAGAGGAAACAGCACTTCAGAATAGAGAGCGACCTCTGCTTTGCTTCACGAATTTGCCATTTGCATTACTCTAGTAGAGGCAATGTGAGAAGAGCATCATATATGAACTTTTCACACAGAGGCTGTCCTGTACCAGCAAGACATTGGACCTATTCAGAAGCTGTTTCTTACTGCTTATTTCAACTAGCATTTTGTTTTTCAAAGGCCTTGCCAGCTGGCCTCACTTCAAAATGCACCCAGGCTATTTTAACTTGAACCAGGCTGTATAAATAATATTCACTCATCCTCAGATACCATTCTCTCTTTTGTCCTCTCATAAGGATATAACAGAACATCCAAGCATTATTGAAAGAAAAGGAATTTTAGGGAGTGCTACTATAAAGGAAAATACTACAACATTTCAGTAGGAGAAAAAAGGAAAAATACTAAATAATGACAGAAGACAACAAGTACTCACCAGATGAGTCATTTTAGAAGAAAAAGGCTACAGGATTGAGAACACACAAGAACAGCCAAGCCAGGATCAGGATAGGATCTCCAGTTCCTCCACTAGTGAGACCTAGCTATGTCTAGAGAAAGCCCATAATGTGCCATCAAGTGTCCTGGTGCTGAAACATATCTTAGTGGTCTGGTTTGAAGGACCTGGTTAATTCAAACAAACAGGCTTGAGTTTGGACTCTCACATCCTTCTTGTTCCATACAAGATATAAACAGCACCTACATGGATGCTGTAAAATTCTGGAGAGAAGCCATGATGCAAAGAATTCCATGATGAAATGCATTCAATTCTTAGTATTACTAAGGTAATTAAAATTAATTATACATTAAACAACATGTTTTTTAAATCTCTATAAAATTTCATTTAAAACTTGACCATTTTTCTTGGTGAAGTGCATCAGTGATTTCTGTGGATAATTTCTGACAAAAAAATTAATATGATTAAGCTATCAGTTTCCAAAAAGTGGCCCCAAAATGTAAATCTCATCAGAAACTGATTCCTTAGGAGTCTTGATCAGGGTAATGCATAATTCTACATTAAACCCTACAATGCTCATCACTAAAATGCAGTACTCCATTAACAGAGTTTAAACATGGCTAAACTGGGAGCACCAAAGGGCCGTAGCCATATATTGGCATTCTCTGTTCCCCCAGAATGGCCTTACGTGTTGCTTCATATTCAAACACATAGAGTTGGTCCTTACACACCAATATTCCCAGTCACGTTTTCTTCATGCCAAACTTAACTTATCCCACATCCCTGAACACTCTTAATAGCCCATTTGCTCTCTTTTTCAACCTTAGCTTTCTCTTTCAGATGCTCAGGGCTGGGAGATCACAGTGCACTGATACTCCCATTATGCAGAACTGTTGTGCAGGGATGAAAGAATAAGTTTCACATTAGGATTTTGCTGTTATGCATTTGTTTGTTACCATGATACACTTGCTGCTATTAGACTCTAGACAGCAGCTGTACCTGCTTTCAGGCATCTGTATGTCCATGCTACTTCTGTCATCTCCTCTAGTCCTCTCCCACCACTAGGCATTGATAGAATGTGCCCGTTGCTTAGACCAATGTGCTTGAGGCCTGCAGGGCAGATAAGAGAGGCTCAGATGATGGCTGTAGAATGAGGGAAAAGGGAGAGGCAGTAGAAAAATTACATAAGGTTATGGTAACAAAGCTAAAGAGGAGAAAGGGATAGCTCAAAAGGGGCAAGATAAGAGCAGGAAACAGCAGATTGATTACAGGCATCTGTGGCTATAAGCATTGCCTGGTATTTGAGGTAGATCAATCCAGAATCCCGGACATGAAGTTTTCTCTTAGAAAATTGAAGAAAATATTGAAAATAAATCAATTTTTAGGAAAATAGGAAAGTCAATGTTTTGACAGTGTGGGCACTTTAAGAGGGTCATCTGACACAGCGTAGGCCTTGAAAAAAAAATTCCTTTTCTCCTCATTAACACCCCGCAGGAATTTCTCTTACATCCATCCCACAGCTCCTCTGCCATCCTCCCACCCCTGCCTGTCTACAGGAAGATTTATGCAATGAGCCCCTCCGTGCTTCACTCTAACGCACGTTGTTCTTTCCTCTGCTTTAACAAGATAACCCAAAGATTTGTAGCTTTTAAAAATTGTAGAAATGATTCAGAGGAAAGAATTTTCTTTCTTCTGGTTTTTCATTGCAAGGGTCACAGAAAGAAGGCAGTCCTGGGTTTGCAGGCTATTTTTGTTTAACTCCAAAATCTTATACTTCTGTATAACTCTGCTATGAAAAGTCTGCACCAGCTCAGCAGGCGAGGGTGAGGCACAGCCGGCAGACAAGGTCACTCCGGCAACAGGGAACGTGCTTCATATGCTGAGCAGCGCCGGGCTGGAGCAAGGCAGACAACAGGGACTTAACGCATTTGAAGTGTTGCTCAAAGTTGAGTCAAGGATTCTCCTTGTGGAGGTGCATGACAGCTGCAATCAACTTTCTGTTTCATGGCAGCAGTGATTTCAACTCCAGGTTTTACCATTATTCATGTAATTCTTCTTGTAATTTTTTCTGTTTGTAGTGATTCATTACACAAAACTAGGGAAAAAAGTCCTCTCCAACGAAGCACTAAGGTTACAGAAATAAGATGCACTCTTCTTTTACTAAAACTAAGGGGATTTTTGATCCTATCTTCTAGCAAGCCCTTGCCTACTACAAAACTCCAGAATTAAAGGTCTCAGTTCTGCCTGCATTTTCCTCTGTTTAAATCCAAACTGACATTTTCCTTTAACAAACTTCAGATTTCTTCTTAATCAACCAGCTCCTGTGTTTGAGGCAGGCATGATGACAAATGTAAACTGAATCCCATGTTTAGCACCGTGGCCAGTGAAAAATAAATTACCTTTTCTTTCCTCTGGTGGGCAGGTGAATTGTTGAAGTTTCTTGTAAACATTTAGTAAGATCAGTTGTGTAAATGCTTTTTTTCCCCCTCAAATCTTTTTAAACAGCATCTTTCCACAGAGATGCTATCTGCTACAGCTCATTCTGGAATTATGTTATAAAAAAAACTTGTCCAACACTGCTAAAAGTGCAAAGCATTTCAGATTGCATATGTATCCAAATAGCCTTTCAGTTACTGGCTATATTTTATTTCTTTCAGAATGCAGATAAGCACTGTCGCTCATTTTATGTTTAGATCATTTTACAGGATAGTTGAGGGCAAACATGTACTTAGTTGTCTTCAAAGCAGGATTACTCCTGCCAAAATAAACTTCCTCCACCTCACCAAGGGAAAAGAAACATACTGAATGTGGGGTTTTCTAGGGAGAATTAAGGAACACTGAGATTCAGCTCTGTTTTACATAACCAGTCACTTCAATGCATGTTCCCTGTGCCAGGTGATGATCCTGTTGCATTCTTGCCCTTGATCCCAAGAGCAGCCCGTGAGCCTACAGACAACTCACTGTCCATCTACCAAACTGGGAACTGAGGGTTCATTTTCCTTCTGCATGTGTTAAACAGATTTAAATATTTAGGACTGGATTTTTCTGGAGCACTAAAGTAAAGCATCTTCAGTGACTTGAAATCGGGCCATGATTCAATACATTTGAAAAAAAAAATGGCCTGAAGTTTATTCTGCTAAATGACTGGAATTATCCTTTAAACCATCTACTTGTCAGAGGTGACATATATCATATGATATTTCATCAGTATATGTGTTTTCAGTCAAATAAAGAATGAAAATATTAATTCCAGAGATAGAAGATCATAAGAGGTGGCTTTCTAAGCCCCCTTAAAAAAAATGAAGTGGCCTAGTTGTATAGAAGTCATCAATTTTCTTTGAAAGCATCAGGTTAGGGCTTTGTTCTGAACTCCTATATAAAATCTTTTAAGACTTCTCAAATCCCTGGATAGCTGTTAAAGAATTGAACCTTAAATTCTGTCATAGTACCTTAAGACAGAAAGCAAAAATTTTCTGTAATACCACCCTTAACAGAAATTGTTAATTAATTATGATTTTTACTAGCCATGTCTTAGTTTAAATGGAAAATAAGTCTCAACTTAGCAATTGGTAAAAAGTGGAAAGCTATGGCAATGCATTGTATTCATTTGCAATAGCAGTTGTATAAACTTGCTTACACATTAAGAAGGAATGCATAAGGATACACCGGGCTGTTTCAGAAAACAGATGCGTATGAGAAAAAAGGAGGAAGTACTAGAATCCACCTCTGTAGCTGGAAAGTTTTCCATTTCATTTCAAATTCTGTTTTGAGAGGACTGAATTTTGAAGCTATTCCAAGTTCTGATCCTTTACTATGGGGCATATTGTTCACAAGAAGGTAATAAAAGAGGGAAGAAATGATTTCTCCCTTTTACTAAAAGAGTAATTTTAACAATATCTTTGTTGGTGATGGTGAGATCAGGGCTCATCACAGTCCTAGGCCATGGGCCCAGGATCTCTCCACTTATCTAAAACAGCTGCACCAGACAACCAAATAATATTTTTCATGAGGAAATTTCCTCCTTTTGTCAAAGAAGGAAGAAAGGAAAAAAAATAAAATAAAAAGCAGGGAACCTGCAAAAGCAGCCATCCTCCCCCAAATTCGCTTTTTTTGGGTTTTGTTTTCCAGCTGCAACAATGTTTTACCTTTCCTGACAAACTGTGACTCACTTAGCTGAGAGCTTTCCAAAGCCCCGACAAGTACATACAGCCCCATCCCTAGTGCCTTGGCCCTGAACATGTCACATTCTGCCTTTGGCAGCTGAGTTGACAGTGAAGAGCAGCAGGAGTTCAAGCTGCTCTCTCCTGAATTCTGCCGTGTTGGCTGATCCCTATCCCTGTGCAGGTAGGAAGCCTGCTGCTCTACCAAGCTGCTCTCTCCATTTTGCATCCTAGAACCTGCTCCACAGCATCTCTAATTACTGCAACTGGAATGTCTTCCCAATTCCTGTTTACTCAGTTTATGAGAAGGCATTTCTGGGGAAGGACTGTGTTCTTGCTTTCTTTCCTACCTTTTATATAATCTATTCTATGCTGCTTTTCAGTCAGTAGCATTGTGACTTTTTTTGTTCTTCTAATTATAAAACCCTACATCTGATTTAAATTTGATAATTAAACTGTGATATAGCTAAAGCCTTAACCATGCGACACCCATCCCCACTCCTGCATTGAAGGCAGTAACTGTGAGGCATTTGGGGGCCTTCAAAATTTGTGCCTTGTGTCCACCACTGAGAAATACACAGGGAGGTGGAGACATTGATAAGTAACTAACTCAACCTTGGGTACTTTGGCTGTTAGAAATTCTGGATCATGAATGTTCATGTATGTTTACGTTCCCTTTTGAGAGTAAGGTATTTCTTACTTCTTACTACCCATAAGAATAACTCTAGGTAACAAGGGTCCATTTTCCTGCTTTACCATCAGTGCCTTGTCAAAGTAAGCATAACTTAATCATGGAACAAAAATTGGTGGGATCCCTCCTGCCCAGCAGCAGTCAGGAGACAAGTACGGGGAACAGTGTTCAGGGGAGGTAGTTAGGATCCCATCCAACTGGAATTTCCAGCTACCTACAAGATCTGGCCAGCCTTGTACAAATCTACAGCTTTGGGAGAAAGAGAAGACCTTAACACTCTTCCTCTGAGCTGTATAGAAGTGGCCTATAAGTGGCAACATGGTGTTTCTGTGTGGCCCTTCTACATGTACCTTATCTGCTTATTCCTCTCTTGATTCACTGAAAAAAAAAAAAATAATAATACTGTGCAGAACTAAAGCATGCAGGTCCAAGGTGAATGCAGGTCTTTACACGTGGCAGGGACAATCAAGGGCCAGTGCAGTAGGAAAGTCCATGCTGACTTGCAAGCCCATCTCATCCTTTTTCATTCATGTTGAAATTTCTCATTCTTCATGTGCCAGTAACTTTCTGCCTTTCCTGTCCCCAGCACCAAGTCCTTGGTTCTCACAGAGCCTCTGTGACTTCAAGCAGGAAAACACAGGTGTGTCATGGATTACACTGATGATATAGATAAGCTGACACCATGAAGGAACTGCTTGTGAATTCACGTGCCTTATTTTCTAACACTTTGTTCTTAGCTGCCAGGAGCAGAGGGTCTTACAGAGATATGAATAGCAAATCAAACAATAGGAGAACCTGATTACGGGGGAAAAAAATAAAAGGCTTAAGAGTGACCTAACGTAGTGTTTTACAAGCCATTTATCCAGTCCAAAGGAAAAAGTATTTGTTTATCTTTCCTCAGGGCTTCACAACACCCAGCTCTAAGTGTCACTAACATACAGAGGAACAGGAGAGACCATAACGCTCAGAAAATACCCCCATTCACTACGTCAAGCTCTTCCAGCAACACATCAAAAAGTTCTTCACTTTCATCAAAGCCAGCCAGCCAGATCTCGACGGTTCAGGATCAAGCCCTGCTGGACATTGTCTCCGTCACTAGATTGGCCCTGGGAGAATCACCAAGTCCTCAACCATTGGAGCAAAGAAATAAAATCTTAGCAACATTGGGTTCCAGTCCACTCAGTGCAAGAACAACTCCTGCATCTTGCCCAGCCAGCCCCAGGCTCAGTCTAACACCCAGCTCAGCCAATCCACAGCAATACTCTGACTCCTCTCCAGCCAGTCCAGGGATCAATCCAAGTTCCTTCTATTCCTTTTGTCCTCACACAGCACAAAACCTACAAGCTTCCACATCAGACCACATGCTGACCCCAACCAGGAAAAGCACAAGGCCTCCAACAACGACAACTCCTGAAGATAGTTCCCAGTCTCCTGACTATTTTAATACTGAGTTAAAGACTATGGGAAAGGGTTTTGAAACAGGCCTAGAAGATCCTGATCATGAAAGGTATGTATCAAGACCATACTCATATTTAAGTCACCACATAATTCAACTTGGTAGAGTCATTTAACAACTGCTCATCAAATATTTTGAGTACATTTACTGATATATGTGTTCCCAGTGCTTGCTTTCTAGTAATGCTATCATGTTCCCATTAAAATTTGTTCTCCGAGAAGCAAAATACTATACTTTCCATACATTACTTAGTCTGCAATCAGGTCTGAATAGCCAATGTCTGGGCCAGATTGTCAATCTCAGTTCCTTAAACAAGGCACAGTTTTAAGGTCACCTCGTATGCTTGAAAGTGAAAAAATGCATGGCAGGTTCTACACGTCAAATTCTGGCATCTAGCCCTAGCAAGCTGGACTGATTTTCCCCTAGTGAACTTGCAAATTCCACACTGCATCTACCACTTCTTTTCTTGACAGGAGATTTATAACTGCAAAGGAATTCCAAGCCATGGAGAAAGAACTAGAAGATGTAAGAGAAGAACTGAAATGCTTGAAGTGGAAAGTGAGACACATTGGTGAGACCGTGCAGCCCCTGGCAGAGGATAGCAAGCGTTACAACGGCTACACCCTGTCCGAGCTCAAGGCAATGGTGCAGTTTGAACATGATCCTTACAAAGCTGCACACAAAATCCTAACTGTGCTCTTCAGTGATGTGAACTTGCTACAGCACTCAGTCACCGAACAGGCCTGCAACTCACGGTCTCTGCCCAAGCCCAAATTAGACCCTGAGTTGTACACAGTCTACCGTGACATTCTGGAAAGCATATTCCCTGGAATTAGCAGTCAGACCTTGAGGGAAGAGACACAACACTTTCAGAAAAGGGCCCAGAAAGAAGTGCAATAAGAGCAGAGTCCACAAAACCTTCTGGAGAAAAAAAAAAAAAAAAAAAAAAAAAAAAAGTCTCTGATGACTTCAGAGCACTGAACTGCGTTGTGGCAAGTTAGCTGGGTCTGTCCTTTCCAGGTAAACACATTGGTGAGCTCTGAGCCCTTCATGTCACCCTTACCTGATGACAGAGTGGAAAAATATTCTGCATACTTTTTACGGTTTTGCGAAAAAAAAGGTCCCCTTAGTGTCTCTTTTAATATATAGATGCTCCCTTGGTTCCAATAACTACAGTTGCTGCCAAAAGAAGCCAAAGAAGGCATTGTGTATGCAGGCAAGGGCCTTTCCCCACCCCAAAAAGACCTACCAACCAGCATCTGGCTAGTTTCTATTTTCTAGAGTGTATCATTCATTAAAAGACATTACTTGTTAGAAAATTTTGCCTGTCTTTTTTCCACACCCCCCCCCCCCCTTCTCCTCTAAAAATGCTTTGCACATCAAATCAGAAATCAGACAACAATCATAACTGGAACACACAATAGGATGAGACCTGGCTGTGCAGCAAGCCACCCTGCCCTGCCCTCCTGCATCATGGATTGCATGGAAAGAAAAACAGAGCACAGACTGGTCAAAAGCAGCAGTGCACTCATGCATTCTAGGTAAGTGGGAGGCCAAGGATACAAGGGCAAACCATATGTCCCTAAATCAGTTCAGGCATGATGAACACAATCCACACAGGCAGAGGTAGGAGTCTGTAATCTTCATCTTTCCCAGCCTCTGGTAGCTGAGCAAACAAAACAGCTCGCGTATGCTGACAACCATGCTGTCTTACCATGGAACAGTGTGCTCTGGTGCAACTCTTCCCTGCTGATTGCTGGTTATCTATGCCACCTTTCTCACAGAACAATCCAGCATCTGGGAATGTATGACAGAAAACCAGGTTCTTGAGTTTTATGTATGTTAGTGCATATCTGTAAGAGACCATGCACTTTTAAGGTCAGTAGCACATTTATGAAAAAATACTGCTTGATTGCAATCAAGCTCCTCTACCTTCATAATGCTAAATGTGACAACACTGTCACTCATTGCTATACTTGAGCAGCACTGAAAAGGCTGTCTCAGATCTGAATTACTCAGCTTCAACTGAGGAAGAGAATACACAGACTGAGGAAAAGAATACACACGCACGCTCTTTATCCAGAAATCCTTAATACAGCAAACAAGAAATGATGATGTTGGGTCTTTTCACTTGTTAATAGTATTTCTGCCCTTCCCTACCTTCCAGCACGTGGCTTCCCAGGCCTCCATTAGAATACCACAAATAACTGCATGACTGCACAAGCACTTGCTCTCTTCTGTTCACTTTTGTTACCCCTGACCCCACATACATCTGCTTTGCTGTATTTGGTTGAGAACCCCATCCATCCCCCAGACCATAAACTAAGTTTGAAGTTGTTACCTTCACCTCAGGGCAAGATTGTACCAAAACTGGGTCCTTAGCTCCACAAGTTAGGGCATCCATCTTCCAGGGGGAAAGATCCCTCTGCATGATCACCTACATGAGACTCCTTCTATGACTGAGCTGCAAAGAGCTAATAGTTGGCACCTGCTGTGGGAAGGACCGGTGGAAGAGCTAATAGTTCCCACCTGTGAAGCTACTGGGGAATTTCAGACAGGCCACACTAACAGGGCCTGAACAGAGGGTCAGAGCCTAAGACTCACCTGCAGACACACCTGCACAAGGGGCTTGTCTTCCTTGGTGCTCATGTGCCACAGCTGAAAGACTGACTCCTTTGCAAAGGCCCCTCTCATTGCTATGGAGTCTGCCCTGAGAAAGACAACAACAGGTAAGGGAGGGAACAGAGGAAAAGGCTCTGGAGCTCCTCCGTCCCTGGTTAGGATGCAGCAAAAAGCAATAGATGAACAACAGTTTGTCCATCAGGTTCTGCTCACAAAACAGGCAGTGTATACATGGCTCCAGGCTACCTCTGACTTCATTTGACAGGACTGTAGGCAGTTTTGTCAAGAACTGGTGAGGTGGAGGGATGTCCTTGTGCTATTTTGCTCAGTACTGATGGAAGACACTGCTTCCCTGTTTTCTGGTTCACTCATCCCCTTTCACAGTGTCATTGACACTTCCTAGAAGCAGTTACTCCTTGACCCCAACAGGCAGATACTTCAAAAACCAGAACACGTCTCTGCTGCACATTGTTGCAGTTTTCCTTGCTAGGCCACTGAGGATGGCAGGACAGACAAAAAGCCACCTTTGGGTTCAGCCTGCCCTGCACCACAAGATATTATCTCCTTCTTAATAACAATGGGGAAAAGGAGAAAGCGCTTGACTTAAAATATACTATAAATGCATATTT